>VZRN01006754.1:423900-568887 GCA_013397935.1 Dasyornis broadbenti | reverse complement strand
CCCACCCCCCCAAACTTATGTGAGCCTCCTTTGAAATTCTGTGCAAAAATAGTAGTGGAAACTGGTGATAAAAGATGTCAGTTGTTTGGACAGAGGCCTTTGGCGAGGGAGTTGTGGAGGACTTGGGTAGGCTGGATCCTGCTGTAGGAAAGTTCTTGTGTAATTTGGGTAGGTAGCTGTGTCGTTGAGACTGGGTCTTGCTGACAAGATATTCCTTGTGAAGCAGAAAGCTGCAACTGTTAAAGGCAATTCAGCTCTAGAGTGACTTATGTTGGGCAGAGAATGGAATTGGTTCCGTATAATACAGCTGAATATGTAGCACTGATGAAAATTTAGCATTAAGTTTATGTAAGTGCATGTTTAGTGACCATATAAATGTGAACTTATGTTCTTTGCAGTATGAGTAATGGAAACTCTGTAAATGTTTACTGTTGAACTATGGAAAAGTGCAGTTATTGGACAAAATGCATTTTATTACATATCAGTTCTAACAGCCTTACTTGTAACCTGAAGTATTACTATAAACAGGGAAAGCAGGATTTGATTTGAGAGACACATAAATTTCAGTTCAGTGGTAGTTAAATGGAACAGTTTGCTTTTGAATTTTACATTTTAAATTTTTCAGTCTAGCCCTGAATAAACATTCTGACAATTTTATAATGGTAAATAATTTCAAGCAGGAGGATTTTACAAACCTTGTGTATCTAAGCTTTGCTAATAATCTGCATGTGATCCAGCTTCATGCCCACCAACTTAATCTCTTGTGTGTTGTCTTGTAAAGAAAATCTGAAGTAAAATGAAGATAGTGTTTTAGTGATACACACAAATAATGTTTTTGGTGATCAGGCAGTCAGGTTGTCTGCTAGCCTATTTTGTAGTTTAATGGTACTGTCCTAGTGTAATAATTAGCATGACTTACTTTTGAAAGATTTTTCTTCAAAGAAGATGGCTTCAAAATTCAATCTGCATCTAATTTATTGATTATACGTATAGCTTTTTTATATGCTTCAACTGGACATGACAGTTTTTCTTTTTTAGTTTATTTAAAAAAAAAAAAAAACCCAGAGAATGCAGGCTCCTGAAGCAAACCTTCCCAGCTGCAAAAACCAGCTCTTTCACCGTGCATGTTTTTAACTTACTCCAAACCAAGTATTTTTTGTAAAAATTACAGTCTAAACAAGAAAGCACTTTGTGAGTAAATACAACGATCTGGAAGGAAAATTAGAAATTGACTGTGTTTCATTTGGCCAAATTTGTGAAGACGCCAGAAGCAAGCAGACAGTTTTAGATGGCGAAGTGTATATTTGGTTTCTGAGGTTAGTCCTGAATTAGTACACAGTACTGTTTTGTCGTCACAGCTCTGGCTTTCAAGGTTAGGAAGAGGTGTGATCCCTCAATAGCACAGCTGACCTGGCGAGAGCCTTTAATACAGCTATTCTAGGAGAAGAAATAAACCCCTGTGCTTCTGCTGGTATGACTCTTGCTTTGGGAAAGAGAGAGATTGCCTTTGCTGTAGTGCTGTAAAACTCAGCTTCACTGTTGCAGCTGTATCTGCATTAGAAATACTTGAAAATTTTTTGATATGTCATATAAATACTCCTACAGTATCCCTGTCCGTCTGTAATTTGAGATAGGTTTGTCTTTGTGGTGTAGACCCTGCTTGCTTATACAGGCCTTCCTTAGAGGAGTACAGCCCTTTCCATGATAGCATAAGGCATTGTAACTGTGATAGTCATGCCTTTTAGGGATGAATGGCAAGGGAGTGAGTTGGAGGGAAGGGACTCCTAGGGAAGGAAAATATTGTAAAGAATTAATTGACTGGCACTTGCCACAGCTCTAGAATATGATGTTAATCTTATGAGCTAGAAAGCTACCTTGTCTGTGGAAGAAGGTTCAACTGAAGAGCATTAGTGTGGAACTGCAGGCTCATGTTTTGGAAGCCACTCAGAGATATGTGGTTGGGGGATGTAACCAAAATGCTTCTTAGAGAAAAGCACAGTAAAATTTCTCCTTTGTAAAATAGTAGTTGACTGTCCCTGGATGTTTCTTGCACTCATTCTTAAGTTAAAGACTTGACTTTTTTTTTTTTCTTTCAAAACCAGAAGACATTTTTTTCAGCTGGAACAAGAGAGGGCTTTAGAAGACCATATTGGTAGCCGCTACATCTAATTCTGGTGGAATATGTATGTAGTCAGCAAATTTAAGATCTTTTTCGTGGATGATGATTTGAGTTAAATTTTAGTTCTTCCTAGCCATCTTTACTGGAAAAAAAAGACCCCAAACTTTGTGAAATTGCAGAGCAAGTAAAACAAAAGTAATTTCTCTTCTTTCGTGACTCAGTTGTTTGAGTGCCAGCGGTATAACATGAAACACTGTTTGTTGATAAAACCATACCAAGTATTTTTTTAGCAAAGCTGGCACAAATGTGATACTGTGCTGTGAGCTGAAATGCTGCTTGTACCAGAGATGATGATCCTCACTGGTGCATGCAATAAATATGTAACTGTTGACAAAACCTGTGGGACAGATGTATTTAGTAAAAGAATTTACTTAATGAAAGTAATACTGAGTTGTGTGACAAAACTAAGACTGTCATTAGTGGGAATGCAGGCACTCTGTTTAGGGTTAACTTTTTTTGACCTATGGTACCAACTTGTTCTCGTATGTGTAGTGACATTTTTCCAAGGGGAAAAGGTTGTGTTAAACTCTGCCTATTTGAAGAAGAGAATTTTGTCTGCTGACATGCTGAAAGAACAATCATGTTCTTTGGTAGTCAGCCTAAGTTGGGGTTTGGTTAGGAATGTATGAGTAAAACAAGTAATCCAGAATTTGTTAGTACAACGTTGTGGTATGGATGTAAACAAATGATGTCTGACTTTTTGATGTACTTCTTTTGACTTAGTTCCAAGACTAGTAGAGTCTTGTGAAAATGCCTTCATTGATTCCAGTTTGCTCTAAGAAATAACTACCAATTTTTTCCAAGTTCCAGAAGAGAAACTAGTAAACTTATTTTTAAATGTTTCTTCCTGAAAGGGAGGTGTCCAATGCATTCCAGTTTCGTTGTTAGATTTGGAATGCAGTACATTAATTGGGGAATATGCAAGCTGTTTTCTGTGTGTGTGCACTCTGATACACTGCCCTTGACCTTGAATAATTTCTTTGGAAACCCTGGGAAAAAAAAGGTAGAGGAAAAGAAGTAAAAACTCTGTCTTTCAAGACCAGATCACTGAGGGTGGAAAAGCTTTGTAAATCAACTCCTGCCTTTAATTCAGGCTTTCTAAAAAATCTAATCTGGATTTCAAGAGAATGTAAGTATTTTAGAGTGATTTCAAGATATGAAAATAAAACTTTATACTTGCTTTCCATGTAATTGTATAGTAGGATAAATGTAATAGGACAGTGTTAATACTGCTCTAGAATTAGTTTATTTTTTAAGGAAAATAATTGAAAATCACTTGCCATCACAGTTTTTAAAATGAGAAGTCTTTTATATGGAAATGTTGTATTTGGTTGATGTAACAAAATTTTTCATTGTTTGTTTTAGGTCACTTTTCATGTTGCTTATGTTCCATTTCCCCCTTAATTTCAAGGCTTTCCTCACTTCCAGGAAAATAATTTTCATTGTCAAAGGTGGCATTCTTTTTTAGAAAGTGATTCCGTCTTTGTATGTTATTCGATGTTTTGGTAAGTAGCGATGTTTGAATTTGAGCCAGTTGTCACGCCAGCAACTGATGCCTGTGTGTGCTCTCTCTCCCTGTACTCTAACTTTCAGAGATGAACAATTAATTAGAAGTAACATCTGTGTGTGAGGGTGGGCTGGGGCTGTTTAAAAGTCATCATCAAACCAACAGGTTTACTTAAAAATTAGCAGCTAGTTGCTGCATTTTGCTGTATAATTTGATTTTTTTTTAAATGAACCTCTTAAAATTGAATCATTACTTAAGACTCTGGTGAAGTTCTAATTTAAAAAATTACAGTGAAAAACTTGCTAAACTGTCACATGCAGTTCTTACTGTTGAAGGATCAAGTATATTAGATGGCATGCTCTAAGATATGTCTGCATGAGTTCAATTTAAGTGTCACCTGCTGTCTAGGTTATCTAGGTATGTCAAAGTAAAGTGTGAAGTTTTGTAGTAATGTAAATATGAGTGCAAAGTCACAGTAGTATAGAAAAGCAGCTGACATACCTTAATCTGCTCTCACTTTAGCTTATTTTCTTTGGGGGTTAGGTAGGAGAATTTACTGCATCTTTAAAAAAAAGCAAAAAGGCAAGGCAAAAAAGGACTGCACTATTTTAACTGACAAAAGCTGTCCTATTTGATGAATATGTCTGTGTCATGAACTAATTTGAAATCTTAAAAAGCTTTCATATGCAGCAAAGATACAGATTTAATGTGAATTCTGATTGCCTGGAATGCAGTCAGCCTTACAGCACGTGAATACTTGAGTACTGTCCAACAACTGCATTTCTTGTTCTGGGAGATCTGTGTCCTTGAACTTCCAGTTTTTCCTCTTGGTTTACTGACCAAGACTACCTATATAAAAAGTTCTCAGCTGGATATGTGTGCAACCCTTGACCTGGCTTCATAACCTTCCGTGACCTGGATCACTAGCATTGTACTGTACACTGCTTTGCATTCTCCTTCCAGCTCCATGCTGATTATCATGACTTATGTCATGGTCTTGTGGCACATTAATCTGCTGTCCTCTGAAGCAGCAATATGCATCAAGTCTTTGTTGCTTTGGCCCTGCTGTGGAGGGCCAGAAAGTCTAGGGAACTTGAGATATAAATCACCATCTTAAAATTGTTGTTTTCTGACTGAATTCTGCAAATGTGCAAACAGACTGGAGGAGTGTAGCCTTCTGATAGTAATTAAAATGTAGAGAATTCCTTTGTGGTTAAGTCAGAACTGATAAAAGGCCTGCTGTAAGAGGTGAGTGGGCATACAAAAGACTTTCTGATGTGACATATTTCAGTATAGACTGAAGAGTCTCCTAATGTGGAATTTTTAACAACACTTTTTTGAAGACTTCAAAAAAGTGAAAAACAAGTTGTCAAAGAGGGGAGATTTCAGCAGTGTTTAAAGTACATTTTAAAATAATTGTGATGCACACCATCACGGGCTTTAAAAAGGAGAGTATAATTTTTTATTTGTGGCTTTTAAAATGACTTATTTATTATTACTTTTTACTCTAAGCGACCACTCCTCTTTGCAACTGAGTATATTTTACAGTTGTGAAATACCTGGAAATTTTGTTCTGGAAAGGCATGGGCAATAGCTGAGAAATCTGACATTAATTGGAAGGATGCAGTAAAACCTGTCAGTAAGTCTGAATTTGCACTATTAGAGCTAGCTGATCAGATAAATAGGAACCTCATTTATTGAATTAATGTGCAAAAAATTCAGGTGATTTACCTTGTATTCTACTTTATTTAACAATCTGCCTGTTCACATAAGTCATCTTTCATTGTTAATTGGTGTCAGACCTTTTAATACATTATGGCACTGATGGAGAAATAACAGGGGAAATGGCATAGCAAGATATATGTTAACATGTACTTCTGTGAACTATCTTTATTGTGTCTTTTTTTACTTTATTTTTTTACTAAAATTAATTGCATTCAAATGATTGTTTTAAAGGCCTGAAAAATAAACTGTTGTGTAGCTGTATGACTTCTAAGAAATGAGACACTTTGTTTTATGTGTATGTCACAAACAAATATGCTTGAGATCGCCCAAAAATCACCAACAAGGGTATGAGCAAAAGGCAGGTTTAATATAAAACTATAAAGCACAACAGATTCGTTGGCAAGGTTCACTTCACTTACAAAGGACAACTAAGGCACAACAAGGGAAAGAAATTAACAACAAACCAAACACAATTCAGGCAATCGGAACAGAAATGAATTGAGAACTACCTAGGTGTGTGTGTGTGTAAAGACAATGTAGACAAAGATGAAAAGGAATGTGGCCTAAAGCTTAACAACAGTGAAATTTAACAGTACTTTAACTTAACTTATAGCTTATTTTATAGCTTAACTTTAGCAATCTAACAGAGAAATAACTCTTAATAGCATTAGCCTAAATTATAACTGTAACTTAACTTTTAGCCTTACTATAGCATATGCGCAAATGGTATGCATGCAGACAGAAATAGTCAGTGCAAGACAAGGTACCTGTGGAAAAATCTCTCTCACAGGTCAGTGAAAATACCCACCTTAGATGCTTTTGCATCTCCCAATGGGCGAAAGATTGGGCCTTGAGGAGTGAGATGTCGGCCCAAGACATGCCATGTTTCAGTGACCCTCCAGATGTAGCAAACCTGAGCGTTTACTGGCTCTGAGAGGTGTCCTACTCAAAGGGAGATTTCTGGTTGCAGGCCTGCTGTGGTCCAGGAGAGCTCAAAGGGCCCCATCTTGGACTATTGTTTATGGGGTTGCAAGAGAGTGGGCTTTAGTGATAACAGTGTTTCATCCTGGCCACAGTTTGGGTTGACACTTTGAAAGAAACTGCGATAACAAGTATTTTATGCCGTTCAGGCATAAATATTTTCCAGGAAAATATTTTCCAGGGCTGATCATGAGAAAAACAGAAGCTTGTTAGGAGTTCCTGGGAGCAGACAGTGTTTTTGTTAAGCTTAGAAAGAGCTGAGCCCAGGTGATGTTTTCAAGGACAAGGCCTAACAAGCATTTCTCAGATCACACTGCAGCCTGGAAAGGAGTGGGGTGGTGGGATACACCACCACATTGTGCCAAGTTTAACTGCTAACTGGTTACTGACAGCCGGTAGTAATGCAGTGACAGTGCAGGAACTATGCAGGAATTGTGCAGCTGACTGCAATGTTTTAATTTACACTAATGAAATAAAAACCATGAGACCATCAAGGCACTTAAAATTGGAGACGAATGTACAGTCTGTAACAGAGCAGAGGATCAAGTTTGCGTGTATTCTAATTGTTTAAGTGTTTTTAAGCTTGCGTTAAAAGTTGTGTTAAAGGCTACAGCAGTGGCTCTCAGATTTGTTTCCGTATGCTTAGAGTTTGACTTTTTCTTTTATGCTAGTGGCCTGCCTTCTTTTTGCTTAGCAATTTTCCATTACATGTGTGAGGCCTAGTGGCAGCACAAACTTTTTAACACTTTCAAAAACAGCTTCTGAGCTTTATTTTTAGTTTTTAATTTCTACATTCAACTTTGGTATTTTGATGGGCTGAAGTGCGTGGAGCACTGATCCATATTTGGTCATTAATGATGGGATTGATAGTATGTTTATCAGTACTATAAATAAATACAGGTAGTGTGGTCTTCAGAGTTTCATGTGCTTGATTGTTGGTCCTTTCTTCCACTTATGTGCAGCTATGACTATAAAAGGATAGCAGATAACATCTGTGTTAAGAATTCATTACCAAATACACCTACAGATAATCTTTCTGGGATCTTTTGGAAAATGTGAGGAAATCAGTTGAGTGTAAGCTGTTGGTTGTTTCCCCAGTAGTTCCATCAGAATTTGCTTCTGCTGTTGGTGGAATGCAGTGTTTTGGGAGGGTGGAAAGTAGTCTTAGTAAAACTCTCATTTGCATATTTACAAAGCTGCATTTAGTAACCACATTAAACATGGCTTGTGCTTCTTCAGGACAATTCTGCAGAGTCTGCTGATTTTAAAAGTTCAAGAACAGGGAAAAATCAATAGTTTAAATGAATTGTTTAATATATTAGCTAAAGAAAGAGAAAAACCAGAACACTTTTTTTCTGAAATACTGTTATTACCAATGACAGCTGGGACAACTGGCTGTGCTGCTGCTGTGTTACATGTAAAATGAGTCTCAGTTCTTCCATTGATTTAGATTGTAAACTGAAACCTTGCAAACTGACTACAGTTAGTGTCTTGGGGATAAAATATCAAGTCCATTATATTCTTTTTCTGGATTTAGTGTAGCTATATTACACAGAAGCCCAAAACTTAAATTTTGCTTCCTTTAGAGCAGGGGTTGAGGATGACATAAAATGCACAGCTATTTTTATCTTTTTGTTATTGCAAGCCATGATATGTGAGACCACCATCATGCATGTTTCCTTATCAAATATGAATACATGAATTAATAGAGGTGACTTCAGCTCAATGTGCTAATGCACAAATGGCAGGCAGTGACTAGGACTGGGATGTGATGTAACAGATGCTGTGAAAGTCTGATGGGATAAGGAAGCTGAGAATAAATTTAATAGTCCTCCATACAGATTTTAGAAGTAGTATACCACTTAGTTTTACTGACAGTTTCCAGTGATTAGTTTTTACATTGACATGTATCCTGGCAATAGTTTACAGGTTTGATTTCTAGGTAATTTTGTAGATGATAAATGTAAGTGACTGGTTAGTAGCAGGGAGTGAAGATGTGTTTAGGGGTAAACACGAGTTTGTTTTACTGAATAGTAGATACTTGAAGAGAAGAAAGGTGGTAATATGCTGAGTAAAATGCTTTATAAATGAGAGGCTAGAAAAAGAAGTGGGGAAGTGGTCATGGCTGAGATAAGGTAGAGGTCAAAGACCTCACCAGATACCTGATTAGTATATTTAAGGAGAATGTAGTCTGAATGACTGTTCCTTCTATATGCTCTACTTTTAATGGGTATTAGCAAAAGCATGGAAGCTGATAGACTTTTTCCTACAAAATGAAACACGGCTTTCAAGATGGAAAACAGGTTAGCAAACAGTAACAGCTATTCTGTAGCTTTTGAAATTGTAAAATAGTTTTAAGATAGGAAGTAGGTATTCTCTCACTCTTTTCAACCTCTTGTTCTAATTTCAGTTTTATAAATAAGATGTATGTGATGCATAAAGATAATGCCCTGATTTTTCAGATAATGCTGACTTTCTGTGTTTATGAAGGGTGTTTGTCAGATTTTACTTTCACAGAAGCTGTTAAGTAATGATGTAAGCTTGACTGGTGCAACAAAACCATTGACATCATCTTGTACAACTGTTTGAAAGAGATTTTTTTCATAGCATTAATTATTCACTGATAAAATCATAGACTGTAACTGAATTTCATTTACTATAAGCCATGGCCAAATTGTAGTTTAATTCTCCTGAACAGAAATTAAATGGCTTAATTTTAAAGTATTGTATATTGCAAAGAGAGATTTGTCTTCTTATTTTGGTTCCCCCTCCCAGTTGCAAATATTTATGGTACCCAGACTTGTGAACAGCAGATTTTTTTTTCCTTATTTTGTCCTGGCCTCAGATGGGGAGTGCAGACAAGAATCTGATGAAGAGTGATACACAGCTTCATTGAACAGTTCTGCAGACAAAAGTAGGAAGTGGAAATAGGAAAACAACTGTCAGAATTGCTACAGTGGTGATCAGAAGGACTAGAGATGTTTTTCCTGTCGATCAGAGGCCTTATGGAAGACAAACTTAACATTGGTAGGGATATAAGATAAGTGGTAAAGACTGAAAACGTAGGACAGATGTGAGCATTGTAATCTCAGTACCTAAGAGATCCAAAGTCTTGTTGTGTTTAAAAGGAAGGATTTGTGCACAGGACAAGGAAGAGTGCTGATGTCAGAAAGCATGATGCTCCTAGTATGTAAGTAACCTTAAGGGAGCAAGATGTCAGTAAGATCAAAGCTGCTCCTTCCTGATGCTTAAAGTGTGAAATGATAGCTAGTGAAATGTTAGAATGGGTGAATGGAAAGAGATGTGAATCATAGACATGTGCTTCAGTGAATCCTGAAGTGTTATGAGGTGTGTTATGAGGTCCATCTTCCCCTCCCTCTTTGGATAACAAAAGGAAGTTAAGAAGTACAGATCAAGTGTTGAGAAACAAACTGAAAGGAGGAAGCAGAGGAAGATCACTGAGCAGTGAGACACTAAGCTGTGATTTTAGGAAATAAAAGGAGAAGCACAAAAATCTGAAAATGTCTGAAGTTCTGGGAAGGGAATCGGCATTCTCTGGAAGTGTTGAAAGGTACAGGAATCTGAATCCAGAAGACATCACCACTGGGGGGACCATGGAGAGAGCCATCCCAGTGTGATGCACTGCACTGGAACCAGCAAGGGTCCAATGGCAGAACCACATTCCAGGCATGGGACTTGGTCTACTCAATGACTTCATTGTGGGAGCAAGTGGGTGATGTCGGACAAGACGGTGGTGTGATGTAACAAAAGCACCTCAGGCAAAAGTTGTTGTGTGATGATATGGGAAGAATCAGCAGCATAAGACTGCGAGGAGTGTCTGTATATTAGCCTGGCATACGTGTAGCTTGATTGGTAGGCATGGGGGGTTATCTGTGTTGTGTTTTGCTCCAGGAGTCCAGGAGATAAAGCATGTCATGCAGCCTTGGTAAGGCAATAAGTGTCGTGAGCCTAGGGATGGGGTATGTGGTGTTTGAATATGATGAAGGCAGAGCAGATCCACTTGTATTGCAGTTGATGCTGGTTTGAAGTATCAGAAGCAGAATGGGAAGTCTGTGTTTGTAGGGTGGGCAGGAGGTGGGACTGCTGCGGAAGTAGCCCGCAATTTAATCTTCCATCAGTAGCTGGGTACAAGTAATGTGAGTCAGCAGCAGCGTGTTCAGTGCAGGCTGGAGGGACCTTTTGATGGGCTTATCCTCTGCAGAGTTCACTGCCCTTGTACCATGCTCTCTGCACTGATCAGATCCTCTTCCACGTGTAAAAGCACCTTTGGTCAGCTGGCTTTCTGTCAGGAATGGATATATTTGCAAGCAGGGGGCTATTGTGAGGTTTGTGGGCAATATGTGCTGTAGGTGTCTAACAGTGGTGTTTGGTGTGGTGGTGACAGCTTGCAGGCCCAGATGTAGTGCAGTGACACAGGGCCTCCACTGACTTGAGTGATGTGTGTCAGCTGTTTAGGAGGCTCTTGTACCAGCCTGCAAAACCTGGGTATATGTAGCGTGCTGAACAAAGGCTAAGATTTGTAGTCTGTGGTCTTTGTAAATATGGATTTCAAGCTCAACTACAGGCCTGATGTCTGTTTTCTTCTTAAGGCTGGTAACCTTAGGTTGCCTGACAAAGATTATAAATGACAAAGGCCTTACACTCTGATAGAAGTTATAACTACATTTCCAGTTATAATTTAGCAGAGTTATCACTCTTGCCCCTCCGTTTTCCTAGGGAGGGGGGGCATTCCTGGTTCACCAAGCCTGCTGCCGTAAGGAAAGCTGCTGATATGGAAGCACAGCGTGACTGTGAGCATGGGAGTTCTCCAAGAGCATATTCCAGCAGACTTGCAATCTCTTGTCACTCAGTGAACTCCTCCAAGGACGGACTACATAGCAGGCCTATCAAAATAATTGTTTGCCATAGTGAACTACTTGTCATGAATATGGCAAATGAAAGAACTGACTCACTTGCTGTGCCATGACTCACTTACTGCTCTGTGCCTCATTGTGTAACTCTTAGAACAGAAAGTGCACATTGCTGTGCTTATAAACTTGTATTTTGGAAAGGTTTTCTGTTATTGCCATTTGCAAACTTTACCCACTGTGATGACCACTGTGTGTTATTCACCCTGAAGTTACGTGATTGCTTTAGACTGGCTTAAATGCAGGCTGCTGTCAAAGGAATACTGCAGTTCTCAAGCTTTCAGCTTGTGCCAGGGCTTGTGGAGCTGTGTGGTGAGCCAGAGGACTGGCCTGCGTACGAATTCAGATCTCACTTGGTGAGTTTTACCTGGTTTATTGGCCAAGAATATACTACTGTTGATGGAAGAGAGAGAAATTTGCAAGAGGGGGCACTGAGAAAGGCAAGGCTCCTTACTGTTGTCAGTCACACTTAGACTGGCCTAAAGTGATCATGTAGCCCTAACTGCTGCCTGGGAAAAAGAGATAGCTTCTGTGCTTGCTTGGGAGTTCACCTGTGGCAAGAGGCAGCCTGTTTGTTTCAGAGCCATCAGCACAGGCCTTTCCTGAGCCCAGGCTGTGTTAGGCATATATGAGTGAACCGTTTTCCACATCACTTCATCCACAGTGGTTTTTTGTGGCACAAAACTTTGGCTAAGTGATGAGTACCCCTCCCACACTCTACCAGTGGTTACAAGAAAGCCAGACAAATGTTTACTTTTAAGAGTAAAGGAAAGGGGAAGGAAATACCTAACCCTTTAGTCCAATTGTGCACATTCATATCTGTCTATATTTGCATAGCTGTTGCAAAAGGTACTTTTTGCCTTCAAAGTTCGTATGTTTCCTCTTCCTTTGTGGCAGTGCTGAACTTCAGCATACTTATGACATAGACTTTTGAAGTAACTTTTCTCATTATTCAGTTGTTCAGTGAGTAAATAGTGTGTTTTGTGTTTATTTTCATCATAGCTGTTGACCTCAGTTGCTGAAATAAGTGTTCACAGCTTTTTGTGTGACTAGACCTGCTGAGCCAACGTAACTATGGATGAGAAGTCTGTTCTTTGCTTCTTGAATTTTGACCTGTTGCCACTTTAAAAGTCACTGGAGGTTGCAGGGTTGTGGTAGTGTAGCAGAGATTTTAGGTGGCATGGCCTTTTTTTACTAGTAGTAATGCTTGAGAAAGAGCTGATGGAGTATAGTGTGAAGATTTCATGCTGAATTTGTAGGACTGGCTTGTAGGTGAGAAAAAGCCTTACTGCTTGTAAAATCAATATTTTTGATATGGACTTTACTGAAAGTCTGAAATAGCTTTGTGGTGTTCCAGTATCATTACTGCTTCCCCAAGTAGAACAGTAATTGAGCAGACTGGTGCTTCTGTATAACTTCCGTAGTGTGGAAACTAAATGACAGACAGCTGCTTCAGTAAGTGAGGTGTATTTACTGAAATGATCTGTTTTCAGGACTCAAAGTCAATGTGTTCCAGTCATCTATTCCAGATGGAACTAACTAATGCAGAACTTGGTTTGCCTTGTAACTGGTGAAGGGAAGACGTGCATGAAAGCACTGCTGCACACTTCACAGTGCAGATGAGGCCATTTTTAGGGTAGAAATGGCTTCCCTTTACTATAAATAGAGATTTTTGTGGGACTTTCCTGTCTGGGAGAGGGTGCTTTGGCTTTCTCAACTGCTTGCATGGTGGGAGATGAAAGCTTATTACTGGCTTACTTTCAACAGTAGCCTGCTTTAGTGAGGAAAGATTCATCTGGGTTGCTCACTTCCTGGAGGCTTCCTACAGTTCTGCCTAGGCAGTTGTGGCTGTCAGACTGTTACAGGCATTCATGACTGAGACACCAGGACCTTAAGTTGTACAGAGCTTAAGCAGGGTTCTTTACCTCTCTGGGTTGTCTCCTGGTGGAAGGAAGCCTGCATGATCTCCAGCCCTAACCCTAACTGAAGTATCTAGACCCTTCCAAACTTCTGCAGGTGTATTTATTGTACATGTTTATCTAGGCTCCTAAACGAAATATTTTTTATTTGAGGGAAGTGAAGTTATGTAGTCTGGTATCTTTCTTGCTCTATAGCTACACTGCTAATGGTATAAAATTGGATGTCTGCTTTCTGTCAAATCTTGTTTTAGGCTCATCAGAGGTGTTTATTGTGATACTTTGGAAGCTGACCAGGACTTCTGCAAGCCAGGTTTGTTAAGGAAGTAGCAGCTTGAACTCTTGTCCCCTTAGGAGAATGGAAAGCATTCAGGTGTATCAGTCTTTCTGTTTTTGTACCAATTACTATGGTTTCATGGTTGTCTTGTTTTTGACCCCTCCACCTCTGTTCCTACTTCAGCTTTGCTGTTTTGAAGATATGTACAATCAGGGGAAACTGGCTGTTCAGAACAGAATTTTGAGCTATACACAGTGCTGTTGCTCACATGAAATTAACAAATAGGAAAAATAAAAATTCATGTGGGTAATGCAGGAAGTTCTTTAAACACACTGAAATACAACAAAAGTGTTCAATTTTGAAGTTTGGTTAAGTTATATTCAGCATAAGAAGCACAATCCCAGGAAGGATGGGACCTGGGTAAGGAAAGAGGAGAGGAACAGAGCTTGTATACTTCCTTTACCTTCATGAAATTCTGCAGTTATTTCATGTGCTTTAAGTTCTACATTTGCATAAATCCAAGACTGTAATTCTAGAAAAAGTATTTTGTTAATTTTATTTATAACTTAGTATGTTTTATCTTTAATCTAGGGAAAACTTTTTTGCTTTTATTTTATTGGAAACTTAAAAGAGGGTTAAAACATGATTTTTATGTGCTGCAGTTGAGTGTCTGTAAGTCTGCTAAGTGTAAGACTTACTTGGATTGATGTTTTTTGATGGAACAGACAGGTTCAAGTGGATGTTCTCATCACAACTCTGGGGCTGCGTGAAAAGGAGTCTACCACCAAATCGCATGCACCTAGGTCTTTGCATACAGATTTGCTCACGAGTTCAGAATTTTGTGGAACTGGTTCAGGAATCTTGACTTGCACTTGCCATCCTTGCCAAAGCCCTCCAGAAGCATTATGTAAATACCCTCACACCAGCTGGAGGTGAGAATGCTGCCTGTGGGTCCATGACCAGAAGCTGCTGTGTTTCAGCTGCTCACTGTAATTTTCTCTCTTCAGACTTTTATCTTTCACCTTCCTGAAAGACAGCTGACCACTTTCCACCAAGGGTTAAAGTCCCTTTGGGAGACTGTCCATAGGGCAGTTTCCATGGAGCAATGAATGTGTCACCAGCTGTGCTTGTGCATAGTTTCTTTTGTTGCTGCAGTAGGTGTGAAGTTATGCAAGGTTGTTTGACCTAGTAGAGAAGTTCAAGACAACTCTTGGATTTTAAATTTGAAGATACGAGGAGGAGCTCCAACTGCTTTCAGATTACTGCCACTTTTAAAATTATTCATGCAGTTTTGTCCCCTTAGGTACTATTTGAATTCAGGCTGGAATTTTTGCTGGTTATTTTGTGCAGATAGTAGGTTTAGTTCATACAGTAATCTTCTTAAATGTATTCATCTTTAAAGATAAAATTGTGCGCAAACTAGGAGCTGAGATTCATGAAATTACTTTTAGCACACAATTTCTGGTAAATGCATCCCAGAAAAACTTAGTATGTACAGTGATTTGATAAGATCTATCAAGATGAATCTGTCAGAGAGTGAGGATGCAAGTACTGGATCTATTCTAGCTCACCATACTTGGGCAGAAACAACAGGCACAAAATAAATTAATCTGGGTGTCTGAGAGGTGTCCTTTAGTATTCTCAAGAATAGCACAGCACAGGGTAATAAAGAAAGTAGAAGATGTTTTGTGCATAATGATTGAAACCTTTGCTGTTGGGAGGTCTCAGAACATAAAGGCCATTCAAATCACATGTATGAAACTTGCTTATAGATAGGAGTGTCTGTTCTTGACCTAGACCACTGTGAACGTTTAGAAAATTGAGACATTAAAAGCAGAGTGTTGGTTTTGGAAATACTGGTAACCCTCAATGAAGGAAAAATATATATTGAATGATGAATTATGGTGAATATATAGGTTCATACCCTGTTTCTTATTGAGCTTTGTAGTAGTTTCAGTTAATTTCTGTGTCTTCCTTCGCCCTCCTATGTAGTAGTGATGAGATGGAAAGACAGAGATAAACCTGAACCCAAAGCAGTTTATTACGAAAATTATAGTTGCAATTTAAGCCACCTATCTGTAAGCAGAGTGTGACACTGTTCTCCAGACGTGCAGTGGTTGTGAATGTTTTGAAATCCTTCAGTTCTTAATTGCTAAAAACTTGAAATGCATTCCTGATGACTGTAGGCTTTTTCACCTCTTTGCATTCTGGTTATTGTGAATACAATTTGGCATGTCTTTATGAAGCCTGTTTTAATTTGATTCATATAGAGAGAGTGAACTGAACACAAAGGAGATGCCTCTGCTGAAGATTGGAGTAGCTTCCTTCAACTTGGTCACTTGGCAAAAAATATATTTTCCTCAGAAGAGCTGATAAAGTATGCATGCTGTTTTAAATGATGGTCATAATTTGAAGTTTATACTTGAAATAATATATCACACTGGGAACCGTATTATAATTGGGAGGTTATTTAAGTGAGAAAAAAACATAGCAGGTGAATAGAATCTGAGTTTTAACAAGTTCACTGAAAGTTACTAATTTCTTGAGCTTGCCTGAAAGGTAGAATAACTTATTTTTTCTGTTGAGTGTTCAGGGTTCATATACATCTACCCTGTTAGATTTATATTGGTCCACCTAGTCCACTTGAAGCAGGAACAAGACCTCTAGGAAGACCTTCATTAACCCTATGTGCTGCTGATGACTGTGCTGCTCCGCTCATTTTACGTTACCAGGGAGATTGGCTGGTTTTTGGCATTCTGAAGTTAATCACATTTATTGTGCTGTTTGCATGGACTAATTTTGAAAGCTTAAAAAATAAGTGTGAGAGGAAGGGGAAGAAAGTCTTCCAGAATATATTGAAATGGTTATGTGTTTTAGAGACTTTTGTCCATTGTAAATACAGAAACTACTTGCCAGCTTTTGTTTTTTGCCAGTGGTAATAGGTTTTTCATACATCCACAGCTGTTTATTGTATGAACAGCTGACAAAAGCTCAGGCTTTCAGAGGTAAGGTGAGCTGGCCTCTGGGTAGAACAAAGACCTTTAAGCAGGGTAGGGAAGACCTTCCTTGCCCCCCTCCCCACCCCACTCCCAGAGCACAAATGTAAAGGCAGCTGGCAGCATGAGTGCAAATCGGAAACATTTGGAAATTTAATTCCCCCAATTGTGGTGTTACTGAAGTGCAAGGATTTATTTTTGTCTTACTGTCTTTAAGGATTTTAATATTTAGCAAATAAAACTATATGCTTTTGTATACTGCTTTCTGGATTGTATAAAAAGCTTTAATGTATAGAGAATGATTGTTAAAATGGAGGAATGGACATGCTTGCACAAGTGGTGGGATTTGTCTTGTGGTGAGGAATGGGGGAGTTGTTGGGGTTAAACAGGATTAAGTAAATAAACCCTGTAGGTCCTGGAGCCCTTGGGTTTTCCTGAATTCAGCATTATGTGGGAGTGTTATGGAAATACTAATTCAAAATAAGCAACTCCTGATGTTTGTAAACTAGTATCTGATGTGCTTGCTTTTGTAATCTCCTTCCACAGACATGATACCACTTAATTTGCATGTGTGTTATTACTTAGATAACCTTAAAGGAATGCTACCTACCGCCTCCGTAATTCTTCTGTGTGCCTAAACCATTACCACAAAGTCTTGATCTAGCTCTGTGACTACTTTAGCTCCAGTGTTTTGTTTATTCTGCCGTTTAAACCCTCCAACTTGGCAACAATGTTTGTGGAGAATTTTGTTAGGGAGAAATGCTCTTTCTGCTTCAAAGGGTAGCAGCTACTAAATCAAATCAGGCTCTCCATGCGCAAAGAAAAGGAATTTGAATGCAATAGAATGGTAACAAGAAGGCAGCCCAACTGCTCTGTACAGGATTCATGACATACAGAAAGCGATGTCTTCCGCAAATGGAGCAAGGTAGTGTTGCACATTCAGCCTGTACATTTGCTGAGAGTAAATTGCTTTGCCTTGAAGAAGAAAACAAAAAAGTTTTTATCACAACCTTAAACTCCTGATGAGCAAAACAAAAAATATCACAACCTTCAGAATTTCTTGATGAGCAAAACAAAAAATTATCATAACCTTCAGAAATTCTTGATGAGCAAAACAAATTATCACAACCTTCAGAATTTCTTAAAGAGCAAAACAAAAAAGTTCTTATCACAATCTTCATAATTGGCAAACAGTAGTTTTTGTACTTTGGTTTATAAACTCTTATGAATCTACCAGTCTAAAAAGTAATATAAACTAGTTTCTTCTTTAATTGGAATAGCATTTCTAACATGACATTAAAAAGCTACTACTTTTAAAATATGTGCTATTGAATGCTTTGGGAGTCTTCCACGAGAAAAGAGGTTTAAACTCAGCTGAGTTGTGATCTCCAACAAAATAACTGATACTGAATATTAAAACAGAAACTACTCAAATTCACTAATTAGAATAAGTTACTAAACTATAGTAGTTGAAGTACATTTTTTGTTTTGTTCCACTCTGTCCCAGTCATGAGGTCTTAAAAATGTTGTGGTTCTATGCATATAGAAGACATTGAGCTTAGTTACAGCAGACTTGAGTGTTTAGGCTGCCTTTGCAGAGGACAAATGTGTACACTGAAAATGGAAAACAATTCAAAACTGGTTACAGCCACCATTTTCTAAGCTTCTTGCACTGTTTTTAAGTCACTTTGTTTTGCAGTTATTCAACTACTTGTCTGTAAGGAGCAAAAGCTAGTCAGAATTTAGGATTCTTAAAGGGTAAAGTAATGCATTTTTGAAAACTGTTTAGAACAGTTCACTGACATGTACAGGGTTATCAAAGCACAGCAGGCTCAACACTAAATGATACAGTGATTTGTACTATTCAAAATGTTCTTCTGCATCAGTGAGAAAGCTGAGCTGACTCTTGACATAGGAAGATAATGGATGGCAATCACTGATCACTGCACTAAGTCAAAATGACCTATCTCTAATTCTAGACTTAACACTCTTGTTTCCTTTTTATTTTAATCTTGCTTGTGGCAAAATGTCATCTACTTAAGGCACTGTTTGGACTATGTAGAGCAGCATTTCTGGAGCTCAAGGATCATTTTGAGTTCTCTTTGGCTAGAGGTTGGTGTCATGATGTTCCCTTTCATGGTTTTCTAGCCCTCTCTCCAAATTATTGGTTTGGTGGTGTTCATCTGCTGCAGATAAGTAGTGGGATGAAGTTTCTTGTCCATGACCTCACTGTTACAGTTTTTCTTAACTCATATAATTTGAAAGCTTCATTGAGTTCTTTTTTAGTTTGATTCTTCTTTTTCTTACTGCATTTATTATAGATTGGTTTTGAAACTTTGTATAAAAGGGGGAATCCACTATTCTTGAAATGTGGTTCATTCTGTGAAGATCTGTATGCAATAAGGCTTGCTAAAAGCTGTAATTTACTTTTCGTTTGCAGTTTGAATATCTCTGTGGAAAGATTGGGACTTGGTTGAAGTACATTCTGTCTGTATAGTATGTCACTGGACACTCCTGCTACTAGCGTTAGCTTTGGCTGCATCTGCAGTTGAAGAACACGAAACCTTGCAGTGTTGATGGGTCTTAAATTGAGTTTGCAAGAATTACATGTGCTGTGAGGCATATGCTACTAATATGGAACATACTGAAAGCTGATTAAGTGATCTCACAACTTAAATCTAATTTTCAAAATGGGTGAAGTCAGATTTGTAGAGTATTTTGTACGTAAGATTGTGCACAGCAGCAGTTACGCAGTTAATAACTTTGTGCATGTTTGTATTTGTTGGCACTAAAATATCTTTTAAAAAACACAACAAAAACACTGTTTTCTTTCAAGAAATTACTGCTCCATGAAGAATAAGACTCTTAAGCAAAAACAACACTACCCGTTTTCTTTTGAGACTTTCAAATCTTTTGGCAGACATTAACCACTTGGGATTGTGTTTGCTGGCAGCTGAATTTAAGCTTTAGAATTTTTGGACAATTATCAATATATTTTAATTCTGTTGTCTCCTTAGGTTGTGTGGTGGTGTGGGTGGTTTTTTTTCCCTGTTTTTTCTTTTTTTTTTTCTTTGTTTGGTTTTTGTCTTTGCTCTCCCCTTTTTAAGTGACTAGGTGAGAATTGAAACTCTTTAGTCTATCTTTTTAATGAGATTTTTTTGGCAGAGTTAATCAGGGAAGAAAGCTAGTTCTGTTTCTGGGATTTTGAACTCTCAAGACTGAAGAATATTGACTGACATGCTTATGAAACTGATATGACAATAAATGCAAGGCCTTTAGGAGTCAGTAATCTTATCTGACTCCTTCCCAAGATTTCTGTCTAGTTTAAAGAAACTGGCAGACTGGTAAAGAAGTCACTATGACGGTAAAGAGTGTTTCCTTTTGCTCAGGAGGAAATTCCTGTGTTTTACTTTATCTTGTCACTGAGCACCACAGACAAGAGTGTGGTTTTCTTTATGTTCTCCCTTTAGGTATTTGTACAAATTGATGAGACCTCCCTGAGCCTTCTCCAGGCTGACCAGACCCAGCAGTCTCAGCGGTTCTTTTTATCTGAGGTGCTTCAGCTCCCACATCACCTTTGTGACCCTGTGCTGGACTCGCTTGAGTAGGTCCGTATCTGTCTTGTAATGGGGAGCCCAGCTCCGAACACAGCACTTCAGGTGTGGCCTCAGTGGTGCTGAGCAGAGGGGGAGGATCACAGGTGGTGACCAGCTGGCAACATTTCTCCTGCAGCCCAGGATGCAACTAGCTGCCGTTGCTTCAACTAACAATCAAAAGAGAACATTTTAACTTTTTCTGGTTTCAGACTACCCTTAAACCCAAACAAAAGTAAAATAAAAACACTTAAAAAGCAATCACAACTCCTCATTTACCCTGCTGGTGTAATTGGAACCATTTTCTTCTTAACTTGTCAAGGGGTTGTTTTCAAGTTTGAATTTTTAATGCCAGCATTAACACCATTATGCTAGTGGATGGAGATAGGAATTGGTGCTGCTTTTATTTGTGATGAGCTACAGAATTAGTTAATGGATTGCATATTTTCTGTTAGCGTAATGTTTTCTCGCCACTAGTTTGTTATAGCTGTTTCTTAAGATTTGCTTGGATTTCTGGTTACTAGAACTTGGTTCCTTTGGTTCTCACAGACAAGACTCTTGAGGCATGAGGGCACTCATGTAAGCTTTACGTGGACTGCCTCTTTTCCCCACTTCTCTGGTTCTCTCAGATTATTATCTTGAATTGAGAAAAGTGTGGGTAAAGAGGAATTGAGACTATCTCTTGGAGAAATGTTGGTTATTTATATCTTCTATATACAGTAAAAAAAATTGCTTCACTTTTTGTTATGTGCTTTTAATAGAACAAGAAGAAAGCTCTACAGTGGTTTAACCTTCTGGTTTCATTACTAGCCTCAGCTGAAATGGAAACAGTGGTATAAAGCTATCTGTCAGGTTCTGTTCCTTGCCCTTTCTTTCATCTCCCTTTCACCAACGAATGTCAAGATAGCTGTGACTATTCCAGAATGTAAATAAATGTTATGAGGAATCTCTGAACTGTAGATATTACCTAAACTCAAAAATTACAGCTCCAGAACACGAGTGGCTACTTTCTGGCCAAATGCTGAAAAATGTTTCTGTGTAGACAGAGAATGCTGTGTAAGTAAAGTAGTTTTCAAGTAAATAATTATTTGTCCTTAATAAGTATTATTTTTAGAGGTGCAGTTTATCACAGTTAGAGAAGGTGACAAGCAAGAAAAATAGCTGGAAAATTATGTTTGAAAAGTGAAATAATTTAAAGGTTCTTGTCTCTTAACAGCAAATCTTTTCTTGAAAGTGGCCCAAGAGCCTCTCAGTTTTCACAGTCTATGTGACTTTTCCATGTAGAGCAAGTCTTGCAGAATAAGCAATTTCATGCAGGTGAAGGGATAACTAAATACCATCTGATGTAGGCGTACTGATGACTCTTTTTCCTTTTTATAAAGAAAAGTTGGGGTTTCTGTTTGCTATTTCACCTAGAAGCTTGTTTTCAAACAGAGCAGCAGACAACTGCTCTGTTCTCCCCTCTGCTCTTCCTTCCATGCTGTTTGAGAAGTCACTTTTTTGCAGGAGATAAATAGTGCAGTAGGGTTTAGAAAGAAAAAAAAGTTTGTTTTCCTAAAGTTCAGTTTTAGGGTCTGCTATTGTTTCTGTTGTTCTTATAATAAACAGCTTTGTTCTTTCTGAGTTTTGATTATGCTTGAGAAATTCAGGTAAATTGTATTTCAGAAGTCTATGGTTGGAAGTCCAGAAAGTAGGGATAAAATAGATAGATACAGATACCATCTTGCAGTCAAATTTCACCCATGCTTTCAGAAGAAAATCTGAAGTGCAGTAATGATAGAGGATCACAGATGTTTGCACGTAATTCCTCCTAAATAAAACAAAAAGAAGGAAGCAAGAACATATTCTGGAAATAAGTAAGCAGTAGACTTTTAACTCCAGTTTGTGGTTAACCCTGTCTCAGAATTTTAATATCTGCAAATTTTCATGTTTTAAAATGGTCTTCCTTTGGGGGAGTTTAGGCATACTTTTCTACTTCCTGCCCCAACAATGAAGATCTACATATGTCTTTGAATGTTCACTGGAAGATCTCAAGCATGTAATGCCATTACCTCTGGATGTGTAAGGATGAAATCAAAGTCACAGCCTAATTGTCAAATACTCATTACGTGTTCGGTGTATTAATTTAGGTGGACCTCAGCTGACTTGCAATCTGTAAAGCTGGAACCTTCCTACATGCTCTTGAAGATGTATTGAGCAGGTGGAGATGAACTGAAGGAAAAGGTGAAGGAAAAGGTCAATGCTAGAGATGACATAGCTGACTCTGTTTTGTTTAGAATACATTGCAGAAATATTAATAGAAATAGATACTGTGTTGATCTTGAATGTAATACAAAGAATTTATGGTATTTAAAAATAAGTTCATATATTGTGTAATGAATAATTGAAGATGTAAGACTAGGTAAAAATGTAAAATACTTAGTATTATGCCAGACACCGGAAAGTATCTCAAGTATAGCAGAGGACTCATAATTATTACATTAGTGACAAGTGAGCTTTGTTCATTCATGTTCTCTTCATGCCATGAACATGTTTAACAAAGTATTTATTTCACCAATCCCATTGATACTAAAATTTTGCCTTGTCTTCCTTAAAATTATTTTAATTCAGTTATCAAAAATGATAGGAAAACATAAGTACAAGGCAGCTAGAGCAAATTAGATTCTTTAAGTAAGAATTGATTAGGGAGAGTTTGGAGTTCTACAAGTCCACACTGAAATTAAATAGTAATGGAATTTAAGGACTGAAGAGCATGTTAATAGGTTTGAATTTAAACACCTAACCAAATGAGGCAAGTGGATATTTTCAGTCCAAAAGGTAAAGTTATTTAGGCCTAAAAAACTTGGTTTGATAAGGCTGTTGGTGCAAGTATGTCTGTAGGGTTTTTGTTTTGTTTTGTTTTGTTTTTCCTTCCCCCTGCTGATGAGGAAATGATCAACAAATGAAATTGATCTTGGCTGCTTCTGTTCTAGTTCTGTGCCTTTACAGGACACTGTCATTTTCACCGGAGAGCAGTATAATTCAGACAATATTTGGGTGTTTAAGGTAATCTTTATAAGGTCTGTACACTTTATACAGTTTTGTTTATAAAGGTCTGTTTTGTCAAGATGACATTGATAGAAGGGTTCTCATCAGAAGATGTAACCAGGCAAATCAGTCTATTGGCTCTATGTGCTTCAGATAATTTTCTCTAAGTAAGAGTAGCAGGATGGACTAACTTCCTGGTTTTTTCCTAAATTTTTTGGAAGACAACATAGAGCTTGGTGAGGTTCAGGCTTTGTTGAGCAGATTTGTTTCTGTTTAGCCAGAGCAGAGTCCCTGTCTTTTACTTCACTGTCTTTAGGTTAAGAAGTTGTTGCTTTGTCCATAGATTAGACCATATCTCATGAGGCAGCTAGGATGAAGATGTATTTCCTTTCCAGTCCTCTCATTCTGTGCCAGGCCAGTGAAGCAGCAGGAGAAACTGGTTTGTGTACATCAGTAGATTCTACCTAGAGAGTTTCGTTTGACAGGGAAGTGACGCTCTTAGTCTAGCCAGCATCATCCTGTAGAGAGAAGATGAAAAAACTTAGAGAAGTATTTTCCACCTTAGAAGCAGATATTACTGCAACCAAATCTGTTATTGTCACTGCAGCCGAATCTGTCACAGCAGTTCGTTAAATATTTTGGTTTCACCTGTAAACCATTCATGTTTTCACCTTCTACAGTAATTACTAAAGTTGTCCCTTCAAGCAAAAGTCTTGGAACATGAGACATAGAGTGCATTCTCAGTAGGAGTTTTGGCATAGCTTTGGCTTAGATGTTATAATTTATCTCCTTATATACTGACTTAAGTATGATATTAGATAAAATTTGAGGTCACTACCATATAATAAGACTTGAAAGGTTGCTCTTTGAAAAATACTTTTAAAAAGTTGCATTCTCTGAAGTAAGAGCAGTGAGGGTTTGAAGTAGAGAATTTTAATTATGACTTAATCCTTGAGAAATATGGTAGTTTAGGAGCACCAAGAAGCAAATTCTGTGTAAAGGTTTTTTGTATTTCGTTGCTGCTAAATCCTTTGTATTAAAATGTAGGATACTTTTCTGCAATGAAATTGGCCATGCTGAGGAAAGGGAGACTCCCTGGGGGCCATTTTTTCTCCTAAAGATCTTTGGAGAAGGTGACTTACACAAGGTTGGGTTGGTTTCTAAGTCTCAGTTTTGCCCAGTTTCTGATGTTTTGTCTATTGGGGCACTTCCCAAGAGAGGCTGTTTTGAGATTACTGAGGGGTTGGGTGGCTGTTAGAGTACTCTGAACTTCACCCTCATTTTCTCAGAGAGACTGCGCCTCCATAGAGGCAGTCTGGATCAAACTCCCTGAGACCTCAGTACTGTTGTCCTTAGCTTGGATGGTCCTTCCTGTTTTTAACATCCTATCCTTAACTTGGGACAAAATGCTTTAGTGTGCCAGCTTACAAAAGACCATTCTTCCCCACACCCTACCCCCGCATTCTGTAAATAGAAATGGGACTTTGATGTTTTGCTATTAATGGAACATTACCACTGTAGTTAGTGTTGTTGCCGTGATGACATTCTGTAAGTTTTGCATTTTACTAGTGTCCCTTTTTTTTTTTTTCTGTGATGGTAGCTTTTCATTGGTAGTAAGTATGTTATCCACATTTTTGGCATTTGTTGGACAGGCTTTGATGTCACTAATGCCTCCTATTTTGCCCTATGAAAGTTACACTTCAGTGTTTCAATGCACTTGGCTGTCTCTTTATTCATTTGATGTTTTGTCTCAACAGTACCATTGTTTCAAAAACTGGCTTTTCTATGTTGGTTCAAGGTGTGAATATTTCCAATTTTTTGTGAACCATTAAAATGTCAATAAGAAGTGGTAATTGCTCAGAAGAGTCTGTTTTAAACAGGTAGCTGTCTAGCAGCTAATGACCTATGTTTACTTTATTCTAAGTATCTGAAATTCCTTCTTTATATAATGATTTCTGTTGTTCGATACACAATTTTAGGACTGTAATGCTGGAGCATAATATACTATCATTGTATTTTTACATTTTTTTGAACCCTGAGATAATGACATTCTTTCAGTTGCAAGAGTTTCAGTTCTGATTAGCTGATGATGCTTCCTTACAGGTTATTGC
The DNA here is from genome assembly GCA_013397935.1 of Dasyornis broadbenti. Taxonomy (NCBI): domain Eukaryota; kingdom Metazoa; phylum Chordata; class Aves; order Passeriformes; family Dasyornithidae; genus Dasyornis; species Dasyornis broadbenti. The sequence goes on along the minus strand of VZRN01006754.1, from coordinate 543,647 downwards.
ACGTTATCATGAGCGCTATATTATAGGCAGAAAATAAAATGAAGTTTGTAGTTTGAACTAGGACAGCTTTTTGTAAGGGATGGAAGATAGTACTGTAAACTCCAGCAGGTTGCATAAGTGGGACTAGTGTCTCTTGTAAATGCTTGACATTTCAAGAAAATGGGTTTAACCCTTGTTAAAGGTTTGCAAAACTCTTCTGAAAGAGAGTAACTAGGAGTTTATACCCTGAACCATGTCATAATGAAATGCAGAGGTTGAAACTTGGTTTTTTTCACTTGAAATTTCAAAGAGTAGAGTAGTGTATTCAGAATGTCTGTGGTCTGTGGAAGTGTTCATGAGCAGAACACGGTGGTGTCTTGTTAGCTGAAGGAAGTTGTGGGAAAAACTGTTTAGGGGAAGATGTTTTCTTGTCAGGTGAGTAATGTAACTAACATGTAGGTTCTGGGCTTTTTGCTTCAGAATGTAGTAGGGAGAGAACAAATGTTTCTGGGGTGTGTGTTTTCACCTTCTGTCTTTGTACAGAAGCTGTTGCATTTTTAGTTTAGCCAGTTTTACTTCGAAATTTACATTTTAAACTAGTGAAAACCTTTTAAAATTGCCAAGATGTGGTAAATGTTTACAAGTGCACTTTACCATGTACTATAAGACTCTGTATATATTTTATGATTTATATGATTTAGACTGTATTTTCACTTACATTTCTCTCAATAAGCTGGAGTTGCTCTCAGCTGCTTTCTTCTGTCTTTATGCTATTCCTTTACTTAAGACAGGAGAAATGTTTGAGTAGGGTTTTTTTGTTTTTTTTTTTTGGTTTTTTTTTTTTTTTTTTTTTTTTTTTTTTTTTCTTTTTCTTTTTTTTTGTTTGTTGTTGTTGTTGTTTTTTTGTTTTGTTTTGTGTGCGTCCTGGCATGGTGATATGGATCAGGGAACTTAACCAGTGAAAGATGGTGGGGTGTTTGTTTTTGGTTTGGATTTTTTTTTTTTTTTTTTATTTTGGGGGGGTTTTTTTTTCNTTTTAATTTGGGTGGGTTTTCTTTTCCCCTCTTAGCTAGGGCCATTCATTGATCAGTTCAGTATGTAAGACCTCAGAGAGGAGTTTAGGTAAAACTTGATGAGACAGAATAGGAACAAAAATAAGTGTCGGTGGCTGGTACCATCTTACACAGCTTCTGCTTCCTCCCTAGTGCTGAAAGTAATGCAGATGAGGTCACATCTGTAGGTATATTAGCCTGAAGTACCATGGATTTCTCAATCCTAATTCTAAACCATTAATAAAACACTTTATTACTTTATTAATTCTAATCTGTGCTTATGCTAAATCTTTGTTCAGGGAAGAGTCAGAAGTCCCCTTTGTGTCTGGCTTATCCAATTTCTCCTAGCCAGCTCTTAAAGTACGTTAGGCCTGGCTGATGAAGTTTTTTCTGAAAGATGGAAGCAGGAAAAACTAACCGTCTCCTGCCACCCAAAACTAAAAGGAATAATAGAAAACCTGACAGCCAAGTGTCCCTTTCCTTCAGGTGACACCTCCAGGGATTCGATTTACCTAATGTAGTTCTGCATGTAAAAAAGACCACATAAAGCCTTAGTGGAGAAGTTTCTTCCTATCCCCGTCTTTTCTGGTAGGAAAAAAAAGGGTATGTATGCTGCTCTGCTTCCTGAAATATATTCAGGTTGGTTGAGAAAATGGAAAGAGACTTGTTGCTTGTGTAGTACCTGTCACTCCTTAGTAGAGTTCATGAAATAAATAGCCTGATACTTCAAGCTGGTAACACTTGATTGAAATTGCTCAGGATTTGTGTACTTAACCATCTATTGGTGGATACCTGTAAAGGTAGGAAAGGGACATGTTAAGGTTTTTAAAAACTCCCTTTTTTAGTTCACTTATGAATGAAAATTGGTTTTGTAGATATGATCAAGAAGGAGATCTTTTAAAAGTGCAGAGCTCCCAGGAGAAAATCATCCCTTAGTCTGCATAAACGAAATGCACAACTTCAGTTTTGTTCTTAAATAGAACTTGGGAAGAGTTGCCAGCTTTAAAAAGGATGCAGTTTAGCACTGGAGTTTGTCTTTAAAAATATTTGCAAGGCTAGTGATTTACATTTAATGGCAATAAAAATAGAAGATATTTCTTGATTAGAAGAGCTTCTTCAGCTTATCTCTTTGGAGGTGAGAATGGAGCTCCTACATGAAAGTTTTTGGAGATTTTAACTGTATGATCTTTAAGCTGAATTGTCCTTTTGCTTCCCTTCTCTTCCTTCTTCATGTGTTAGAGAAGGTTTTTTCCTCTCAGGATTTCCTTTTCCATTAGAAGCTTTTTATAATCAATCTTATCTGTCTTAAAAGAATGATTTGTTTAAACTTTATATAAAGTCATCATCTTTGGCTGATGGTAGAGCAGATGTCAGTAGATGACTAAAAGATTTTTTCAGACCTTGTGTACACTGCCACTCCAGTACTGCCTATTCACCTCTGCCTTTACTGACCTGTAATGTCATTTATGGTATTTATTACTTTGTCCACTTTGTGCAAGAGCCTGTGTAAACTCAATCATTCCTAGCTCTGAAAAGTTTATTCTTAAATTACGACGCAAAAAGGTGCAGGGAAAAAAGAGAGAGAAAATGAATGACAACAAAGATGTGAACGTGTGGGTTTTTTTCAGAGGCTAAATAGGTGCATAATTACAGTATTGTGTAATTGGCAACTAAAGTGTTCAAAAATAATGATTAACATCTTCTGAAATCAAAGGGCCTAAAAACTAATTAGACAAAGCTTTAGAAGATAATTTTGAAATGTCATAGTTACTTGCTTCTTGTAATGTTTTAGGAGTTTGTGGTTTCCAAACTGTCCTCTACAGCTGAAAATAGAAGCTTAAAACAATCTAAGGGATAAAAAGCAGACAGAAGAAAAGTTTACTGTTTTAAATGAAAGAAATGGCAAGCTGAAAACCATGAGATCTAGGAATGTGATTATTTTAAGAAGGCTTTTGAAGATAGCCGCAGCTGCCCGTGTTAATATCAAGACGTTCAGCTTTTTCAAATGGTCAGTTAGTAGTGAAACACATACCTAGTGATACTAAATGCTAGTAGAATCAGTGATTTTCCTGCTTTCAAATCCCAGAGAGCAGCCAGAAACAGCACATGATGTGGTTGGCTTCTCTGCTGATGACCTTTTTTGAAGGCTGTTGAGATAATTAAAATGGTGATACAGTAAAAACCACCTAAAGGACATTGTTTTCAATGACAGCACTACCTGGAATCACCATGAGGAAGAAATGGTATAAACATGGTGAAAAGTTAAGCCAAAATGCACGATGTCTGTCCACTATTATATCCAAAAGTACTTGTTATTTCAATTTTGTAACACTTCGTAGTGTCTCAGGCTGTGTTTTATCAGCAGAGATGATTTAGGGACATTGCTGAAAGAGAAGAAACAGGGGACATTCATGAGGATGTATTTTTAAGAGTTCATGCAAGTACCACAAATGAAAACCTTTAATTGGAAAGGTGGAAGCTCAGTAATTGAAATTTCTTTGCTGCTATCAGTTACCCAGTGGAATATTTTTGTCAGCTTTTGGAGTTGGCATTGTTAGAATGATTTCAGGAAGATTAATGTCTTAGTAAATCTGTGAATTGTATACTGCAGTGATAGAATAGATCAGATACAGCAACAGATCCTGTCCAACCCAGTTATCTATTAAATGTAAAACAAGTACAGGGCTCATACATTTAAAGCAGAGACCAAATTTGTAATCGTCAAGAAACTGGAAAGTCATGGCCCCAACAGCAAGTATTAAGTCATTCGCTAGTGTGCCTGAGTTTTTTGTGCTGTTGTGTATATGCTGATAAAATCTTGCCTTATAATATGTATGTTGTGGCAGTTATAGTAGCTATGGGGAACCTCTTATTCAAGTAAGAGCCCTGGTGCTTTGAAGGCATTGAACTGAATTTATTCCATGCTTTTTTGTATTGGTGTCAGTTATGCATTCAGATAAAGTACTTTGATTTCTTGTAGTTAATGCCTTAATTTGTCCAGCTTGCTACCACATGCATTCTGGGCAAGATTTATAAAATTTAATGTAAAAAGAATTGCAGAAGAGATAGGTACTTGTTAAAATTATGTATGCCATGTACATTGCAATCCAATAACATTGTAAAGTTTATGCTCTATTTTGATGGCTGGAGCTTGTATGCTTCCAAAAAGTGTTGATTACAGAAGCACATTAAAGGGACTCTTCTTGAAATCATACTTTAGACTGCATACATGGAATGGAGGGAGTATGAGGAGGAAATATCTTTTTCTTTCACCCACCCTATCTGCTCAGGCTGATACTATAATCTTTCGAATCAAAATGTAGCATAACAATGCTATGGCACAGAAATCAAAGTTTTTTTCTTTTGCTTTAAACTGCTCAGGAGCAATCTTGATCTGAGGAATGCTAGATTGAGATGGCTATCTCTCTCTTCTGTTTTCTTAAGTGGGGAACTTTAAAAATCAGTGCTTCCTTTTCCGATTCAGAACATGAACATCCATTTTAGGAAATACAGTTTGTAATTTAAAAAAAATTTAACTGTAAACTTAGGTGTCCTTGCCAGTGCTGTACTTGTCCTTCTTCAGGAAGTACATAGATTTTTTTTTTTTTCCTTTTTCCTGTGAAGTAGGGACATCTGACATGGTTACAGGAATATGCTTACATAAATGTAATGGAGAGCTGGGAACAGCTTATGAAAACATCTGTAAAAAGGTTTCCTATTTTTTGTAAACAGGTTTTTTGTGATAGTTGTACATTGTCAGCAACCTACTTTCTGACTGAATTAAAAACTTATCGTTTTACTATCAGGTTAGTTGATTCAGGTGTGCAGTATCTGTAATGCTGTGGTACTGACAGTTAGAGGAAAGACTTCTATACAATACTTTTGTAGAGTGACCACTACTTTAAAAGGAGTGCCCCTTGCTGGTAATGCAGTGTGTACTTGGATAGATGTTCACCTAAAAGGGCAAAACCTCTGTGTATTCTAGAAAGCATGCTCTCTGAAAACCAGACCTTAACTTGATCAGGTAGAATGGGAATCTGACTAGGAGAACATGACAGGATGGTATTTGGGAGTTCTTTATTTGGGAATTGTTGCATATTGTTGGTGATACTTGTGCCTTGTCAGTGTTAAACTACACCATTGTGTTTAACTTCACTTTTAAAATGTCTGTTTCAAAAGAGGTTCAGGGATAGTGAAACTTTTATGCTTGTCATTATTCTTGTTCTTACTTTCAAAACAACTGGTGTCTGTTCGTGGGGGAGAGTTTGGGCAGCAATAGTTCATGGATGTAACAGAGCTACGTCTGAGAACAGAAGTCTAAAAATGGGTTGTTACCTTCAGAGAGTCACAAAACAGTGTGGGTGGAGTGGTGGGAAGGAATTTACTATACTGCCTTCACAGTTTTAGGTTAGGAGCCCTCTCAGAAGTAGCTGGGCTCTGTGAATGGAAGGTGAAAAACCTTAAGTATTGTGATCTTCAGAAAGCTTCATTCGTTTTCTTCAGAATTGTAGAGGTAATTGGAAAACATTTGTATAGCAGATGTAGCAGGCTGTAATAACAACAGCTATTTTTAGACGTCTTTCCACCTCAGGTTTTAGACGTGCTTATTCCGAGCCTAGGTGCATCTTCCCACGTTTGCCGTGTGCTCAGCCCCAGTGCAGACAGAGCCAGTGTGTGCTCTTCTGCTCGTTCTGTGCTCGTGTGAATCACCCTGTGCGACCGGTGGCACCTTCAGGCTTCGTATATATCACATATGAAAATGTGATTAAAGTCAGAGCTGCTGTAAATACAGTCTCGTGCCTTGCTGTCCGCATGCGGAGTTTGGTAGAACCGGAGAAAATTAGGGCTGTGAGTATTCCTGCCCAGTTTGCATCCGCTGGGCGGTGCTGGGGCTGGCTCCTCACTTTCTAGCCTGCAGTCATGGGTGACCGGGACGGTGACTCCCTGGTCGGGGCAGCCGTTTTTGTCCCGGTGTGCCCGCGGAGCGGGGCCGCGACCCCGGTGCCGCAGGGGTTAAGGGTGACGGGGCCGCGGCATTATGCAAAGCCGTGAAGTAAAAAGGAAGTGCATTGCAAAATGCTGAGCTCAGTAGCCTGGCTCCCGGCCAAACGCTCGGCTGCCTCGGCACAGCTGAGGGCTCGGTGTGCGCTCGCTGGCGGCGCGGGCCCGCGGCGCTGTTGAGGAATGCCGCCGCCAGCTGACGTCAGCGCAGCCCGGCGGTTCAGCCGGGGGACAGGCGGGCGGGCTCGGCCGCGCCCCGCCCGCTCCACCACACCCGGCCCCGGGCGGGAAGGACGAGCTTCTGTTTAACGGGAAAAAACAAGTGTCACACACACGTACCCGCTCTGGCCCTTACGTATTTCGTGTTCGGTGCTGCAGGTGAGCCCGTGAAGAGCTCTGAGCTCTCGGGGTTGGAGGGTTTCGGGAGGCACTACTGGCTGCTACCCTGCCCCTGCTCTCCGCCGCGTGAGAGAAATACCACAGCAGTAAGGCACAATGGTGCCGTCGTATCCCCTTGTTTCTTAAATTAGGGGAGAGCTTATGTGGGAAGATAATTTGACTGTGGCAAGGTGTTAAGGATTTTCACTTAAAAATGAGTAAAATTACCCAGGTTTTGGGGTTAACTGGGTGATGCATCTTCTGGGTGATGCTCTCTTCAGCTCTATAATCGGATTTCAGGGTGGAGCTATGATTTTGGATTATTATTACGAAACAAATGCAAAAAAAAATCATACTTCGAAAATATCTAGACTTGTGCAAGAGTGACAGAAAGCATGTTTCACTATTAGCCTTACTGGCACCATAGGTAAGCGGAACATTACTTAAATGTTTCACTTTTTAAAAGGATTTTGGGAGACTTGGTGATTGCAGAAACTTCTGGGCTGCCTGGATACTTGCTAAGCAGGTCCAGGCAGCTTTTTTGAAGCTGCTCTCTTGTTTGGTTTTTTTTTGTCTTTTCTTTTTTAATTCAGTCTTTTGGGGCTTACCTTGTCTCTTGTAACCAGTCTTGCTGCTTATGGTTTTCATAGTTAAATTCACAAAACTACTGGGACAGTGTTTCTCATCACAGGTCTCTGGTCAGTGTGCACTTGTCACAGCAGTATAATGCTTTTATACAAATTAGAGATACAGGTTGCAGGACTTCCTTCCGAGTTTAAGTATAAATACATGATGGAATTTTTAAACTAACAGTTCTGTGAAGGAGAGGTGCGGTGGAAAAAAACTTGAAGAGAAGCGCATTTCTCTTTCCTTTCCTATTCTTCATGTCCTGTTAATGATATTACAGATATTGGTGACATTGGTATAGACCTGTTCCTGACAGAGAACTTGTTTTTGCAAGGCAGGTCTAGTTAATGAAATTCACTGTCAAGTGGTATTGAATCCAAGTCTATACCAGAGCCAAAAAAGACCAGAAGTACTAGTATGGAAAACATCTAAAATTTGAAACATCATCTACTCAGTGGTTAGTGGTTTAGGAGTTAGAAGTAGTAAATTTCTTCTGTACTATTGTGCTGCATGACTCTGGGTGAGTCACTCTGCTTGTGTGTGTTGCTTTCTTCACTGTCCTTTTCCTGTCTTGTCTGTTGCAGATTATTATTAAATTTTATGACTGCTGCTGGACAGTGCATACCACAGTGGTGCCTCAAGTTCTGTCTGGAACAGCAGGGCTGTAGTGACACAATGTGAGTGAGGAAGCCTCTGGGTTGCCTCTGTGAATCAGACTAGTTTATACCTCTTATTCCACTGAGCACAATCTGGGATTTCCTCTTAAGCTATAAAATGACTAAGTCTAGTTAAATGTAGCATAAATCATATAAAACAGGAGTTTGGATCTTTCAAGCTTTCTAAATATTGCAGGCTATTTAATAGAAATTGCCTACACTGGGTTTGAGCCATGAGAGATTCATTGTGGTTCTACATTTCTAGAAAGAACAGGCACCATATAAAGCTTAACAAATTACTTCTGAAATTCACTGTCAAAGGTTTAATTTGATGTGTGGAGATAGATTTTGCTAGAATGGCTATGTAAACATGCTTTCTTTTCTTTTATTAAATCTGTGAATTAACATGGCAGAAACAATATTATTGTGTAGTTGGTTTCCACTGGTGTTAGGGTATATATGTTCCTCATATTTGATGTTTCACTTCTCTTCAGAGCCTGTTTTTGTGTTCAGTACTCATGTACACTGAAGTGTCTTGTCATCATGACTCATAATGAAAGAAACTTAGAATCAGTTCCGAGAGAGAGGCCCTTTTCCTGTAAAGAAGGGAAGTGAACCCAGTGATGTATCGACTCATAAATCCTGTGCAGTGTAGCATTTACTATAATTTTGAAAAAAAACCCCAAAACAAATAAACCCCCCACAAACAGAAAACAAACAAGCAAACAAAACCCCCACAAACAAACAAACACCAAACCAAAAAACCTCAAACCTACAAACAAAGCAATAAAACCAATCAACTAAACCCCAGACCTATAGAGCAGTGCTGCAGCACTGATGCCCAAGTGGCACGTTTTGCTTTCTGCTCTACTGACTGATGGTCCTGTCCTGTATAGGTTTTTGTCCATCCACGCTAGTGCAGTATTACTAGTTCAGTAAACTGTCAGTGTAAGTGTACAGGAAGAAAACAGCAAAAGACTTCTAAAAAATCTAAAACAACCCCTTTGCCATTATAATAGTAGCAACCGCTTTGCCACTATAGGCAGTTTGTCCCTCTGATAATGGGCAGAGAGTAATAGTCAAAAAAGATGAAATGTCCAGTAAATGCCATGTGTATACTAACTGCTTTCCCAGATTGATCCTTATTTCCCTGACAGTGTATTAAGTGCCATGTTGGATTTTTTTCCTTGTATCAGTTATTTTGGCAGTGCTTGGGGTGAATTTGCATCCTTAAGTTTTAATACCTAAAGAAATTTGAAACACAGTTTGTTCTTGCCTCACGTCTTTTCTAGTGGCATTAACCAAAATGCAACTTTACATACAGCTTAGACAGAAACTGCTTTTGCAAGGGCTGTGATTAAGACACCACTTCTTGTTCCCGTGCTTTTCTCCTGCTGTGTCAGTCTTTGGGGACATCCTATCTGGTGAACTCTGGAAGCCAGAGAGCTGGCAGCAGAGCTCTCTCACAGCTGGTGGATAAATTAGGAATAATAAATTAGGCAGCTATTTGATTAGGTATGGTAAAAACACCCAACAGAAACAGTTTCCTGAGTATTATGAGTAGTCAGAAGTCAATGTTTTTAGATGCAGCAAAGGCATTTCTAATGGTTCTGCAGAGAATCCTTTGCAGAGAGTGAATGTGAAAGTTTTCCAGTGTCTCCTCCCCATTGTCTCTCCCCCTTTTTTTTCATGTGCCATAGTACAAAACTGGATTTTGTTTTCTAGCTATTTTTTGATTTATATGGCGTGGGGATGTAAGTGCCCCTCTAGCTTTAAAATATCAGAATGTTTTGGTTGGTTGATTGGTTGGTGGTGGTTCAGTTTTTTCCCCCTCTCTCTCTTCTCTGGTTTAGTGAATCAGGAGAATGAAGATGTCTTTTGATTATTGCCTTGATATGATTTGGATATGGTAGCGGTGACAAATAAGCATCTTTTCTGTCTTATGCCATTTGCCTTATATAATTTCCGTTTCCACTTCTCCTTACCCAGATGCTTGGCAGCTTTCTCTTCAGATCTGTCTGCCCAGCATCCTATATTGTCTTTACACCAGGATGTGAGCCATTGTGTATAACACTATTTTTGGTGCCCTATGCCAGGACATTCTGGGGGATTGAAGGAGTCTCAACTGAGCAGCAACAAGGAGAAACTGAATGTTAATATCTCTGGGAACCTTGTACAAAATGCAACATGTGGCTCACAGAACTCTGCACAGTGTGGATTTGATGCAAGTAACTGGCTTGACTACCATAAATTCTGTACATTTTTCACTAATTATTCGAGTAACAGTTACGTGTAACTATCCGCAGGGAATGGTGGCTAAATGTGTAGAAGGAGCATTTTCTCAAACTTTTGTTGAAATGTCTTTTCAGTGTCCATAGAAAATTTGTTAACTTTGACCTCTTGTATCTTTTTGATTCAAACTTATTGTGAATCTTGTACCTTTTTAGTTTGAATTTTGATTTGACCATATTCTACTCTTTTACTTCACTCTGTATAGTATAAACTGCATTTTATTACCTTTAGTTTGTAAATGGCACAGAGCATTGTGCTGGGTGTATCTTTTGTGTGCCTACCAAAAGTAAGACACCAGTTAGTGTGGTTTGGATGTGGCTGGCCTGTGCTAGTAGGAGGCCCAGAGGCAGAAAAAGCTAGATCCTGTTCAGTTAGAAAGAATTTGGTTATACGTAACCATGTTCTAGCCTTGAAGCATATCATGATAAATTATTGTCTGCATTTCTGTAGTGCTTTGATATTTGTTGCATCTCTAGGAGCAGACTGGAAGAGTATGGTCTTGGTTTCAGCTGGCCTCAAGACATTTTGGAAACTTTCTCTTGAGGCTAGTTGTAATTATGGTCTTTGAAGTGACAGTTGCTTAACAGATCCTTATAATTTACATGTTGTTGTAAAGCTAACTGAAATAAAAAGTAGTAAGAAAAAGTATTCATAAGTTTTCATATGGTTACTCCTGCCTGTCTGGAATTACATGGTGGTTTTAGTAAGAGTATATTAAAAATCTATTAGCTGCAAACTGAGCAATGTAAAAGTACAGTATTTGGTTTTTAAAGCTGATAATGGCACAAAAAGAATAATTCCTCTGTGTTCTGACACAACTTCTGCGGGTAAGTATGTGATAATACTCTTTTCCATGATTGATGTTTGAACAAATAACACAAAAAACAATCACAGAAGAAAACTGACAAAGCAGTGTTTTATAAGGAGCTTTATGCAGGCTGAGTTTTTTCTTTGCTCACTGCTCTTTTCCCTGTTTTGGCAAAAAGCAATGAGAGATACTCTTCACACTGGCAGGTGGTGGGAACATGAGGAAAATTTTGTTTTCACCTGCCTGTGTAACGGTCTGTTGTCTGAAATTTTTTGTTGCCTTCAAAACGACGGCTGTGTTTTGTATTACCAGTTTAAATTTTTCAATGTGAACTAGTGCCCAGCAACATACAGGCTTGTGCTTTTGCTGCTACAGCTTACTCTGTCACAGTGTATTTACTATCTGGCTGTCAGGTGAAGCAGCATTGTTTAAGATACAGTGAAGTATCTGGGTTTCTGTGAGTCTTGCCCTGGCTGCAAGTGAATTATTACATTTGATAATGGATATTCAAGCTATTCCTGAGTCTGAAAATGTTCTGACTGTCAACAGAAAGGAGGTAGGTGATTATTTTTTGGCTGTAAGGTTTGGACAATTCTTAAAAGTTATCATGGTGAATGTTGCTTGTTCTCCTTAAATAAAAATTACCCATTTGAGGAAGGATTTAAACCCAGTTCTCAGTCAATTCTGGGTGATATGTTTTGTCAAGCAGGGTAGTATCCCAGAGAGATTGCCAATATAAACACTTCGTGTGTGTACTACCATGAGCTTCTTCTGTTTCCCCACCTTTCTGATACAACTGTGTTGGCACTGACTTTGTCAGCCACTGTTGTTCAAGCTGCTGGCTGAGTTGAACTGGTGCTGCTACTGTTTGGGAATTACTGTCTAAAATTAGAGTCTCTTTAAGACCTCCATGTGGCAGGGAGCATTATCTGCAGGTTGATGTCCTACTTCCATCTATTGGGAAGGGAATATGATTGCAACACAGCCAGGTAAGTTTTGGAGAGTTGGAGAAAGCAACTGACCACATATGAGCTTTTGTTCAAACTGTACCTGATGGGCATAATTTGAATTCAGCATGATTTTTTGGTGAAGAATATTTGTGGCTTTGAGAATAGCTTTTTAGCTTGTAAGGTTTTCACAGAAATGCAGTTTGTAATTTAGTCAATGCTATTTGTGAAGAGTGGATGAAAACCAGTTACTTTCAGAGGTGGAAGGCTTAGTGTTAGAGAACCTGGTTCCAAATACTTCCACTTATCTAGTTTAAAAGCACATAGGATTTGTTTACTTCTTTTAAAACCCCCCAAACTTAAATGTTATACAAGTAGCTGTATTTGTATTACAAGTTATGATGTAGTTTATTAAAATCAGGACTAGCAAGATGAGCAGTATTATGTCAGTGCAAAATATGTTTGGATGCTGTTTCTGCTCGTGGGGATTTCACATTGTGAGTATTGGAGCTTGTCTCTATGGACAGGAGGGAGAAAATTGTATATGATATGCCAAAAAGTATTCAGAAATTAAAGATTAGTTTTATTTGATACCATTTGAACTACATGCTTAATTTCTGAGGTGTAATTAAGATATGGTCACCTTGTACTGGTATGAATGTAAAATCAATGCTTAATTTGCTTGAGGAAAAGGCTTTTTTTTTTTCCTTTGAGGGGTCTGGTTGTGTATTTTTTTCCCTCCCCTCCCCCAAGTTAAAGAAAAAAATCATTAGCAATTTAGAGAGGCGAAGCAAATAGCCATTTTTAAAATTCATGTCCTCAAATGTTAATTTGATGCTTTGAGGCATAAATGACCTTTTTAACCAGCCCAAACTTATCAAACAAAGAAACGATAGAAATAAGCTGCTTTGTTCTGATACAACAGGCTACTTTTCAGGGAAAATTTCAAAGCAATTCTGCCTCCCTCTTCTCACCAACATTAAATTAAACTTTGTCCTGTGCTAAATTTGAATTTAGATGTGTATGTGTTGTTGGAGAGATGGTGAGGGAATCTAGACAACCTGTGCAAATTTGTTATGGATTTCACCTTCTGAAACCCAGGGCAAGTGATTAATGCTTTCATCCACAGCTACCCCAGCTGGTATTACTTAGCACTGGAAAAGCAGTTAGGTGTGTGTGTCAGAAGCTGAGGGAAGGATTAAAAGGGAATTTCTTCTTGTTTCATAACTAAGGAGAGAGGAAGAAAGGGGGGGGAGAAGGGAAATAAAACTACCACCATTTCTTGAAACCTTTCATTTAAGTATTTGGAATGCTGTATTCACTTTGGAGGTCAGATTTAAGAACTAAATATAAAGATTTCCTAACTTCTATGGATTTCATTAAGACTGGAACTGTGATTAAGTCTATATTGTACAAACAGGAGAAACACGTGGTGCATCAATGACAACCCTCTGTCATTATCAGTTTTACCAGATAAAAGAAATATAGAAAAGGTCAAGGTGGAAGATATAAGCAATATTAAAAAAAAATTATACAGCTAATGTATTCTCTTTTCTACCTCTACCCTAAAAGAAGATAAATGAAATTTGGTACTTGAATAACACTCTTCTTGGCCAGTGGTGTTTGTAACAACTGACAGTAATCTCTTGAAAGAGTGACATGTTTGTGAAGCAAGCACCACAGTATAAGCTTTTTCTCTAGGACCTAAGTAGAGTTAGAGTAGTAGTCTGGTGTTGCAGTTCTTACAGTTTGTCTGTCTTTGCCCATTAATACTTTTTGCCTTTGCTAACAGTGATTTGCATCCACAAAAAAAAAAAAGGAGTATCTAATTATTGGATTTGTTCTGACTTCAGAAATTGAAATATGCCCTTTAATTGTTCACTATTTTTTCCCATTGCTTATCTGTTCAGAGATTTACTTGGCATGCTCTGCTGTGTAATCTGTATTGGCTTTGTTTATAGCACAATCCTGTTGTAAGAGTCCCAGACAGATGTAAGAATGCAGCACTTGACAGTTTCAAATACTCAGCAGGTGAGCAGTATCATAGCATCTCAGGATCACATTGGTACTGCTAATGAATATTTGGTTGCTTGAATCTTTTATGTCAGGTTTTATTTTATCTTAGGGATGAAAAGCACAGTGTGTTACGGCAGTATTTGAGGAAAGTTAATGTGGTTCCTTCATTTTGTCCATTTTTTTTTTAAGACCTTCTGAAAGCTGTTTTATGTAAGATAAGAAGAAGAGAAAATACTTACCTTCTTGCTTTCCCTCTTTGGCCTAGTAAATGTTTCATTACATAACCCCTAATGGTAACTTTTCTGACAGGTTGGGATCCATTCATGGGGTATTTAACTTCAATAGACTTACTGATTTCCATGCATATTGCATGATTTTCTCATAAAATTGTGTGGTGTTGGGGTTTTTGGGTTCTTATGGTTCACAGTTCTTTTTGGTTTGATCCCTAGTGAGAATCATCTGTACTTACAGCCTGAAATTTTTTATAATGTACTCAAGATCAGGCTAGTACTTGACCTGATGCTATACTTGTTTCAGTCAGGGTGGATTGGACCATGTCACTTCTTAGATAACCTCAGTGTCTGTGACTTGAGAGAGAGGAGGAAAAAAAAGTAAAAGTCTTAACTATTGCTTCCAAAAATACAGAATTCTTTCTAAAACATCAACATGTAAACAATTTATATGTCATAAAATACTGAGCTCTGGAGGAGAACAAAGACACTGTTCTACTACAGTCTCTACAAGATCAGGCTGCAGAGTTGTTCTGGACTGTAAAGTGCTTAATCAATCTGCTGTGTTCATTCAGATGTAGGAGCAAGCTGTTACTGCCACAAGGAATGTGTATACATGTACCAAACCATGTAGAGTTCCTGGTGGAAAACTTGGGCCAAAAACACAACTCAACTTTTTGACCTAAGTATGAACAACTCTTCTTAATTACCCCATAGCTTAAGTGTGCAGTTGATTCTGATAGTTGATCCAGATTGCTGTCAGGCAGTCTTCTGTTGCGCACAAACCCATGTGTTTTTGCTTTAAATTGGTGCAGCTATTTCAGTTCTAGTTATGCGTACTTTAAGCAGCTGCTAGATTCTCTTATATTTGGTTATTTGAGTACTGAAGTGAATATGTATCTGGAGGGAGCTTTAGGTGATGTTTTAAGTACAGCAGAGCTTGGGAAAAAGCCTTGCTGTAATTACACTGTCATTGACTTTTATCCAGCCAAAGCTTACCTACTCACTGAGGCCACCGCCTTTTTTTTGGAGATTGAATTCTGCAGTACACCTGTAAGATATCCACAAAGTAAGCTGCTGAAAATGCTGCTTCACCTGTTTGGCCTTGAGTATGTTTAGTGCTGCCGTGACAACTCAGTCACAAAGAGCCTTGGGTTTGTGGTTTCCAGGCCTGATTAATACAATGTACTATAATTAGGAATAAGAAAAAAACCCACAGGTTCTTTTTCAATTTAAATATTCCCACTGCTCTCAGGACTTCCCTGGCTTCCATTGTGCATTGTTTCAGATTAGTCATAATTTAAATATTTGTGTTGTTTACTATGGCCCAGACACTGGGAGGAGCCCCTGGAATTAATCAGTCTTCAGCATGATTTTGGGGTCTCTTTGAGAAGGTTGTATGATTTGCTGTGTACTCTCAGAACAACTGGAAGTACTACTATGACAGCATTTCCATGTTACATTTCTGTAGCACTGGTACTTACGTGGAATGGAATATCAGATAATACAAGATATACTACTTACTTGCTCTTGACACATTCTTCAGTCACTGTTACTTCTGGACTGTGGCAGTGCCAGTGCCGGCGGAAAATGAGTTGTTGAAGAACATTAAAGCACTGAAATGGAAAAGAGAACAAAACAGAAAGCTACCTATATTTAATTTTTCTAGGTACCATGGTAACTGATTTGGTAAAATGGTTTTAAAGTTTTCCATTTTGTAATGTGAATTACCAAATGGCATTGCTTAATTTTTTTTGACTACAGCTGCTTGTAGAAATGTGTGCACAGCTACTGTTTTGGTAAACAAAGCATAGTGGCCAGATGGCAGTAATATTTAAAAAGTTGAATGATATGGTTTGGGAAGCATCCAAATGGAATATGCTGTGTTTTGCAAGGTACCTTAAATTTAGTACACAGTGAAAGACTTTAAATGTGTTATTGCTGCTGTGGCTTGAAAGAACACATAGACTGTTATGTAGAATACAAATAATGCTTATTAAACTTGCAGTTGATTCATTCTGATAGGTGATCCAAACTCCTGTCAGACTGTATTTACTTATACATAAACAGATGTACTTGTGCTCTAAATAGCTATTCCAAACGTAGTTATGCATATTTTAAACAACTGTTAAATAACTATGTTTCAAATAATTTCTGGGTTTGTGAAGACTGAAATTTTTTAATATGTCCTTTCCTCAGTCTTACTCTGTTCCGTTTTCCTCCTTGAAAGGTTGAGACTTGGTACATTTGGCTAACTGCTGTATGACTGGAGAACTACTCTTGAGAGAAGAAGAAAATACACAGGGTATGGATGCTCAGGGTAGTCTGCTGTTCTTTTTGTGTTTTTGATGTGTTGGGTAATTGTTTACCATGATACATTAAAGCAGTCAGTTTAGTGGTTTTGTCTAGTTTCTAAAAGTAAGCTATAGACTGGGAGGTTCTTGGTATCAGCTTAGACACAGTCAGACTTACTGGGAGGTAATGAATCAGATTCAACTCTTGATGACCCACGTATGGGAAAATACAATCCTTGAGTTACTAAGCAGCAAATCACCTTTTCTATGAAATGAAGTAGTATCATGAATAAATAGTGGCAGACTTCTGTCTTTTTTAAAAGTGGGTTAAGGTCTTCCTGCAAGGCTGCCTGTCTCCTTCCACTCCCTTCCCCTCCTTTTGATGTGGGAAAAGTCTGAACTATGGAACCATTGAAGCAAACAAGCTGCACACCCCCTGCTCCCCATCCTGTCTAGACTGCCTCTTCCCCATACACTGCTCTTCTTTGGGGCAGACATTACTCACAGGTTGTGCTGCTCGCTCCTCCATGAGCGGCAGCGTGGTCTCTTTTCCTCTCTTTGTTAGCAGTTCACCTTCTGCTGTGCTGGACGTCTTTCATGTGAGGTGGGTTAGTTTGCCCTGCAGACTATTTCCACACAAACTTCTGCTTGGCAGAGTGCAGCAAATAGGAAGTAGTTTTCTGGCAGGTGCAGCCTGATGCCTCTCCGGGCCTAGGAGCTCAGGCATTCCTTCAGGATAGCTGTCAGCCTTGCTGTGGCTTAGCCCACTCTGCTGTTGAGCCTCCTCACCATCATTTCTTAGTAGGATGCTGTGCAATCCATGATAGAGAAAGAAATATATACCTCTACCCATGCCACCCCATGCAGAAGATTTTTGTGGATTGTGGGTAGAAATAATGCTCTGCTGATGCAAACATTAGCAAATTGCCTCTGGTGTGTTGGAAGCTTTTTCTTTGCTGTTTGAAGTGGTAGTAATGAGTGGTGTACTGCATCCAAATGTTGGAATGAGAGGCTTCCTTACAGCAAAGCCTTTTGAGTCCTGAGGAAAACAGTGCAAAACAAACTTCAAAATGTCATTGAAGGCACAGGTACTTAGTGATGTTGCAGTAATTTTCTGTTTCTTCTTTTCTCTTAAAGTACAGTAAGAAGGAAAGATGTTCCAGGTTTTCTTACTGGAGAACTCTAGTCAGGAGCTCTAAATCTGTTTCTAATGGTCTTTCTTTATTAAGGCTTTTTTACTTGCTTAAAGTAATTACACTAGGGAAAAGAAATGGTTAAGTAGTTTGTTTTCAGGTCAGTTTACTGCTGGTCTCAATATCTCTGAAAGAATAGCTGCAAGGAGTATAGTACAATAGTATTTGTTTCAGCCTGATCAGATTGTGGAACATTTTAAAAGTAATTATTTCTTTATTTAATTAACCACCATTTCATTACAGCAATAGATCCTACAAATACCCTCAAAAATACTTTGTTTGACTGTGAAAATGAGGTCATATAAAAATTCCTTGTCCAAATGTGGTAAACAATCTGGTTGCAGGGACAGCTAGATGAGGAAAAAAAAATTCCGGAGACTCACCTGAAGTAGAAATAATGTATGTGGCTTTTGTAGTGTTCATTTATGTGGAAGACAGACTGAAGGGAAAATACAAAGGTTACTTGTCCAGTTGTCCAGATATTAAGACAAGTTACTTTTTTTGTTCAGCATTTTTTGAGACATTTAAGAGGTGATTTCTTTAGCTGTTTTGTTTTTCATGGTCCAGGAGGTTTGTAATTTGCATTGGCCTCTCATGTGAAAAGTAAACATTACTTTTCAAAACAAACTGTTCAGACAGTTACATGCCTACTCTTAAAAAGAAAATTAATTGTTTTTTTAGTGAGTTTCATCACTGGCAGGAATATTTTAAAATCGTGGTAAAGGTTCATCTTCCGCTT
The DNA here is from genome assembly GCA_013397935.1 of Dasyornis broadbenti. Lineage (NCBI taxonomy): Eukaryota > Metazoa > Chordata > Aves > Passeriformes > Dasyornithidae > Dasyornis > Dasyornis broadbenti. Next base: position 525,435 of record VZRN01006754.1, on the reverse strand, counting down.
CATAAATGTTGTGTAGATGAATTAAAATATATATATTAGTCTTTTTTACAAGTGTCTTAGTTCTGCTTCATTATTCTGGTATTCAAATTTTTTCTCTTCATGTGGACTGCATCGGGGCTGTCTTTGTTAAATATGCCTATGGTGGAAGAATTAGATTTTGTTGTTGTTTTTTCTGAATCTGGAATAATTAATTTGAGAAATTACTCTTCTCGCAGTCATATGCTTTATAAATGTCGATTGGTGTGATGGTCCTTCCTCACTGATAGGGGAACTGTTGTGTCACCCTGAGAGGTGTTGATGGGTTGCTCAAATAGCTGACTGCTTTGAACAGAGAAACTTTGTATATTCCAGTAGCAGCACACACACACAAGATTAAAATATTCATATTGCTTTATATAATGTCTGAAGTAGATCCAAAATGTAGAAGATTAACTGAGAATTTTCCTGTTGTTCTGGTTGCATACAAACCTTGTGTGTGTGCATAAGGGACAGATGTTTGTCTTTCCTTCTGCAGTTCCTTCCAGGCGCAGTCTTCTCTGCTGTTCTTAGTCTGATCAGCAGCTTGCATCAGCCTTCTGATACCCTTATGCTCTCAAGAACTGGGGTGATACTCAGCTCTGCAGAATTCTTAGGGCTGAGTTTGAGTTGCACATTAGAGTAGCCTTCGTGTGTGTATTTGGTGAGCAGAAAGGCCCAGTCCACTGGCATCCTTTTTGTTCTTAGGAAAGAAACTTGTCTACTTTGTAAATAAAGGAGAGTTGGGAAAGCCTCGGGCATCCTTTCATATTGAAACAACAGGCTATTTAACTATAGAATGATCATAGCAGAAAAGAGATGACTAGGCTGAGGCTCTGCCTGGGCACTAAGGACTGTCTCTACCACTCCTTTACTCACCTGTAGATTTATTTGTAGCTTGGAACAAGGAGAATGGACCACTTAGAATTTTGCTCCTAACATCCTAAAAGCATCCTTTGGGGACACTGAGGTGTTGTAATTCCCAAATCTTTCTAATATCAAAATAGTCTGAAAACTAATTCTAGAAAAAATGTCTACCTGCATAACCCTGAGCATCTAGTTGAGCTTATTTTAGCTAAATATAATGGAATCTCCTTTGCTTTTAATTTATGTTCACCCTCTAACAGAGAGCAGATTATCGCTTACTCGAAATCAGATGTAAACCAGTGTTTCCCAGAGGGCATCACTTCAGTTATGCAGAGTCGATTGATTTCCTGTACTTTGGTTGCTTTGGAAGTATGTAATTCCAGTTGAAATCTGAGCTGACAGCCATAGATGCTAGTACTCACTGCCTTCTAGACTAGATGGACAATCATTTTGCCACCTGGAATAACCATTTGATAATCAGTTTTCCCTGAATTAGGTGCAGGTGAGACTGTCTTATGATATTTAGCATAGGAGCATACTGAAGTTTTTCCTGAAGGGCCTGGAACACCTGATATGCGTGAGTCAGTCCCATACTTGACTCCTAAACCGTCTGGTTTCAGACTTAGATTATTTTTTTTTCTTTTTTCCTCTGAAATAGTTTGCTATGTGAACAACATGATTAATAACTACATGTGATATAAGTTAATGTTACTACTTTGAGTGTCTTCTAGTAGAAAGAACAAAATCTGTTGCAAAGGCCACTACTCTGAGTATTCATATTTTCAGTGGCAGGAGTAGCCTGGAGTTGTCCAATCTGACCAGTTGTCAAGATATGATTTGCTTTCCAATTCCGTTTGTATTAGAACAATGTTAAACCATAGTCATAGGAGTGAGACTCAGGAAATAAACTAAATTATATTAGTACTGCAGGCCAGAAGCTTGTCTCACCTTGAATGGTGTGGTTTTTTGTTCTAGAATAGTCTATGATCTGGTTGTTTGGGGCTGTTACAAGGAACACCAGGGAGAAGGCCTAATAAAAAAAGTACTATGTTTTTCAAAGGGAACAGTGTTACTTAAGAGCATGTAATATCTGAACAAACAGGCAATGAACAGCATATAATTCTGCACATTATGCAGTGGCATTAAATATACATATTAGTGAGGTAGCAGATGCTATAGTTGCAAAATTGCCATGTAAAATAGCAGTCTTTAGCAGCAGGGTGCTGCTCTATGTGAGACTCCTTCACATGTAATGAATAGCTAATTTCAGCTTGATAGTCCATGAGAGAGCAGAGGGGGTTGGAGAGGGGTAGGGTGTTCCGGCAGCCCTAAACAGCAGGATGTGCCGAGATGTGCTTTTAATGGAGCAACATTTTTGAGCTCTTGCAGATAAATTCATAAAGAGGGATGCTGTCATGGTTTAGCCTTAGCTGGCAACTTTGCCCCACACAGCTACAACAGCCAGTTCACTTGCTTCCCATGGGATAGGGGAGAGAATGAGAAGAGTAAAAGTGAGAAAACCCATGAATTGAGGCACAGACAGTTTGGGTAAAACAAAAGCCAAGCACGCAAGCAAAGCAAAACAAGGAATTTACCACTTCCATGGGCAGGCATGAGTTCAGCCATCTCCAGGAATGCAATGCTAAATCACATGTAACGGTGGTTTGGGAAGACAAACAGCATCACTCCAAATGTCTCCTCCTTCCTTCTTCACATCTCTTTATATGCTGAGTATCATGTTATATGGAATGGGATATCGCTGTAGTCAGTGGGGGTCAGCTGTCCTGGCTGTGTCCCTTCACAACTCCTTGTGCCCCCTCAGCATCCTTGCTGGTGGGGTGGGGTGAGGAGCAGAAAAGGCCTTGAACCTGTGTGAGCTCTGTCAGCAACAGCTAAAACATTCCCTGTATTATCAACGCTGTTTCCAATACAAATCCAAAACAATAGCCCATGCTAGCCCAATTGTCTTAGGAGAGTTAACTCTGCCAAAATCAGCACAGATGCATAGCTGTTTGTATTCAGATTGGGGAATTGTTGTGATGAAGAGACAAGTGGGCATATGAAGTACCTCTTGCAGGGATGAGATGGTGATTGGTTTAGGTGCCTCATCAGAGATGGTAGATGCCTTCTTGTCTTCTGCTTCTTTTCATGTGTTCGACCAGCAGATCAACAAAACCAAACAAACACATACATGAGAATTGACAGTGAAAAGGTGAGCAATGAATTCTTTCATCCTTCTTTTAGAGCATGTGAGAATGTTTTTTGATCCGATTAATGTAGGTCACAGATTGGAAGATTCTGCTAGCACTTGTCTTGCCAGAGGTGAGAATTAGGAGTTTTCTTGCTGAGAAACAGGATTTTCTTTCTGAGGGAGCAGAGGCCAACAAGCTGAGTATTCCAGCTTCATTGCTGACATGGTTACATGTTTTTAAAATCTATTAAAAACAGTCAGTGTAATGTTCAAATATTTATGTAGGACACTGACCCCATTTAACCTCAAAACATCGACATTGCTGGTTAGGACCAAGCTAGTGAATCTAAAGATTAGCTTTTCAGACTTGCTTGGAGAATTTAAGAAGGAAGGAGATACCATATAGGTCATGTGTCACCCTCTCATCCAGAGATTTGGACTGCTGAGAGAAAAGACAGATTTCTAAGGAAGTTGCTGATAATGCTTGTAGCTCCTGATACCAGTCTCACTCCTTATCAGAGGAGGAAGCCTCCTGTTTGACTAAGTAAACAGGAAAAACCAGATGCAGGGAATAGTAATCCTTTTTACATGGTCTATCATGATACAGTGAATGATCTATTTAAACCATTTCTCAACAGATAAAATAAAGCATAGTTGACTTTCTGGAAGTTTTCTAGTTAAACAGTTCTTTCTTTCCCTTTTGGCTGAAGAGGGAGTGGATGGACTTCTTTTGGACATCATAATTTTAAAATCTGGAAAATTCTGACATAGTACCCAATTGTCTTCCTTCAGATTACACTGCTCAGAGAAAGCAGAGGAGATTCATAGAAAGGGATGGGCATGTTGTTGCAGGGGACATGATGAGAGCATTCTTTTTAGATGCTTTAAATTTCTTTTGAACAATTTCAAGTGTGAAGAAAATAAATCTGTCTTCTTTTATGTAAGGGGCCTGACTTTTAAAGTATTTCAGATTGTTTTGCCAAGACTGGGATGCTGACACTCTTAAAACTTAAAGGCCAAGTTTTCAGGTTATTGTTCTTTGTCATTGTAAGAGAGGCTAGGTACTGAATTTAACTATCCTGTTTTTGTCTCTCTTACTGTGACATAGAACTACTTCAAATACTAGTAAGTCTCTCAATCCGAGTATACTGAGCAACACTGAAAACTAATTCATAAGTCATCTTGTCAGTAATCTTGCTATTTAAATGCACTGTGACAATACAGCTTTAGACAGATGATGATGTTGTGTAATAATCCAATATCTCACTGAATTTAGTCGTACTTAGTTGACTAGCTGGAAAGTCAACTTCAGAATTTTTAGCTAGAAAACAGTCTTTAATTTAGTAATACCAGCAACTGAAGTTGGAGGCATGATTCCTGTTCAGCTTTTGACACTCTGTTTCAGAGTTCAAATAGATATGACTTTCTTCAAGAACTTGGAATAGTCTTTCTTTTTTTCCCCCCTCTCAGTTTTATTTAGGTTGGTTATGATAAAAGTTAAGAGCGTAGACAGAGAGCCTTTCGTTATTGCAAAAGGTAGACCTGTAGGCATGAGACTTGCATCTAAAAGGATATTTAGTACCCCCCTATAAGAGCCGTGTCTATATTGAGATAACTAAAATCAACAAACAAGATTGAGTCACAAAATTATTCAGCCACATTCTTAGTCATGTGGTTTGGGTTTCATGTTCATCAGCAAGCCTAACTCTTCACTACTTTAGTAGGCAACCAAAGCTAACAAAATTATGCATTAACCACACCTCCACAAGTGCACTACCTGCCAGCTTATCTTAAATGCAAATACTTGTATCGATAGGTTATCAGAGGCTGAAGCCCAGGAAGAAATTAACATCAGGAAAAAGTAGAGGTCTCATGAAAGCAGCTTGTTCCTTGGCTTACTGGTAGAGACATTTGACATCTTTTCTGTTGCTTTGTGTCTGTCTCCCTGCATTGCACTATAAAAGTGAAATGAATTGTAGTGTTGTAATGATTTCATTTTTCTCTGTCAAAAGATAATTGTAAGCTGTTCCTTGACTTGTCAGTGAAAGTTGGAAGTGTTACATGTTACCAGACATGCTTTTTTTGTTTGGGTCAGTGTGATAGTTTATGTACTATAAAACCTGGTCTTTAGGCTGAAATACAGTTTCCAGAATTCCAGTAACTTCATTAAAAAATGACAAATTAAATTGTATTTTGCTGTATAAATTTGTCTTCCTTTGTTCGATAATTTATCATGAAAGTTTTGCTTCCTTGCTTGTTCAGTTCTGTTCTTCTTCATCCCCCTGCCTTTACAAACTTTTCACTATCACCTTGTTGGTGTCTGGAAGGTTTTGTGGTTTGGTGGGTGTGAGGCATGAATTAGGAAAAAAATACAAGTGGCCTTTTCTGACCTTTTATTTAAAACGCTTTTATTGTTATTACAGTAGTATTTCTGGGATTCTAGTCCTCATTTGTGATTCCACTGCAGCTGGCCCTGGAGAGCTAGAAAAAAAAAATGCTTGCTCCAGTGTTGGCTTCAGCCATGGAAGGGTGACTCACTTGTGATATTGGTGGATTTTTAGACCTCAGTTCTGGAACTCTTTCAACACTCTTTCATGGCTTTTTCTCTCTTGCTTTGTCAGGAACTACTATGTTGTACTTCATTATTTTTGCTGGAATCCTTTATAATGCTCTGGTGACCAAAAGAAGTGTCTGAAAACATTTATCTTGTAAAATTTATAGTCCAATATGAGCTGAGCCCCTCCAAAAGTCTTATGTAGTACCTCTTGTTTTCACGCTTAAAAGCCTATTTTTCTTTTTCCACCTCTGCTTTGATTATGGACAAAATAGCAGTTCAGTGAACAGCCTGCAGTAATTCATAAGCATTTTTTAAAAAAGTAAAGCAATAAGACACAAGTCATTGTGAATATTTAGTATACTATTGCAAGAATAGAATCATTGCCATAAAGAAAGGATTTCCCTTACATTCTGTGCTTTTCGGTGTCGTTTTTCATTTGGCATGAGTGCAGCATTGAGCACTTTTTTCCCTCTCCCCTTATTAAACAAAAGAAAATTATTTACTCCACAGTTAGTAATGGAAATGGGAGTGGGAGTTGCCTCATTTAGGCAAAGTATAACATTTCCTGATGGAAGGTCAGTTTAGATTCAAAATTATATTGGCTTGTGTTTTTGCATAGCCTATATTTGAACTATTTGAGTGCAGTCTTAAATTGCTCAATCATTTAAATGTTTTCTGTTGTTGGAATGACCTAGGTACCTTTTGCTGCAGGATGCTTGTATTCAGACATCCTGTGCTGGGTTTTCCAAATTGTAAGTGTGGCTGTGGAAATCCAGATACACTCTTTCCAGGAAGGAGTAATTTTCTAATCTTTAAGAAATCTCTTCCCAAGTTTACATGAGTGATTGCTGTCATCTTCCTTTTTAGGATTTTATCTACTTCCGATTGAAAAATACAAGTTGCATTAAGTCCTTCCCAAGTGGGTCAGAAAAAAAGCAGTTTTTCCTGATGGTAAAGCAATGAATCAAGCACGATGTCGTTTTAAAAGTTTTTCCATCTTGCCTTCACACATCTTCTGTTCAAGTTTGTGCTGTTCTGTGGCCTATGTTACTCAAATTCAATTTGTTCTTGAAAAGCCATGTAAATGACTGCTGCTAATTCTTTACTAACTGGGATGAACCCTAACTTCAGACAATAAAGTGAAGCTGTTATATCCTGTGTAACATAAGCAAAGACCATATGGTAGCAGCAATAAAGAATGTGGATAGGGCAGAGATGTGGTTGAACTGGTGGAGTGGAATTTAAAAAAAAAAAAAAGAAAAAGTTGTTAGACTTGGTTTATTGTCTTTCTTCCCCTTTGAAATAAGCAGATCTTGCTGAAGGCTTTCTTCAGTCTCAGGTAATTTATTTTCTGTTACTTTCTTTTGGTGGAGAGAAGTGATTTGTAGCTGAAGATAAGCCTTAAGTGTTGACATATAATACTGAAAACTTCCAATCATAGCAATAAGGCTGTAAATAGTAACTTTAAAAAACAATCATATTCTATCTATTTAACAGGGAAGGCATCTTCTGAGTTGTTTAAAATAACTGATAATCTCTGGGTATTTACCATTTTGAAGGCAGGAGTAGCCTATTTCTTGTATGGCTTTAAGGATATTTTAATGAAAACAGGAGGTTTAGTCTGCTTAGTTTTGTTGCTTGTACTCATTTGCAGTCACTCTGATTTTTGATATTTATACTTGTGCTATAGCAAGTAATAAATGCAAATGTGATTAAAATCCAAAGTTGTAGTAAAAGCTAAAATGGTATCACTTTGGCAGATGGATATCTTGCGCTAGGGGAGGAATCTCTGCTCTCTGGTTTTTGCAGGACAGATGTCAGCTTTTCTCCACCATAGCTGGAGTGAATTTGTCCTCAAAAGCTAGTAACAAATATCTTTACACTGATCCTGTGAAGACTGGTCATAATTACTCCTTGTTCCTGGGCACTCTCAATGGATTCTCAGGATGCAGCTCCTTCCAAATTGTTTGTACATATTCCTACCTCAAGCTTTTCCCTTTGCAATAAACACAGGCCTGTGAATTTTGCCAACAGTGTGAAGGTTTGTTTATTAAAATTTAAATGTAGGTCAGTAATCTCTCTTAACCTCTTGTTTTTAGCCTTTGTTATGGATAAATGTAAGCTTGAGCATGATGCTGGCCTACATTTGTATTCTATTAAATTTTACCTATAAACATTTCAGTGTACATTTGCTAGATAATCTAGAGAGCATGGTGCGTTAAAAGTTCACACTTCTAGCAACTTCCTTAAGTATTAGTTACTCTTTCTTTCTCCCTGCTCAATTTTAAATTTATTTCCAATCTTTATTCATCATCAGAGTAGTTTTGATAGTGATTTCACAGTTTTGCTGCAGCAAGCTGCTGTATGGCAAATCAAGGCAGTTCCTCTCACCTCAGCAAGCCTATTAAATCTCTCTCAAAAGTGTGAGTATCACAATATTACATGCATTGTAAATCACGAAATGTTAATTTGCCCACATTCTACAAAGGTCGTTATTTATTCGGCTTTCTTGTTGTAAATTGCTGTCACGTGATTTCTCTGGGTTATATTATTAGAAAAATTTCACGTGTATAAATAGATGTATCTGCTGTTTTCTCACTGTAAACTGTACTTTGCTATCCATCAGCTTTGGGGTTTCCAGACTCACACTGAGACTTTTTTGTTTTGTTTGCTGGTGCTCTCAGGTTGTGTGGTACTGAGAGAGGAGCTGTTAAAACTCGTAGCATAGAGGAGCATAGTTTCTTTCAAACTGATGCTCTTTGAAAACAGAACAAAACAAGGCAAAACTTGGAAACAAAACCAAAACGACAAAAACCAAACGCCAAACAAACCAATAAAAAAGCTTGGTATGTATATCTGAGAGAGGGTGACCTGCAGCCATGGTTTCTCAGCCTTGTGACCTAACAAGACCATCAATGTTTTCAGTTTTAGTGATTCTTGGCACTGTGTTTAGCCTTTAACTGAAGTGACTTGTCTGTTTCAGCTCTGCTTCTGCTTTGTAAGCTGTATGCATTGTTTAACACAGCATCCTAGGTCATAATTTGAGCATCACTGTGCTAGAGGAAAACTCCCTTACTGCTGTCTGGAAAGCAGTGTTCTAAACCTATCTCTTATTTACACCAAGATTTTGCTGCATTCCCTTTGTCTACAAAGCTAGTGCTACAAACACCTAAAATGAGCTTGGCTATATCCATATTAAATGAGTTGAAGCGCAGACAGTTTTCACATTTTGCAGAGATTTGATCTGAGGCTGTGAGCAGTGCTGATGAGAATGCCATTCTGTAGTTTGTATGGTGTTCATGTGGAGTGATTTGCAAGTTGTTTAACCACAACAATAGCAGTGAAACCTCGAGGGATCCTTGAGGCCATGCTCATTTGGTGCATGTTTTATTCCAGACAGCATGAGCTGCTGCAGTCTGCATGTGTCTTCAACCAGTCCAGATCTGATGTAGCTGTTGGGCAGTGGAAGGCATTTTCCTGTGTTATTTGCTGTTTGGACAGCGTTTCCTTCTTTTTAAGGAAGAGTAGTCTGGATGTATGTATCCACAGTCATTCATGGCTTCTTCTTGGGCTGCCGTGGTAAGTGGCTGCTTTTGAGCAGCAGAGATATGATCAAACTTGGTTTGGGGGGTTAGTGGAGGCCTTTGTCTAACAGACATAATTAGTAGACCAGTTCTCAGACTTGAAGGTTGGGGCTGGAAGACCTGGAAGATTGGTTTTTTTAAATGCAACTATTGAACTCACAGTGTTGGGACAAATAAATGTTGTTGTTCAAATCACTATGGCTGCCACTGTTGCAGTGTACATGTTCTTGCAACGGTGCCAATGCTAGTGAACCTTCAAGTTGTCAGTGTCCGGTGTGCATGGACTTAAAGCTACTCCCACTGTCTTGCTTGCAAAAGTACTGAAATACCAAATCCTGACTACTGTCTTTATGAAAGGGAGTTGTGGAATCCTGGTGGTTAGTTGTGATAGATCCTCTGTTAGTGTTTGGGTGTAGGGGTAACAGCAATTGTATTTTAAGTGGCAGTGATCTCAAAACATAAGTTTGTCTATACCCTGTGCGTTGATTAGAAACAGTAAACATCTTATGTGTTGCTCTTAATTTATTTTCAAACTCCTTAATATCTTTGTGTTGGCATGTTTAAGATACAATGGGTGAATATCTTTCATTCTAAATCAATGTTTTCTCTGGTCTATGAAGAGGCTGTTAAAATTAGCTTCAGGCTAAGTGCGGCATGCAAAGTTTTGACTTCATAATAATTTCAAAGTGTGTTGTTGGTCTGTTTTTAGAGTGTTCCAAAGTTCAGACAGAATTGAATGTAGGATGCTGCTTTACCATCGTAAAGGAAAACCACTTCTAAAAAGACAAAATTTGAATGAGGTATACATGGTTTAGACTATTGCTTGTCTTTGGAAAAAAAAGTGCAACCACTGATGTGATTATGAGAAAACAGCTGATGGGCATGGTTGGAAACTACCTTCCAGAGGCATTTCTGGCTGTTGTTGTTAGGCAGGCAGGATGAAATAGGTGTTTACACTTTGCGCAGTGGTTGTTCACCCAGTAACACAGTAATCTGAATACATGCTAGCTGGTAGACCTGCAAGCTATTTTAAAAATTGTTAAAGACAGAGAGTACAATTCTGATAACCAATGTGAAGTTATGTGCGGGGGAGGTACCTGCATAGATCTTGCTTGTTGAATTACCCAGCTCCCAGAAAAAAGCTCTTCCATTTTTTTCTCAGTAAGTAACTTAATCTGCTGGCCTCTTCTGTGAAAGTAAGATTGCTCCTGTGTGTGCCTGACTAGCAAGCAGTATGTATGGGAAGAGGGTCAGTGGATCAATGTTAAGGAAAACATCCATGTTCCAAATGCAGCTGATGGTATACTTCCTGATTTCAGGATAATGTGTGCATAGTAGATGAGGCATGGACAATGTTCTCAAAAGGCACATGACAGAAGGCTATTCAGGAGCACTGTTTTTTAAGCTTTGGGGTATTCCTGTAACCCAGTTTTGACATTTTTATGTTTTCTGTGAAGGATAGACAATCCCCAGTGGTGATCTATGGATGTATTTCAATTAAATCCTTCAATTCCAAGTGTAAACTTAGAGTATTTTTTTTTCTTTCTTTTTTTAGCTGCTGGAATTATTGACTGCACACACATGCAGACATAAACCACACCACCCCCAGCATTTTACATGGCTACTTCTGTTAGTTCTTGTTCATTTTGATTTGTATGTTTTCAAAATGCCTCTTTGGACTTGGGCATATTGAGTATGATGCTTTTTAACACTTACAGTAGAGATGAATTAAGCTCATGAGATGTCATTAATGATGCTTATTTAGTGTAGTAACTTTAGTACTTATCCTATTAGATAGTGAAACTATTTCAAAATTTGCTTCTGTCTTAACAACTAAAAGCCTACTTGCTGCTGCTTCTCTACATGCCACTTTTTTCTCCTCCTCAGTCTATTATAGTCTGAACTTGCTTTTGTTTTATTCTAAGGTGTTAAATTTTTTTTGTTACAACAAGCATATATACTTGTGCTGGCAAATACTACATTTTAATAGTGTGAATTTTCAGTTATCAGGTGGCTTTAAAATCCTAGAATATTTTAGTCCATGGATTGAACAGTCTAGCAGATTTTGGCAAAAGTTGCTTTGTAAAATCCACATACTTTTAAATGCTTTCTTCATGATGGCACTTTGGCACAGTCCCCTTCCAAAAGTATGACAGCTGAGAACAGTATTTTATTGGCTCTTAAATTACATTTGAGGTGTGTTTGAAGTGAGTGTCCAAAGAAGTAATTTTGAATTTTTGAGAAGCAAAGTAATTTTGTAAAAGAGCTTTATTTTATCCATTGTCTTAATGGTCCAACTGCTTTTGTAAACACATTTTTGCAGAATGCAAAGCCTCTGTGCATTGAAAATGTCAGCTGAGCTTGAGTTACTGATCACATGCTGATTTGAAAACAGTAAAACATTTCAAACTTCAGCCGCTGAAGGAAAAAGGTGAAACATGCCTGTTCTATAAATAGCTTCTGTAGTGACCACATCCCCTTTTCTGCCTGCAACTCTTTTGTTGTCTTCAGCTAATAATGATTGAGCTCTTAAACTAAAAAGTGAAATTTCTGTGTCCTTGGAGTTGTTTGGAACGGATAAATATTTCTAGCAAACGTTCTGTTACTCTGGGTAAAAGAAATTTTCACTTTGAAGGGGAAGTATTTGTTTAGGGTGAGGCCCTGCAGGTTTTAGCTGAAGAGACTTTTTCTGCTCCTCTGGACCTGTTAGTGAAATGTTATTTTCTTCAAGTCCCCACGCAGGTGATTCCTTTTGTCTTTTTCCAGGAGCGTGTATCATCTTGCTTCTTGACAGGCTATAAATTACTGCTGGTATACACTTTTTAGCAAAAGCACCCTGTGTCATCTTCAACCTGCTACAAACTTTTTGTACTTCAGTTGGAGAATATTAGATGGTTAGGTTAAAAAAGATGAAAGCTACGTCTTCAGGAGGGGAATAGCTCTGCCTCTTAAGTACTGTGCAATGTTGAGGATCGGTGGTGAAGGTATCATTTGATTTCTGTTGGGTTAAATTATAACAGCCCTACCAGTGCTTCTGAGCTGAAATTTTCTGAATTCTTCTTTTCTGGTATGTTTAAAACTTTTTAAAGGTAATATTTACTAACAACAATTTGTTTCTTTAGAAACGCAAACAGAAAAAGAGGCAGAAAATAGTGTTTCATAGTTAGGAGGCATATCCTGGTGGGATAGCCAATACAGAGCTTCTACATCTTTAGCCCACGAGAGCAGCAGGTGTTTTTGTTTAAACTCTGTGAGTTAAGAAGGGTAGGTTAGGTAAATTGACTGTAATAGTGCTGTTATTGTTTAGACCATATCTGTGTTTCTAAATATTTCTAAATTTTGGTGCTTGTAACATTAATTCTTAATAAAAACCCCTCAGGAGAGATAGCCACGACCTGTATTTGTATCTGAACAGTGCAGGGATTTAAGAGCAGGCCTGCTCTTAACTGAGTATTTCTGGAGACCTTCATGTTTCCAGGAGAATTTTAACTTCTTTGAATGCTTGAATAATGTATTGACAAATTGACAGTGATAAATATTGTTAGAGTAGCGGATTGGTCTGTTTTATTATTTTGCATTTGTTTAATAGAAAATATTTCATTGGGCCTTTTTCTACCATACTTAATAGGAGTTCAAACACTTACAAAGAGTAGGAAAGAATAGGATCAGGCTATTTCAGTGTTCAAGTGTTAAGACTTTTCCTCAGCTCATGGATTAGAGATGGGTTTTTTTTAATGTATGCTTCACAGCAAAGTGGTATTAAAAAAATAACCTCCCATGCAGTTTCTCTGGGATCACAGATCCAACTTTGACTTACTGGGAATGAACCAGGAATAAATAGACCTGGTTAAGTTTTAATTTCGCCTTTTTCTTTTTGAGAGAAGGCACTTAAGGGAACATGCTGTGACTACTTAAAAACCAAAGAGAAAGGCAGAGGAAGAAGCTCATCATGTGAGGGACACTTCCACTCCCATTCTGTCAACAAGGGGTGAGTGGGAGCAAGAATACTGCCTGTGCCTGGTCTTGTTCATCCACTGTCCATCCTGTCTGTGCACTCACATTTAGTGCCTCTTCAGCCTTTACTCCTAACTACCTGGTAAACATTCCCTTGCAAAGTCAAGGTTAGTGTGTGCATATGACTGTCTTCAGGATAGAGTATCAGAGTACTGCAGTTGACAGTGATCCAAACTGTGATGCTGACTGCATAACCTGCTCTGAAACATAGAGCGTCAACAAATGGGGAAAAAAATCTGGGATTTTCTTTCTTGTTTCCTGTAAGATGAAGGGCTTTTAAAAAACGATTTGGGATACAGCATTCTGGATTAGAGCTTTGTGTATATTGCTTGCCTTCCCCTCCTATATCTAATCTTCATGTGATAATGCTTCCTGCAGTACACTTTTTTGGTATTTCAAGAATATTAAATGAGTTTTGACATTGGGGGAGCGTGGGTTTATACTGTTTCCATTATAAGCACTTGTTGTATAATACCTTGCTTGTATCCTTCTCGGATTTTATATGTACTCTCCAAATCTAATGCTGGTACAGCATATGAAATTTAGTTTCAATGGCCTGTATCTATGTCTCTGACTTAATGCTTGAGCTGAAGTCAGTATCATGCTTACATAAAATCAAAAAGAAACCCCTTTATTCTCTATTCAGTGATAAAGCACTGAGAGTCAGACCTGGGCCTTCTTGTTGGGCAGACAGGTGGGTTTAGGTCAGATCTTCTGCATTTGACATCTTGTCCTGCATTGACACATGGCATATTTGCTGAAGCAAATATCTTGCTTAGGGTGTACCATGCCTTCTTTCGGTACATGCAAACATAGCTCTTTTGCCTCGTGCTTTATTATGCTGATAGACAAATAGGACCAAAATAGGACATCTGGAACAGTGCATATGTGTCTCATTCATTGTTATAAATCTGACATCCTGTGTATTGGTAACTGTGGCAGTCTCCATGTCCAAAATGCTGCACAAACATAGCTGTTCAACTGCATCACTTGAGTGAAGGTGATCTTTAGCATGAGCTTAGTGGTGGGAGAGATGAAAGCAAAGAGGATATGTGACTTGTCAGTGAGTCAGTTGGGGTTAGGACCTGAGCTCGTGCCACTAGGGTGCACTACTTCCTTCTCACTTATTGAGAGAGTGCTTAAATTTGCTGGTAGGTGCTGCAGGCTCCCTGGTGGGAGGTTTGGAAAATTGCTGCCAATTTACTGAGTAGTTTCACATTGGTCTTGATGGGATACTGCTCTGCTTCTGCAGCTGTCATTTACCAAATAAATATTTCTTTTGCTGTCATACTTTTAAAAAAATGTTGTAATGGAATGGCAGAGGGCTTATAAAGTAACTTTTTATTCATCTTTTGATTTTTTTGTGGATAAAAGAGGTGTGTATGAAAGAAAGGATTCATCATATATGTAATTAAAGCAAGCTTTTCGAGATGTATCATTTTTCAAAAATAGCTGCTGACTTTTACTCTATTAACAAAACTTTCTTGATAATATGATACAGTGTTTTTTACATATATCATTAAGTTCTCTTTTTCCCTGCACAGGTTTCCATTTGAGTGGCACAGTAACAGAGCCTGCAATGCAATCGGAGCCAGAAACTGTTTGCAATGTAGCTATCAGCTTTGATCGTTGCAAGATTACCTCAGTGACCTGTAGCTGTGGAAACAAGGACATATTTTACTGTGCCCACGTTGTGGCACTCTCTTTATACCGGATCCGCAAGCCAGATCAGGTCAAACTGCATCTTCCCATTTCAGAGACACTCTTTCAAATGAACAGAGACCAACTACAAAAATTTGTGCAGTATTTGATCACAGTACACCACACAGAAGTTTTGCCAACTGCTCAAAAATTAGCAGATGAAATTCTTTCTCAGAATTCAGAAATCAATCAAGTCCATGGTGAGTTTGATATTTATTCTTCCTTTTGCTTCATTTCCTCATAGGTTTTGAGCTTTTTTTTTTTCACATTCAGGAGTGTGAATTGCTTAGTTGTCTCCCAAGCATTTTTCTGTGATTCAATGGTGTTTACTAAAGAGGATTCTGCTATTGAACCTTCATTTTAAGATGTTTAGAAATTATACTCTTTGGAATAGAGAAAAGAATTCATAAGCAATGAACTTGATGTCTCCTACATTGTTAATAAGTGACTTACTCTGCTTTGTGCTTGTATTTTCCAGCTAGCAAAATTTGTGTAGTGGTGTTCTTTGTGTAGCCATTTTGCTTAAAGGAACTCCTTTGCCAACTTACCAATCGTGTCTCTTTGTTATTTTCTTCTTTATACTAGCTTTCTGACATTTTGATTGTGGAATTTTGTTTTAATGGCAAAGCATAAAATCAAGTAGGTGTTACTGTTTTTTTCATTCATTAAATATATTTCCGTTAACCTTTAGAATCTGTTTTCTCTATGAAGTCAGGAGAAACATAAAGACTGAATTTCAATGCTTTTTTCCTGTTAGTGCTGCAGCAGTTACAGCATAGCAAAGGTCTTGATCTTTCCTGCTCTCTCTCACCTGCACATGATTTTAATGGCTGTTTTTTGTGGTGAACAACTTGTGTTTGTAAAAGGGTACTGGGTTTGACTTGAGGCTTCTGACATTGGCTTTTTTATGGACTCCACTGAGCTGAGAGCAGGTAGTTGTGGGTTTGAGGTGACCCAGCTAGTCTATTAGAATCCTATGTTCTGTAAGGTCACTGATAGAAGCATCCTCTGAGGTGACCAGAGCTGTAAGTATAAGGGCAACTTAGAGGGGAAGAACAAGTTACCTAATACGTATAAATATCTTAATATCTTTTTTTTTTTACATTGACATGAACAAGTCTTCTATTAAATGTTTAAGGCATGGTCATTATTCAAAGAACTTGCAATGCAAACAGAACCAAGATGCTTAATATTAAGATAAAGAAAACCATGTACATGTTAGTTACCGTGTAAGCAGAAAGAAACACCTACTTTAGTAACAGAACTCATGCAGGTTAAACTCTCTCCTCATGCTGCTGTGACCCTGACAGGCCCAGAGAGGTGATGCTGCAAGAAACTAATTTCAGGAGCAGTGGTCTTTTTTGGCATTGGGGGCTGTGTGGCCAGAAGCAAGGCAGTTGCTGTAGGTGTTGATCGTAATGGTGGCAGCGGAAAGGAAGTGAAACTAAAGGCGAGGCAGGACATTAGCAATAGAGGAAGATGATCAGATGTTCTGAGCTGAAGGAATGTATAATGTGAGAGTTGTTAGCAACCTGAACACAGAGGAGCTAAGGGGTAAGGAAGAAGTAGGGTAAGAGAGAGGCACAGAAGATTCAAATAGTCAAGGGTGATTAGAAAAGGGGAAGGCTGGGGTGGGACACAAAGGACAGGTGATAGAGGTGTCTGTATTAGCTATACCATGGCTAGTGTAAGTGAAATGACAAGCTGTTACAGACTTGATGAATGTGAAGTCTGTAATTAGACTAATCACAAGCATGTTAGTCTTTGTCAGCAATTTTCTTATTGTCAAAATATCGTTCATTATTATATAAAATATTTTTGGAGACAGATTTGAGATTTGTATCACTGAACATAGCAAAAAGTTTTTTGTTTCCTGTTCTAAGTTGATGATCAGTTACGACATTTCACAGTGAATTTGAGTAGGTTTAAAATTACCCACAAAACTGAAATGTTTCTTGTATATCTTGCTGTCTTCCTAGTCAGTGAGGTTGCAGTATGTCTTTATTGACCGTCAGTATTTTCTAATAAAATGTCAAAAGCCAAAATAAAAAATCCAGGCAGCATAAGAAAATGAAGTGCTATTACCAAAGGTAGCTTATAAAAGACATTCTATAGTTTCCTGCTTTTCCTCTCAGACTTGCGTAAAACCATGATCTGAATTTCTTTTCATGTTCACAATACTAAAACATTACGTAGTTATTTTAAGGAGATAGTCAGTTCTTCTGCTTACATAGCAAGTAAGTGTTCTTCTGGGAGTTATCCCATAAGTCTTGTCTTTTGATCTATAATTAAATTCCTTAGATTAAAAATAATAAAGTTAACCAAAAAAAAATGATGAAAAATAACCAAAAGAAGTGTTTCTCAGTCTAGTATCATAGGGTGATGAATGTAAGATCACCATTTACTCTGTCATATCTCCTGTGCCTGCAGATTGTGAGTTTGTAGTGCAAAACTGTCTTATAGACATGTCTTGCTTTGAGCGATTTCACCTCACTGAACTGGTGTATGAAGAGGAATTATATTAAAATCTACTTAAAGGCACAGATAAGCAGGAAGAAAACTTGGAAAAACTTACTTATTGAAAGTAGAGGAGACTTACTTTATGTAGAGCACAGAAACACCTGAAAGAGCTTTGATTAAGGGAAAGTCTGAATCTGGAGTTGGATGAGGAAGTTCTTTTCAGTGTTATCTAGAGGTGGTTTAATTTCAGTGCTGTTCTATGTAAGACTTACATTCTTTTTTTCTTTGTGTAGTCACAGTACTAGTTCTAATTTTCATGTATTTTCAATTATATGCAAAAGAAGTCAGTTCTTGAACAGTGTTTATTTGTACGTTTGAATGGTGTGGGACTTGGAAGAGCTTTGACCACAGTTGTGTTTTTTCTTCCTTTTGAGCTGTCTCAAAAGAGAGATGATTAGATGTAACAACTGCAGTCCTTTCCTTTAACAAAAGGCTAATTGGATAATTGCTCAAAACTGTGTTCAGTGACTGTTTTTGGCCACTTTTCAAGAGGTTACTGGGGAAATTAGTGAAGTGACTTATATTGGCACAGGTTTATAATAACCAATCCTTTTGAGTTTCTGGGTGGGTACAAATCATACAATATCCTTTCTTTTTCATGTCTGAGCCTCACTGCAGGAAGAAATAAGAGAATGCTGTTACAAGTACAAGATTGTGTTGTCTAGTCACTAACTTCTTCAGGAGAGACAAGTGATTTTTGGGAATCTTTTTTCTGTATTTGCCATGCTATTTTCTCTTGGTGGTGATTACAAGAGTGCTCTGCATATTTTTGAGCACCAAAGCACCTCTTATTTTGAGAAGTATTTTGAGTGTGTTTTGTTGTGGTCTGATTTTCTGATGAACTGCTGCAGCTGTTCATGTTCCTGATGATTTCAAAACTGGAGTTTCGTGGTGTGTAATCTGTACTGAAGACAACTGCAGGTATGAATACTGATACCCTGCTGTTTGTACTACAGAACTGTTGGCTTCACATTGTATTTCAGTTTGAGTATGCTCTTACAGGAAAGTGGGTGTAGCTTTGGGTCCTGCTTAGCTGAGGCTTTCTTCCTCCCTGTTAATTTTTGTACCACTGTAGCAGAGAAAATCATCAGGTGTGTAGGCTAGGAAGAGAGCAGTCAGGATGACAACAGATTTGTCACCTGAATTTGTCGTCTTAGATCTGCCTTTTCATAGGTATGAAACTTTCACTTAAATAATTTGATGGGAAGACCAAATTGTGTTCATGAGAATTTGAGTAGAAATAGCAAAGTTAACTGCAAGATGGGGGGAGGGAGAGAGGGTTTTCGTGTTGTGGGGAAGAGTTTTGGTATTAATCACATATTAGCATTGGGTTTTTTTTTTATTATGTGCATAGTGAAAAAGAATCTGCTGGTTTTGATAAAAGGATATCCTGGCAAACCTATTTAATTTTTAATTTTTAAGCTGTACTGTTTCTTTTCCTGAGTATTTACTGCTGCTGTTGCAGTCTTTGCTCTTGGAAGAATTATATCAATTTCTCTAGACTTTCTGCCATTCTGTGATTTTTCTAGCTCGCAATAAAAGTCACTTGCCTATACAGACCCACATACAGATGAACTCAAATTTAAGAGAGAGGACCTGGGAGAAACAGCTGAAATATATTTGTCTTCTGAGAAGGAGAGGCACTTTGTTTCTCTACTTTTTTTGTGCATTTGTCCCGGCAAATGTGGGTACATCCTCAGCAAACACTAATTTGTAATTTATATTAGCAGTGCTGGAGAAGGCATTCAAGAAGAAAACATCTATTTAAAAAAAAACCTTTCAAAGAAAATTTAGAATATCAAATACTATTCTTGTAACTACTAAGTTCAAAAGGGCATTCTGGAGGTACAGGTTAATTTGTTTTTAGATGTACTAAATGTATTTAACCAAAATGGCAGGGGTTTTAGTGGAAAATTGCGGGGTAGGGTAGAGCTGTACATACGAATACAGTGTATTTCTGATCTGCTAGGGAAGGGAATGTGTTGCCTTTTCGGCTGGTAAAATTATGAGGCACACACAGCAATAAGGGGGGAAAAGGGTATTTTACCTCGGTTTTAATAGGATACTAGGTGTGCAGCTCATCACAGGTGGAAACACAGCAAAAAGCACCCGAGCACCCCATGCACCTGAGCGCACTGAGCACTCCGAGTATAACACATACACAATTTTTATGGACCTTGCCAATTAGCATATCTATCTAAAATTCCCCAATAAGAAACTTAATAGATGAAGTAACTGTCCCCCTATTCTAGTTGCCTCCCCCAAATGAGATTACAGTCCAGTTTACAAAATATGTTCCAGAGAGAGAAAGGCTCTATCCAAGGCTGGAGCCTCTAGTTCTGAGACAGTATGGAGCTGTTGACATTCTACTGTGCATGTTTAGTCTTCCTGCTTTAGCAGAACCCCCATACTAAGCTAAATATCAGACTACAAGAATAATAGGTAAGTGGGGTTATGGTACAAGGAATGTGTGTAAAGGGTACAAGGAAAGGGAATGGGTATAAAATAAAAGACAAAATACCTATCAGGCATCATTTGCCCCCTTTCTTAGAGACTAACAAGACTCCATCTTGTCTAGTCTCTACTTGACAACCATAGCACCGATTTACACAACCGGCTGTGGCAAAGATAATAGTTGTAATTGTGGCTATTACAAATGCTTCATTTACCCAGGCCCAGTCTGATAACCGTGAAGTGAGAGTGTGGAAGATATGGTTGAATTTCAAGGTGTAATTTCTGGATTCTCCTCTTCCGTCACAACACCAATCAATGCCCAGTTACCACGCCCATCTAGAGGTGGTAATTGGGAGCAGATCCAGCAATTGCTCATATTAAGAGCTCTGGTAACATTTTAGATCACAGTGCTGTGCAACTCCTGGGCTGAGCGCTGTGCCATGGTTACCAAATTGAGCAAACAACAGACATGTAAAAAACAATTTAAACCACATCATTCTGATTTGCATCAGACTCTGTTTTCTCGATAGTCTCAGGGGCAGAAGCCTTCTTCACTCTAGAGTACTGGATCCACAGTCCTTTCCCAGCAACCTTGACAGCAGTGAAAGTGGTCAGCAAAACTCGGAACGGTCACTTCCACTTAGCTTGTAAGGGGTCACTGTCCCACCATTTGTTGTAGACCAAGTCTCTGGGCTGAAATGGGTGAGCAGGTGTGTTCAATATTATAGGTTTGGACAGCATGACAAATCTCTGGAGCTTCTGCAAGGTGGAACTCAGTGCCATTAAGTATTTCTGTAAATCAATTTTACCCCTCATGTAAATGTCCCCTGGGATATGTGGGACCTGATATGGTCTGCCATATAAGATTTCATAGGGACTTATGTTGTCCCTCCGCCTTGGTGGTGTATGCAGACTTTCAGTAAGGCTATAGGCAGAGCCCTTCATGGTCGTGAGAAAACTGTTGCCTTTTCGGCTGGTAAAAATATGAGGCAGACACAGCAGTAAAGGGAAAAAACGGTATTTTAGCTCGGTTTTAATAGGATCCTAAATGAGATTACAGTCCAGCTAACAGTCCAGAGAGGGAGACTCCATCCAAGGTTGGTGCTTGTAGTTCTGAGGTAGTATAGAGCTGCTGATGTTTCACTGTGAATGTTTTGTCTTTCTGCTTTTGCAGGACCCCCAAACTAAGCTAAATATCAGACTACAGGAATAATAGGTATGTGGGGCTAAGGTACAAGGAATGTGTGTAACAGGTAGAAGGAAAGGGAATGGGTATAAAATATAAAAGATAACAAACCATCAGGCATCAATGTGTAATGTTAAAGAAGATAATTTACTTTAAAAATGATGGAATCTTTCACATGGCCCTTCCCAAACTGGCAAAATTGATTCAGAGTCTAATTGCAAAAGAAAGTAGGAAATGACAGGTGAATTTCCTTTAAAGAAGAATGAAAGTGAAGTGCTCGTGATGCCTAAAATAGGATAACCTGTAACAGAGGCCCAGACAAGTTAGGAGAATAAAAAGCAGACAAATTTAATCATGGGCTTCAAGGTACATTCAGGGCAAGCAAGCCCCCTGCCCCCCATGGGGCTACACCCAAAAATGGATGCAGGGTCACGCGCTCTTCACCTTTTATAAGTTCTGTCATATTAGCATATTGGCCCCAGTTCTCCAATCACACCCTCAGGTGATGATAACCACTCCAGGCTGTTCCCTCGCCAACTCACTGTTGTTTACATATTTTCCGGCCCCATGGGTCCTGAAAGTGTCCTTGAATTTCTACTGTTTTGGCTGAAGCTGATGGGAACAGAGGTTTTTAACATTTTATGAGAAGCTCTGAACTACACCAAGTTACAGATACATAGAGTAAAAATTAGGCAAAATTCTAAGGCATCTCTTCAGTGCTTAGTATGAGAATTGTTGCCAGATCTGGGAAGGACATAACAGCAAGAGAATCCAAAACCAGAGAAATTTAAGAAACCTAAGTAAAAGTATGTAAGTAATAGAATGTACAAAAAACCCCCTTATTATGTAGCAAATCATAAGATTTTGTTAAAAAACATAGAAGAGAAAAAATAATTAAAATATGCTTGTCTATACTGATAAAGTTCTTTTATCTGCTGGGCACAAATAAATTTTGTAAACTCACTGCTATATGATGTTTGTGAGATGTGGAATTTAGCAGAAGTTAGATATTGTCAGTAGATAGCTTAGTGCATTTTGCTATATGTACAAAGGGAACAAAGAATTTTTTGAAGTTCAAAACTTGTTAGGGTTTTAACTTTCCTTAGCAACTTAACATAGTCTGTCCTGTCTTCACATTTTGTTTTGTTATCACTGACAGCTTCATACCTGTTTTCCTTTGATGGTATGAGCTGCTGAACAGGTGTTACAGTTCACCCAAGAGTCCTGAAGTTAAGTGACTTATGTCGAAACTTGGAATCATTTGGTGACTCAAAGGCATAACAATACATTTGAACTATTATTTTAATGATCTTAGGTTTTCTGTAATTATTGCTTAGAATAATTCTGAGCATATTAAGTTTATAATATTAATCACTGTTCTGTCGTGAACAGCATACAGCAGTATCGGTTTCTAGATGGATTTTTTTCAATCGATCTTCACATAGTACTCAGTAAGTTGGCTCTTTATTTGTAATAATTTTTTCATATCTTCTCCTTAGTGCTGGCATGGGATGACATTTAATAAAATGTAACTGATCTGCAGTTCATTTGCATACTTAAATTAGTGGCATTTTTATTAAAAAGTTAAAAAATTTTCAAAAAAGTGTGGATGGCTACAAGTGAACCATTTGGCATAGTTTCGTTTGAAGTCAACTCTTGTGATACTTCAGAAATGAGGATCAGGGAAGCAGTTTGCCTTCTTTTATCCAAATCCACCCGTTGATCTGCAGCTGAGCAGCTGGCAATATAAGAACTTCTTAGTCCATTTTTAGTCAGTGCTCCTTGCTTGCTTTGTATTTTGTGAGGTTAAGTTCTCCCATGTGCAACACTGGTTCTTGTACATAGTTTCACCTTTTGGAAGCAGTTACTTTTAAAATGCTATGTAAATGAAAAAAGTGTTTGTTTTTTTAAATGTTTCTGCTTCTTAGAACTTGGCAGTTGATTATACTTAACATGCAACCTGCTATGACCTTAACTTTAAAATGCTGCTACCCTGTTTTCAAGTATTGTTTGAGTGTTCAGTGTCACAAACAGTTGTGCACAATATTTCTGCTTTGATTGCAAAGATTGCAATTTAGTAATTTTAGTAAAAGAGCCTGAGTAAGTATATGTGGTTGTATCTATATACTGGTTATAAATACTTTATTTATTGTATTTAACTGTATGTACATGATGTAAAGCATATTTCAAAGACCGATCATGACAGAAGTTTAAAAAGCCAGAGGTTGGAGAGGAGGAGATTAGTATGTTAGTTTAGTGTCTATAAACTGACACAGTTTAATTACAGGTTTTAATATTTACTATAATTATATAGTACTTTTCACTTTCATAGTTCAAATGTGAATTCATTTATCCTCATGACATCTCTCTAAAGCATATAACACTTATCCCCAGGTTATAAGCGGGGAACAGGATTTAGCCTTGGTACCAAACTGCCCTGCAGAGTTTAAATTCAGGACTGCCCATGTTCCTCTGTGCAGCCAAACTGTCCCTCTGCCAAAGCCTTGTGGTGTCTGTTCAGGGCTGTGCTACACCATGAGTGAAGCTACAGCCTTTGGGTTGAACCTTCAGCTCTGCCTATTCAGTGCTGAGCCTGAGCCTTCCTGACAGCTGCTGCTAGGGCTTCTCATAGCCCCCAAAGCAGCTGCCTCTTCTTGCTTGTTTGGACAGTTCCTTACCTATTCACCCAGCCCTCTGTTTTCAGAAGAGAAGTGGCAGTGTAGAAATAACATCCATGATCCGTTTGAGTGGGAGAGGAAACAGGCTAGATTAATCACCTGACTGTGGGTGAACCCAGTAAGCATGAAAAGTGCCTGGTTGAGAGACCAGGAAGATGGAAGATGGTCATGTCTTGACCCCAGAATAAGAATGATGGGCAGCAGAAGCTGAGGCTTCTCCAGCAGCATCACTAGAATGCCTGGCTGCTGCCTTGGTGGGAAGGTGCCGTGTACTTGGGCCTGATCAACACAGTGTCCCCATTTCTTGTTAGTCCATGAGTATTGCTGAAGACTACCAACAGGGTTCAAAGATGAGTGAATTACTATAATAGCTGGTGCTTGTTACATGTACGTTGAAATTTTTTTATACAACCTGATAAAAACCTTTGATCATACTGAGTGTAGCCTATATGAGATCTTATAAGAAAAAAATCATTCTGAGTCAATGTATCTGTATGCTGTGCTGAAGAGCATTGTAGAGCTCAGACCCTTGGCTTGACACCTTCGGCTTTGGCAGTCTTCTTGCTTAATGTCTTGCAAGTAACCCTGCTGTGAGTATAACAATTCTGAGCTCCTGGCAAGATATATTTGGTATTGTACAGCAGAAGTAGCCTTAGTTGCGGCAATGCTGCTGGCCCCGGGTCGCAGGCATACTTGTTTTTGTAAAGGAACCCTGTTGTTTAAGAATCTGTGGTAGCTGTATTGCTTTTTTAACCTTGCAACACAGAATGACAGGTGAGCTTCTGATAAAATGTAAACAGTTGCAGAAAGAATTTTTTTTTCCCCCACCCCCTAAATAGGGAAGCTTAGCTGAGGAATACTGGGCTATTTTTAATTTAGTTTGAAAATAACCATACCAAGATTATTTAAAGATAAATCTCCACTGAAGTGAAGAACAAATATAAGTGCATTTTGTATACTGCTGCTTTTATATAGTTCCTCTTCACTGTCTTTGTGTTTTAGAGCAATGAAATATTTAAACTATTTGCAAGGTGATACTGCAAACTTGGATCTGTGCAACAGCTGCACTGCTTATTCTTGTGTGGCTTGATTTCCCTTTTTATCTTGTACTTTGCAACCAAAGACTTATGAGTATGTGTTTCATCTAGCTGACAGAATTGAAAGCCCCTTAAAACTAATACATTAAAAATGGAAGTATTTGCAGAAGAGCAAGTTTTCATTCCATGGTTTTTGTGCTGTCATGGGCTTGATTCCTGTCTTCTGAGACACTATTGTGGTTCCTGTGGAAGGCATGAGGGTTCATTCACATCTTCAAAGGCACAGTTTCTTACTAATTAAATATATATGTGTGTGTATATATGTATGTGTATATATATACAGCAGTGCAGTGTTCCTAGCTTTAAGCTCTGAAATTGGAGGCGGTTTAGGAAGTTGCTGAGCTGGAACATCTTTTTGTCTACTGTCTCAGCAGTTTGTAGATAAGACATCCCTATGACCCTTTACAACTTCTGTTTGTATTTTCATTGAATAAAGATTTCAGCATTTCCTGTGATCACTTAAAAGCTTCACCTCCATGGCAGAACTGCAATCGTGAAATGAAAGCTTGAATCAATAGAAACAATGGTTTTTTTTCCTATGCATCCTTTGAGTTACAGCTATCTTAGTTTTTCAAGTTCTCAGGATTTCTGTGAAAAAAGCCCAGCTTTTTAGAAATCAATGTAATTTTCCTTCCCAGGCAGTTGTTCTTTTGTTTTTGTTTTTGGTGGGTTTTTTGTTTTGTTTTTTGTTGTTGGGATTTTTTTGTTTGTTTGGTTTGGTTTTTTTGAGGGGTTGTTTTTTTTTTTTTGTCTACAGGGGTAACGTGGACACAGATTTCAAAGGGAGAGATTGTGTAATGTGTTTTAATTTCTAATTTCTAATCTTTGCAAAACCTAACAGAGATAGAGGTTATGCAATTGTGGTAAATCCAGAATGTTAAATTAACTTGAGTTTCTGCCATGTTTAACATACCTTACATCTAGCATGGTGATGCCCTACCTTGAGCTGAGTCCAGCACTCTAGATAAGTACTTTTCAGCCTTTTTAGTTTGAAGACCTTTTAAAAAATGTCCAGTGGAGGTACAGGGTTCTTCAGAAAAATATAGTTTACTAGATAATTCACTAGAAAAGTTCTTGCACTTCGTCATCCTTTAAGAGAAGCTACCAGAGGAAAGTCACTGGTCTGAACTGCAAAATCTGAGTTATGGCATTCTGTGGCCAAAGCACTACCGGATGTGAATCTAGTAATTTCAGTTGACACAAGGCTAGTTCAAGTAGAGTTGCTCTAAATTGACTCTGTGCAGATGACGTTGCCTATGTAAAAATGCTTCCATTGAAAGCAGCAAGGACTTAAATATCTGTAACTCTCACTTTTGATGGAAATGCCTTTAGTGCTTTAATATTTTGGATTTGTTTGGGGATTTTTTTTACTCTTTGTTTAGCTTTGCAGAGCCATCACAGCTCAGAGGCACCAAGGTGATGATTCTCCTCATGTTCATCAATAGCAGCGCTCACTAGCAGTCACTTAAACCTGAGCAAGATTGCTGAAGGTACAGGAATTACACAGGTGTTTTGGGGAGAGTGGTTTTAACATCACAGTTGTAGAAATATTCAAAGTCTAATTTTTCTTGTAAAATCATTCCAGTGTAGCTGCTGAGATGGGAAGGAAAAAACCCTCGCCTTGATTCTAATGTTTTGTTAGAGAAGAGAATATTACGTATTTAAATATCTTTTCATAGGCTATAATTTCTAAGTGCTTAAGACTACAGAGGAGAAATTTAAGTCTATTCTAAAGACTGTTTAGATTAAAAACAAGGCATCCAAAATAGGAGAAGACAAAAATCCAAAAACCTTTGCAGTAGTCCTCTCCCCTGGACTCAAGAACCTCTCTTCTTCATATAGAACATAATGATTTCTTTTCTTGCTGTTTGCAGGTGCTCCTGACCCAACAGCAGGTGCTAGCATAGATGATGAAAATTGCTGGCATTTGGATGAGGAACAAGTCCAAGAACAGGTTAAACTCTTCCTTTCCCAGGGTGGATACCATGGATCAGGGAAGCAGCTCAATTTGCTTTTTGCAAAGGTGTGTTGAGTACTCTGAACCCTTTTTCTCTCCCCTGTTCTCCAAGCCAGTCTGTACTTGTTTGCATCTAACTCAGAGTTCTAGATTCTACTGTTCTAAAATAACACAAATCCTTGGGAACACAATGGCAACTTGATAATAAGTTGTATAGCAATGGACTGCAATTCAATGTGTCTTGATCAGTGTAAGGATATGAAATAACATTTCAAACATCTACAGCTTTGCTGTTCTCTTCTTCCTTCCCACTCCCAAAATGCTGGAAAATCTTACAGCAGTTTGTATAATACACCTACGGATTACTTGTGGAAAAAATCTCTGAAGAATTGCAATTGGATACTGAAATCAAAATTTTATTTAAAACTGGGAAGGCAGACTGTTTTTTCTACTTAAAAATTTCCCATCGGACATATAAATTGTGTTTCTAACTTAACGGAAGTGGAATATTTTGCAGCATATTGTCTGTACTGTGATTTCATTGCTTTTTTCAAGTTTGTATTAAAAGATTCGTTTTCTAGGTGCGAGAGATGCTAAAAATGAGAGATTCAAATGGAGCTCGCATGTTGACGTTGATAACAGAACAGTTCATGGCTGACCCTCGTCTATCGCTTTGGAGACAACAAGGAACTACAATGACTGACAAATATAGGCAGCTCTGGGATGAACTGGGTAAATTCACAGATTCATTTAGGTGTTCATTTGTATAATAAATAAACAATTACATACCTGGAGTTGAGAAAAACTTTTGTTATGGTTCTAGGCAAAGCAGATTAGAGTTTCCTGCAGTTTTCCTTGTTCAGTTAAGATTGGGTGAAATTGAATTTCTGATCTACAGCATGACACAATTGCAGTTGAAGGAAAGGGAACATGGTGTGAAAGAAGTACAAAGTGTTGGAATTGTAAGTACTAGAGGATCTAAAAAAATAAAGCAAAAAGTGGAAATGTAGCTACACAACTGAGGTGAAATATATAAACCTCTAGTGCTAAACTGGAAAGGTTAAGGAAGAAACTGACTCGCAATTAGAGTCCATTACTGAGCAAGAAAGGAGATGAAATAACAGAAGACTAACAGTTAACATTGCGTTATAGGAAGGGTTACCTGATAAATGATTTAGTTGTACAATTAACAGAATAACGCAGGCTGAAATGGGAAAGGAATATTTAAACTGGTAAGGTCAGAACACTTGCTGTGAAGTGTTCAGGAACTCACTAATACAGTTTTGAATTGCTGCTTCAGAAATTTTCAAAATCCATAGGAATTTCCTCATAGAATCAGGATGGTTTGGGTAGGAAAGGATCTTAGAGATCATCTAGTTCCACCCCTCCTGCTATGGGCAGGGACAGTTTTCACTAGAACAGATTGCTCAGAGCTTCATACAACCTGGCCTTGAACACTTCCGGGGATGGGGTATCCATGGCTTCTCTGGGCAGACAGTTCCAGTGCTTCACCACCCTCACAGTAAAGAATTTTTTTCCTAATACCTAATCCAAACCTTTCTGCTTTCTGTTTAAAGCCATTCCGCTTTATCTGATCACTACACACCTTGTAAAAAGTCCCTGTTCAGTCTTCTTGTAGGTCTGCTTTAGGTACTAGAAGGTGCTTTAAAGTCTCCCCAGAGCATCTCTTCTTCAGGCTGAACAACCTGAACGCTCTCAGCCTTTCCCTGTATGGCAGGTGCTCCATCACTCTGATCGTTTTTGTGGCCCTTCTCTTAACCTCCTCCAGTGGGTCCATGTCCTTCCTGTGCTGAGACCACAGAGCTGGATGCAGTGTTCCAGGTGGGGTCTCACCAGAGCAGAGGGGCAGAATCCACTCCCAGGCTCTGCTGCCCATGTGATTTTGGATGCAGCCCAGGACACCTTGGGCTTTCTGGCCTATGAGTGCTCATGGCTGGGTCACGTCCAGCTTTTCGATCCACTAGCACCACCAAGTCCTTCTTGTCAGGCCTGCTCTAAATCCCTCCCAGCCTCAGCCTGCATTGATATAGGGTGTTACCTGAAGGGAAAATCAGTACAACTCGAATGTGAATGTCAACAGTATTTAAAGATGGAGAGGAAAGATATAAAGTAACCACAAACATTGCTTTTCTAGGTATAAAGTACTGTAATAAACTACTAAGTAGTAGATATGCAAGTGTGTGGAAAAGACAACCTGAATTATTTAAAATATGGTGGCAAATCTAATTCATTTATCTGAAAGATAATTCACTGCGTGTATGAGTGGAGGGATTAACGTGTCTGTCTTAGCATTCAAAACCTTACTACAGCTGTCTTGGAGGCTTTCCTAAAGCAACCTGAAGACACACATGGCCTAAATGGAATTGTCTTGTGATTTATGGAACTTGGAGTAGAAACCTATGTTCTCATTCTGGAAAGACATTTTGAGTCCAAAAGAAGTCTGTTTTTATGTGCTCTGGTCAATATGGCTATGCCTGACTTGTGTGGCAGAAAACGTATAAATAAACATTAATTAACAAACAAGCAAAAGTTTACAGGCAGTATCCTATGAGACACGTAACTAAAGCAAAGAAGAGAGCAAATATCATAATGCTCTTAATGTAATTTAAAGGTTCAAAATCAAGCTGAATGAAATCAAATCCAAGTAAGAGTAATGTGCTTCATTTAAAAAAGAAGTGTCAAATGCAAAACTGAAGTTTTACACTCTTAGAGGTGAAAGTGACCATGATTGAATCACATATTAACTGATGGAGCTAAAATTGGATATAACCTGTGCACCAAAAATTTTGTTCACTCCGAATGAAGCCGTAGGCTAATTTCACTCTGAATGAAGCCGTAGGCTAATAAACTGCTGCTAGTTGAGGTTACAGACTTCTGTGGTGAAAGTCCTTAATATACCATAGCAGACAAAGCTCTGTCACAGTCTAGAAACAACTACAAGTGTAACAACCATTTCATTATGCCGTTTTTATGATCCCTTGGCTTGTTGAGGAATAACAGTTTTTGCCAAGCAAGGCACATGCTTAGCTGGACATACATGCAACAAAATTGTATCCCACCATACTGAAAACTGGAGGGTCTCATGCTTCATTGCTTATGTGGGTTGATCTGGTAGGTGGTGGGAGAGGCAGAAATGTGTTCTCCATCTGTTACCTGTAGCAGTCTTGCCACACGCTGTCAATAAACAAAAAAGGTTGTGTTAAATTTTTGTAGTGGCTCCTCTTGTTTCATCAGTTTTATATTAATATCATTTTCTTGACAGCACCTGTCTGAAGGTAGAGGAGGTGGAATCTATCTGCCTGCAGCATCAGTTAACAAATACTTTTGGATTAATTGCATTTAGTTTACCTCTATTTAATTAGAATTCTAGATATCACTCCCAAAAAGCAGCCTCACCACTATCTGAGCTGCTGTATTTGCAGTCTGAGGCAGACCGCATTGTTTCCATCCTGAACTGCTCTTATGCCTCTTAACAGTATCAAAATATGTTGATCATGTACCATGGTTTCACTTGCAAATGCATTTCGATCACCTCAGGTGGGCAGTAGGTAACAGAACTTAACTTGGTCCTTCCACCTCCAGATAGCGTTTGTTTCTAAACTGTCTATTTATTCTCCTCACTGATAGGATTCTTTCATCAGTGGTTCTTTCCACTGATGCTTAGCAAGTTCCCTCCAAAATGCTGTTAATTGGGTGAATCTTTCCTAATTGGGCACATCACTTTTACCTCATGTGAAGGCTACAAGCTTCTGCAATGTTTTTGCTAGGTTTTTATTTTGCTGGAGTTTCACTGTTTTCACATTCAACATTGCTTTTTCAATGTGAAACTTGATCTCAAAAAAAAAAGTGAGTGTACAAAAAGTTCAAGTAGGTTTTAAGGGAGACCAGAGTTAAAATAGCAGACTGCAGAGGGGAAAGCGGGATGGCCCTGGCAACATACTATCTGTACTCATAGAAGAAGTAACTCAGACACTGAGTTTAAAGGGGTCATGCTATCATTACGTTACAAAGCAGTGTTGGCTTGTTATCTTCTAGGATGTCAAAGAACCAAAGTACCAACACAGGGAGTGAGACACAGGCCTCTTCATATTTAGCATTTTATATTACCAGTTCAGAGTAATCTGGGAGAGGCATATATGTATGTCTTTCAAAAATAAGTCTTTTAGATGTATTCTCATTTATATCAAGGTAGGTGGCAATTTAATGTAGTTATGGAAAATTTTAGGGCATAAAAAGTATGTAAATATAGACTCTGCTTAATAAAATCTCTCTTGCTTGCCCTGGTATGCTCTCTGCCAACTGCTAGGTGTATGGTCACTTTGTCAGTTCCATCTTGGCATAGACTTTTAAGCATACTTAAATAACTGCAGCTTTGCTCCTTGACTGGGTCATTTGAGCCTTTCACTAGAATTTAAGTGATGCTTCCTGCCTGGCATTGGGTATTGGCAAGGCTACTGGAAGGACATACTGAACTTTGATCAGAGTTCCTGTTAAAGTTAGTGGTAAACTGTTGATTTCACTAGAAGTCAGATTCGGTGTGAATGTTTTAAGGTGCTGATTTAAAAACAACAACAACAAAACCCACCACACCTAAAATAACAATGAAAAACCCCCTAAAAATAAAACCACCAAAACCTCCACTCAAGACCCCCAAAATACTAAGTATGAATCTGCAATTTTTTAGTATGAAGTCCAATTCTCCTCAGCAATTTACAATTCAAAAGCATCATGTTAGCAAAAAAAGCAACTAGGCAGTTATTTTTTAAAGCCTCTAGATCTGGAGTAAGAATATAATAACTGCCCAGCAGATTCCCCTGTTGTACATCAAGAAAGGGGATGAGCTGCATGCTACTTACAGAATGTCAGAGGTATACTATTGGAAAAAAGTTACAGGTAAAAGCTGTAAGGCTTGCTCAGATACTTCTCAAACTGGAAGAATTTAGATGCAATTTCAGTGATTCACTGATGATCACTTCCAATTTGCCACAGTAATACATGAATTCCACTTTGCAGAGTTTAAAGCAGAGTTGGAGTTCTTCACACTGGTGTTTAAATGGTATCTCGACACACAAATTTCACATGCTGATCTTCAGGTATTTGACTCTTGGTGACCATGGTGGAAGAGTTTGGGACGTCATCATGATTAATTACCTGAAGCCCCTTAGTTTGCCTTTTAATTAAATTGCATTTGTAAAGTGGGGTATGGAAATGGAAATGCACAGTAAATACCTGCTGATGCCT
Organism: Dasyornis broadbenti; assembly: GCA_013397935.1. Taxonomy (NCBI): domain Eukaryota; kingdom Metazoa; phylum Chordata; class Aves; order Passeriformes; family Dasyornithidae; genus Dasyornis; species Dasyornis broadbenti. Next base: position 493,352 of record VZRN01006754.1, on the reverse strand, counting down.
GTTGAGCTGAGATCTCTGGTATGAAGGAAAGGCCAGTTAGCCACCTGAGTAGTCTAGAGGAAAAGAACAGACTGTGCAATCTTAGTAGATGAGCAAGTCATTAATATTCATCCATGAAAAATTAAGTAAAATTTGCTTGTTCTCTACAAAAATCAAAAGATTTCCTTAAAAAAAAGGGGAAACATTGACTTTGTACCCCAGCCCAGGGATCATGATGGCTGTAAGGCCCTGTTTTGGGATTAAATGGTGTGTACTGCCAGATGCCAGACACTGGGAAGCAACTGTTTTGTCGGCAAATGGGATCTGCAAGTTAATTGGTGTTTTCTGCAGGCTTCTGGCTGTGAAATGAAATTGGAAGCCCTTTAGCCACATAGATAATACAGGACCTGAATACAAATGTCACATGTCACCATCAGGGCCCACTGTGAAACAATAGTATTCCCACTCGAACACTGTACCATTACAGATCATTTAAATATGGAGATTACATTTAAACTAAAAGCCCAATTTGCTTCTTACTGCAGTTTAAAAAGTCCTCTTAGCAAAAGCTAAGTGACAAATTAAATGAAAAAAGTGCCCACATTTTTAAAGCTGTAATGCAAAACAATTTTTTATTGCTTCTCATGTGCCATGAATGAATCATTACACTTGTCAACCCTAAACCAGGCCATAATTGGAGCAGCTACTGTTATCAAAGTAGGGCTGCTCTTGTGACAGCTTAATAAAGCTGAAACTGTTAAATTAAATCCCAGATGCTTAATCTGATGAAAGCAGTCAAGTAGAAGAATCTAAGACAAATATCTGCTGCTTGATGGAGTGATGGAGCCCAACACATTGTCAACATGTAGATTACAGAATTGAATTTTTTTTTTTTTGTAAACTACTGTTTTCAGTATCTTCATATCCTATTGCATGTCTTCTTGGTGAAGAAACTTTGTGTAATTTGTGTGTTTCAAAACAAACATTTCTAGTGGATTTCCTTAATTTTGATATTTAGAAACTCTTAAAAGGGGAGGAGAGTTGGGTTTTTTAAGTCAAGGAGTAGTTTCTTGTGAAGTAGGAATATGATGGCTGTGTCACGGGTAAGAGGATGTGTCCAAGAGGTCTTTGGCAAGGCAAGGCAGTGAATAAAATTGGTGAATGTGTTCTGGTTTTGCATCATGCTGGTCCTGGTCTGTCTTGGTCATCTTATTTTATGACATTGAGGAGAACTTAAATGGTACTCTATATGTTCAGCTTCATACCTTCCACATTTTAATGCATAATCTGCTCCTGTCTACCTCAATCACCTATTGGTATCCAAAGTTTTTAAGTGCAGGAATCTCTTCTGGTATTGGAATGAGCCTCATTCATCTGATAAAGCTCTTCCCAGTGACATTCTTAGAATCCTTTCTGTTCTATACTAAATATATACTACCATACTAAATGCACTGTTGCTATAAAGGTATTTCTTGAGTAGAATAGCATGACTTTGCTGCAGTAGTTCTAAAAGTCCTAGTAGGTTTTCACTAGTACTTAGTTGTATATCAGTTTTTAAATGTTGGATTGGGCTGTGTTTGATTTCATGTTTACTGGTATTTTGGCTATTTTCTGGATTAGAATGATACATTTTTGTGTTAAAGTTTAAACTAAAGGTCATGTGATACAGAGAAAAAGTACAGTATATTTCCTGATGGATCATGGCTGGGCCTTTGTTAGTAACACTTGTCTCCTCATCTAAACCGTAATTCTAAATGTTGAGGTTAGGCAAGGAATCATTATAGGCTAATTAAGAGAGATTTAATTACCATTTTGCCACGAGCAAACTAATGATCAAGTGTTAAGTAATGTCTTTTTTTTTATTTTAATTTGGAAACCACTCTGAATTTTTACGATAAAAATTTATAGTCATCTCTAGAAAACAACAAGTTAGAGTCTTTTAGCCTTAACTGAATGAAGCTATTTTCCATCTATATTTCTGTCTTAGGCATTCCTTCCCTTTGCAATTAGAGAAAAACTTGTATGAATGGGACATGCCAGCTGTTCTAAACAGATTATCTGTGCTTAGTGCTCAAGGAGAGGCGGGGGGGAAGGACAAAAGCAGCTATGGTTTTTGCCAGTATGCCCTAGAGAAATTCCTTCTTGGTGCCAGATGTGATGTTTACTCCAGGGCTGCCATGAGAAAGCATTGATAAAGTTAAGCACTCATTACAGTTTTGGTTCTCTAGTACCATTTTTCTGGAGTTGCGTACTTCATGCAATCACTTTTTAGGGTCAACCATGTAGAAGAGACATTCACTTTCCCCCATATTTTATGGTATTTATAAAATGGTATAGCAAGGCTCTAAGTTTCAAATTTGAGTGCTAAGTTTATATTCATATTGTCTTTATATTGTTGAATATCCCCACTTATAATTGCATCATGTTTTGCCTTAAAGCTAAAGAAAGTATCCATTCCCCGCACCTGTAGAAAATAAACTTCAGATTTCTAAGTACAGATTAGTCAGTTGCACATAGGGCATTTCTGGCCTTGAAATGAAAACTATAGAAAGCCCTGTATTTGAAAGGAGGTTGGATGCACCATTCTTTGCACCGTTTCCCTGGGTCTTTCATTGTGGGGCTTTCTAGGTAGGGTGCTATCTTATACATATTGGTGTCTTCAACTGTATCAAATCCAGTAGGCTGTCTTTACTTAATTAATGGTTACATAAATTTTGTTAGTCTCAGCTGTCATGGTCTTATGAAACACATGTACCCTCGGTTCATGCACTTAAGGTTACACCTGCTTTTTCACAGAAAAAGCTGTTAATTTATATCAGTGTCTTTGAATGATTTGTGTTATTGGAGGCACAAAATTAACAGTAGGTCAGAGTTAGCATCACAAGAGAGTTTTGCTGTGTTAAGGCCTGAGTTATGGATGACAATTTAAATTGCTGTTATGGACCTGCAGTGTCTTGGTTGATGCTGTCACCTTCATTTCCCCAGTGAATGAAGCCAGGCTGCAGTTCTGCAAAGATGGGTTTCATCCACCTTCTCTGTGGATCATTTCCTTCTTCCTCCATTACTGGTGCTGTAATAGCATTTGAAATGGGGGTGTGTGAGGCCAGAGTATGACAGTAAAAAAATTTTTTTTAGGTAATTCCATAGAATATTTTGAGTTGGAAGGGACTCAGAAGTATCATTGAATCCAGCTAGGTGAATGGTCCGTACATGGTTTAAACCCACATCCTTGGTGTTATTAGCACCATGCTCTAAGCAAGTGAGCTAATCCTGTGGCAGTTACCAGATTTCAGAAATAATGATCACAGTAATTACTGTCAGTCTGTAAGCATAGCTTGAGGGCTTTCTTTTTAATGCTATACGGAAAGTTGCATTTCCATTCTGTTCAGTTAGATGGAAAGTACTTCAGATTTCTTGTAAGTACCCACATTAAAGCAGTTGTTGTTATTTTTCTCCTAGGATGTTGAACTGATTTACTTATAAATGTCCTTAAGAAATGTTGTGTATTGAAGCTGGTGCACAGGTCATTGCAGCCCTAACTGTTGAATCATGTCTGCAAAGATTAAGGATAAGAGTTTTACTGTAAGCCAAACTAATACTTAGTGTTATTTTTTTGCTTCCTCTCTTTATTTTTCATACTTCAGTAATATTAGGCTGCCATTTAATTTCCCAATGCCACTTCTAGTAAATATCAGTGCTAAGAGAACTAATAGATTCATGGGGAGAAATTACTGAATCTTCACTAATTTCTCTGAGCTTTACCTGTGGTTCAGCCATGTAGCCTTGTGCTATTTTCTGTTTTTATGTATTGAGTGAATACTGGAAAAAAAACTTCAAAAATTGGAAGTGAGAGGTGCAAGAATATCAATCTGCTTGGGTATGTCTAATCAAGACAGGAAATCTTTTATAATTTAAGATATCCATTATATAGACTAAAAATAGGGAAGACACTTTTTCTAAACCCACAAAATGTAGCTGAAAATTGTAATTGGAGCTGGAGAAATTTAATTAGAAATAACCTTAGAATCTTGAATTGTGGTAGGCAGCCAGTAGACTGTCTAACCAGGGGCTGTGCTAGGTTCTTGTATTAGAAATTGTAATTGAAGTATGCTGTTTTTGTAAAAACTCAACAATCATGTTTGGACTGAAGATAAAAGTGACTTGGGAAACGATAGTGTAGGAAGGAATTCAGAGTAGAAAATCAGAATGTATCCCTCTGGTCAGTTACAGTGCATTAGTTACATTCTGTGAGCATAGTTGTGGGAACTGTAATTCCCACTATGCAGGGGAATGTTTGCACTTGCTCAATTTTTTTTTTAAAGGAGAGGTATTTTCATCCCTCACTTTTATTAATAGCTTGTTTTGTTGGACAAACATCTCCTGTTTTGCCTCTTCCTAAAAAAATTAACTGTGAGAGGAATTCATTCATCTCAATGATAAATTTATATAGAGGTAGCTTAGTGCATTTATAGTTAGTAGTCACATAAACTTTTCTTTTGAAAATTGTTGAAGTGTCTCTGAAGGTAGACTGTTACAAGTGAACGTATATTGCTAGTCAAAGTAATTGATAAAATACCTTATACATATTGTGGGCAAGACCATACTTTGTGTTTACCACCTAGCTGTAAATACTGGTAACTATTTAACATGGTGATGAATTACATTGAGAGAAAGGACTATTTTTGTGCTATATATGTTAGTATTAGCAGTTCTTTTGCCTTCAGTTGATTGGTTGTAAACAAATGATTAAATAGTTTTCTAAATATGAGGGAAGTTAATCAGTGAAGTTCATTTGCAGTCTCTTCATACTTTCCTTTAGCTTTGTAGACTAATAGCCCATGCCTTACTGCAGTGGTTGGATTATAGAGTACTGTAGATGTATAGAGGAGTATCTAATGAACATGTGACTGATACTAAGTGTTCTCTTGGGGAGATCATAGTCCTAGACTGACACGCTGTAAACTGCACCTTTCAAGCAAATTCCTGCTCTTGTATGTAACCCTTTGGTTGAATGGCAGAGTGTCTGCAAGATGCTGAAGTTTTTAAAACATACTTAAAATTTCATAACCCAGAACAGGCTTATGCAAAATGTCAGAAATATGTGGTTAGTTCCTTATTCCATTGTGCTAAAAGTTGAAAACATAGGAAGAGAAAGCAGAGGTTTATAGTTACTTGACACAGAGATCAGAGCATGTGTTTGCTGATAGCTTAGAATAGAATCTCAACATATAAATACCTGTTTTAGCCAAATACATGTGCCTTTAACCCTTGGAGCAGCAACATGCAGAAAGAAGGGGAAACTTAAGGAATTAGGCATTTTATTTTGTCTGTTTTACACTTCTACTTCCTCAAAAGCATGCTTGGAGGTTAGCCTGCAGAAGAGCAGTGATTCCCTCTTGCCCTCAGTGCTGCAGGTAATCTATTGCATTAATCAGCCAGGTAGTGTGAAATGTATAGGGAGTGATTATACTATCATACACAATACAATCAGCATGAAGCACTTGTCAAGACCAATACATCAAAGTTTAATTCAGTAATAGAATGAATTAGAGCAAAATGAAACATTCTGTTCTCCAGGAAACACAATACCCATAGAAAACCTTTTTTTCTGAAAGCTCAACAGAGAAACTAGAATGCATTAAGGAATTTTTATGAATAAAATTGCAACTGGGGTGCAGCTGCGTGCTGAGGGTAGTTTTCATTGACGTTCTTATTAAAGAGAGAACAGTCCTGAAGTGCATTGCCTATCTGTACTATTCTATAAAAGCAACTGTTTAATTAGAGCAGTCTCCAGTGGGACTTCTGATTATGCTTTGTTCTAGTGGAGATCTCTCCATGCCTGGAGAAGGGCAGTAGCAATGGCTTTACCAGTTATTCTGAAGGCACTTATCCTTCTCATTCAGAAGCAATAAACACCACACAGTACCTTCTTGGAGGTTTCCAAGTGAAAATGTTACAGCGAAAGTGGTATGTGTTTAAAATACAGATGTAAGCCACTTTAAACTCCTTTGCTGATACTTTTTCAAAGTATTCTTATGTTCTGTCTGCTAGTATTGGTTTTTTTTGGCACTTTCAATGCTAGAAAATTATGCATTTGCAATAGAATTGATTAGTCTCAAGTGGGGCACAGTGGCAAGTGTGCAGCAAGTGCTGAAGCTGTTTTGTCTGTTGAGCAAAGGGAGTCATCTTGATTACCTGACTCCATTTTCTTTGAAATAGTCAAGTGCTACTTTTGTAGCTTATTTTTTGAGATAAAGTTGTGCATTAATGGGAAGGGCAAAGAAATGTTACAGTAGATGTGTACCTGTTTCTTGAATATTTTAATTTTGCAAATGCACTGTTTGAGCTAAAGTGTATGAAACGTAAAATTCCAAAGCAAAGGCCAAGTTCCAGCCATTGATTACACAGGTGTTGTAAAAGAGGAAATGCTGACCCCAAGCTCAGCTGTACAGCAGCCCTGGCAAGATAGCATGATGTTTCTAGGAATAGCAGTGTGCAGTCAAACAGATGAACAGAACTGTATGCTGGGTCTTCAGTCATGATCAGTGTCCTAAGACACCCCTAAAATTGTTTCCATCACCACCTTCCCATTTACTAGTGCAAGAGTAAAATATAACGGGATTTATGAAAAGTGAGTGATACTTAATCTCTTGGGAGAGTCTGTATACATCCCTTGCCCTTCCTTTAGCATGAATACATGCTAAAGGAGGTTATGTAATTATTCTACTATTCTGTACTACATCTACTTCTTCAGAGATTTAATGATCTTAATGTTTTTCAGTTAGCGTATTTAAATCCTATCAATGTAAAGGCATGCTGGCCCTGTCTTCCACAGAAATTCAAAGGTATGGATGTCTCCAGAGAAACACAAAAGTACTCATGTTCCCTTGTGTGTAAAAGGAAGGCCTGCATGTAAAGTTCTCTCTTTTTTTTTTTCTGGTGGTGTGACGAACACTAAAGAGGAATGACAGCTATGCATTTTCAAAAGGAGGTCTGTCTGAACCAAAGGTCTGTTTTGACAAAGTTGGCTTTTTTCAGGTCTAGAGATTAGTGTTGAATCAAAATAGGCAATTCCGCACTGCAGTGTGACAGCTCTAATACCCTTTCCCTTGTGAAATTAATACCAAATTGCAGTTGCAACATAAAATATTTTCCAGTTATTTTCTCGGGGAAACTTCTTGTATATTGAATTGTGATTGTTTTGCCACTGTGCCGTGAGAAGTTTTGTATTGAAAAGATACAGGTTAGAATCCAGAGATCAAAATAAGAACTTCAGTTGTGTTTTAGTAGCATGCAGTTCGGGGTGCAGGGAAGCTAATGTCAGCCTGCTGAGAACCAGTATAGAAAAATGTGGGGAAAAGGAGATGGGAAGGAGACAGTGAGCTGTGTTAGAGAGAAAAGCAGTCTGTAAACACAAATACTATCTCTGGGGTTGTGGTGTCTCTTTTTAAAAGCCATTATTTAATGAGACTTTTGTTCATATTGTAGTTGGCATCTGTGACATCTTTAAATGTAGTCAAACATGTAAACTTGGGAATGGTAGGAATGTATTTTGGGTAACTTCTTTGGCGTGTCAACTGTTGCCAACAGCAGTTTCTAGGCTGAAATCACTGGAAATTGACTCAGATCCCTTTCTTGAAAATTACGAGTAGCTGTCCTTCCTTTTTTTCATAGGCTGTTACCTACAGTAAAGGGTAAGCATGATCGGCAGTTTCCCCATATGGGGGCCATTAGGCAGAAAATAGGGAATCTCTTGTTTGAGACCAGGGTAGACCTTCAGGTTGGTGCTGACATTTAAGAGCTAGCTCAAGGAGGCTTCCTCTGAGCAGCATCAGAGTGAAATAAGAATAATATCCTCTAGCCTCCTGCCACCTGGCATGTGATGAAGTCTGGGCACAAGTGAACATTTTCCTCAGGCTTACCGGTGTGAGGAGCAAGAATCAGTGAATTGGAAGAGCCAGAATGGAGCAGATGTCAGGGGAGGGGGAAAAGTGTTTGAGTTCACCAAAACCCAAACTAACCAAAAAGACCTAGAAATCCAAATAGGTTGAAGTGTGTGGGGTCATTGGCATTATGCATCCTTCCAGATGGTAGGCTTTGTAACACTACAGGAGCTCTTTCTGTTCCCTTCTCTTCCAGTGGAGGAGTTTTGTCTCACTCTCCTCTTCCTGCAGGAAATCAGCAGCCGTCAAAGCTGTTGGAGATCTCAGATGTGCATGCAGCTTTCTCTGAAGTCATAGGGAGCAGGGTACAGTTGGGGTCTGTTGAAATTTTAAGTGGTTTGTGAGGGGATGATTGGAAATACACTTCTTGTGCTTTACATAAAAATAGCCTGGGTTTCAGAGACAATAACTGCTAACAATGTAGTTAGCCTTGACATAGTTTCCCACTTTAAACCACAGATGTTTGAAAGAATTTTGGTACTTTGGGTTATCTTTGCCCTCTCCTGCCTCATAGATGTACCACATGTGTAGAGGAGCTTCCTTATGAGGCTGGTGAATTCTCTTGCTTCTAGCAGTGTTTCTCAACTGTGGAAAAAAACCTGCCACTTGTTTTGTAGGGACATGGTGTTACACAGTAGTGTGTGTTCTGCCTTGATGGATGATTGAAATACCAAATGGGGTTAAGATAGTCCACTTTGCTTTTGCTTCAGTCTGAAGACACTGGGAATCTGGTTACGAACGATTGCATTGGCTCTTTTTGTTACATGCTGAGAGGTACAGAGTCTCTGTAACACCCTCAAGTGATGCTTGATTTTGAAAATAAATAAGCAAGCCCACATTAACTGTTCTCCAAGGCTTTCCGATGTGCTGCATCTTGTTTTGTTTTGCACATTGCAAGAAATGCAGTCATTCTGTCTTGGGTAGTATTAAATCATTGATGCTTAATAGTAAGAACCAGTTGTAATTTGACTCCTTTTGAAGAGTGAAGTGTGCTGGCAAGTGTGTAAAGAAAATTATATTATTTGATTTTAACAGTTTTTAAAAACAGTAGTGGCCTTACTCACTCCCCATGGCAAGTTTCAGACACTTTCCTGAACCCAAAACACTTGCTGTACTCTATCTAACTACTGTGCAGTAATAAGCTGCAGTAGTTTAGTATTTCTCTGATGTTCTGAATAGTAGCATACCATATTTTGGTTTTGTTTTCAAATTATTTTTCATATTACTTCCCCTAACATGTTAGTCTTGAATAGCAAGAGACTTAACCTTAAGAATCGAGCTGTGTTTCCTCTGTTTACTGTGCTGTGGCATACCTGAATTACTTTAGGAATGAATGTGATGTGATGGCCTATGTCCTGGCTCTCCATTTTGCATTCTTAGTTAGCAAAAGAATCCTAGAATGTGATACTTTAATTAGCACAGAAGAACGAGTTGCATTTTTATTCTCCCTTTTTTCCCCAGCCTGTCCTGAACATTACATAATCTAAATATAATCTCTTTTAGTGTATGAGGCACGTTCTTAATGAGCACATGAACTGTAGCCAAACAGTACTTTGAGACGTCTTCATGCTTCTGTCAAAGTTCAAGCTGGTGAAGGGACAGCTGATTTAGAGAAAAATCTTTCCCTTTGAAAATTACTACTAGACACCCAGACACATTTATGCCTGCTGTGCTATATAGTCTGAAGGAGCAGTTGCCAAAGTGATGGTATGTGTGATATGTCAGCACAAATTAGCTTTCCCTTAGAACTCCCTAAAGAGACAATGTAAAACAAATTTTCTAGAGTAACTGAATTACTGAAGTAATTGCTGTAAAAATGTCTTGTTTCTGTCAGACTGCACAAAACTAGTGTTTACTGGTTATCTGAGACCCAGATATGTTTGGGAATGTGTTACATGAGTACTTCTGATGAGTTCTGAGTGTGAAAGTATATGTTTACAAAATGCATGCCTTACTAATGCACTTCTTTGGTTCCCATAAAGCTGAAAGATACATAGTTCTCATTAATATAAAACAGCATTCACTTCTGAAACAAGAATTAGAAGAAAAACTTGGTTAATATTCTCCTGTAACTTGACTGATGTTCCTGTCTGATGAGCCATACATTGGGAACTCTGGATTTCTAATACAAAAGATCTACTAATGCCTTTTAATTGAGAAGGCTGGCTTGGTACCATCTTTCAGCTGCTTCAGATTGGCCACACCAGCCCCAAGTGCCTGCATCAGGAATTCGGTCTTCATGGTGTCAAGTGTAGCTGGGAAGCCATCAGCGTAGCCTTTGAGGGGAGAAACAGTATATGCTGTAGAAGTTTGCAATTAGTCATTGGCTGCTGCATTTTTAATAAAAAACATAATTTAGCAATTTTTTTAAAATCAGGTGCTCTGTGGATGTGTATAGTCTTAAATCCCCACTGCAAGTTGGAGCAGAAGTCCAGTTGGCTAAAACAGCTGAAAAAATGGAACAGTGTGGATGTTTGTCCCTGGGAAGATGGAAACCATGGAAACGAGCTGCCCAATTTAACCAATGCTTTGCCTCAGGGTGCAAATGCTAACCAAGGTGAGCCTAAACATATGCACTGACTGCAACATATAATACAACCTCTATCTTAGATACTCTAGCCTTGCAGAATTCAGCACTCTTTTCCTGGGACAAGTAACTTTCTTGTTGAGGACTGACCAGCCAAAATCAGTTTTACTAATACTATCTTTGCAGAAGAATAAATAGGTGTTTTTTTATTGTACTGGTGCTGTAACATTTTCAGAGCAAGTATTTATGTTTAATTAGGTCTTCTGACTCTTCACTTGGTACTTCTAAATACTGTTGCATGAAAATTGGATGTCCTTGAAGTATGTCATGTAAAAGCCTGTTGTTTATTTGCCTGACTATAATTTAGTATTCCTTCTGGTGTTGGGGTTTTTATTTTGTTTGCAGTTGCAAAGCCTTGATAGCTATTTAAAGAGAGATCTATTTAAACTACATTAAACTTGTATGTGAGAAGCTAAAGCATCTGTTTGTGGGATGTGCTCTGTGTGTGCTGTCTGTATTACCAGGTGTGTGGAGGGTGCAGCTGCAATGCTGCTGTCTTGCAGGAACTGTCTTTTTGTACTCGATATCATGCTTTCTAATCTAAAATGTGATTATCAAATCTGACAGAAGCTTTGTACAGTCCTCTTCAAACAAAGATGACTACTTTGCTAATGATTATGCAAAGCACAAGGTGTTTATGCAGGTGAAATCACTCATAATCCTCAAACCATCAATAAGGATACATGTTGCATATAGTTGCAATAAAGTTAAAATTAAATTTCTTGGTAGGTGTCAGATCTGCACTTAGTCAGGGGTTTTTTTTTTGTTCCTTTTTCTTGGAAGACTACCTCTGAAGAGAAAAACTTGGTTCATTATTAAATTTCACCACTAGCCAGCGACATAAGTTCTTTTAGCAAGTGACTTCTTACAGAGGTATTTTGCTTGCTCGTGTTGTTCAGACCAACCTGGGCAGGCTCTTGGTAACTCTGACATGACTTATGAACACTGATAGACATAGTGCCGTGTCAATAGAGAAATTTTGCCATAGGATGTCCAGTGAGGATTATGTCACTCCCATGGCTTCAGTACCTCACTTTATTAATGGTATTTGTAATGTTCATGACCAACAAAGTTACACAAGTGCTCAAAGTTAATGTCACTTCTCAAAAAGAAAAACTACAAATTTTCTATGCAGTTTATTCATCCTTCATCCTGACAGCTCTAGATCTAAGGAGAGACACTGGGGATGCTTGAGTGCCATATACTTTCTAGTTTGTTTTAGAGAAGTTTGTACATGCTGTTAAATGTCCTTCACCTCTAGCAGTTCCCTGTGCAAAGTCCTGTGTACCGTCAGCCGTGCTGGTTTCTAGATTGCTCTCTGAATGCAAGATGAATGGCACATACTTCGTCTGAGCTGTTGAGTAATAATAGGATGTGAAATGTCATCTGTGGGCAGCTTGGTGGAGAGGGGGCAAGGCAGACTGCCATCGGCTGGGGGTTGGTGAATAGGCACAAGACAGAAATACTCTGAATGACTGATTCACTTATGAATGAGTAAAAGCTGATACAGCTTTCTAAACCTGTGAAAATGACAGATTCATCGAACAGGCCACATCGGACGGTGTTCACTCGAGCCATTGAGGCATGCGATCTGCACTGGCAGGACAGCCACTTACAGCACATTATCAGCAGTGACCTATACACCAACTGCTGTTACCATGACGACACTGAAAACTTGCTCTTTGACTCTCAGGGGTGGCCCCTCTGGCATGGTAAGTGGCTAAACCGGAAAGATGTTTCCATGACTTGGTGCTTTGTTCATTTTCTATGGCATTATTTTGAGGGGGGAGGTGGTGGGGAGATGGATTGAAAAGCCAGGCAAAAAGAACAGAGGCTCCCTTGAAATGTTGGCTCAGAAGTAGTCCTTTAAGTCTCTTGCATAGTTTTAAAAACAAAACAAAAAAAATTTAAACTAAAAAGCCCTTTTGAGTAACCTGGCAAAACAGGCCATTGCAGATATGGAAGCATTGCTATTCTGCAATTATTTTTTCTGTTTTAGAACATGTTCCTACAGCCTGTGCAAGGGTGGATGCATTACGATCTCATGGATACCCACGAGAAGCACTGAGGCTAGCAATAGCTGTTGTTAATACACTAAGGAGGCAGCAGCAGAAACAGCTGGAAATGTTCCGGGCTCAGAAGAAAGGTAAATGTGGGGAAGAGAAGGGCGAAGGCTGTGCAAGTTGACAGTAACACCAGGAACTTTGCATGAGGAAACTAGTTTTGAAATTAAAGTGAAAGAGGTTACTTTTAACTCTTCAGTCTGGGTAGTGGTAATGTCACATTCCACATGTTTTTTTGTAAACTGTGTTGTGAGCTTGGCAGGGCTCCTATCAGCCTTCTGCAATATATCTGACATGATAGGGCCTTTATTCCAATCAGAGGTTTTGATTACACAGTGAAAATAGTCACCCTGTGTAATTTACAGGCTTTTGAACAAAACTTTGCATTTGGCATGTCAGGTGTTTAGTCTTTTATTCTCTGATGTATAATTTTGCTGAGCTATATATTCTGAGGTGTAAGCCTGAAGTTCATATTAAGGGAAGCAATGAGGCAAAGTCTGAACTACAAAAATTCATCAAATCTGGCAGTGTGTTCCAAGAGAATCTCTTATGCTTAAAATTTTAGTTTTTCTGAATAGAGGAGGATTGAGTTTTTGGGTGGGAGTTTTTTTTGGTTGTTTGGTTGGCTAGGTTTTGTTTTGGTTTTTTTTGTGGTGTCCCACTGAGCACTACCATAGGTTTTTCTGAAGGAGTGTTCTCCTTCAGATACAGTTTCTATGTTATGTGGTCCTTGTAACCCAAAATAATTCGGCACTGAACCATTTTAGTTTGAAAAGGCAGTGGAAGAAGGGGATGGCTTTGTGGTATAAGAATGCATGTGGAAAAACTGGAATTACTTTCTCAGCTGCTACCCTAATCCTTTCATTCAAATTTTATTTTAGATCTTCTCTATTACTCCAAATTGTTTGTATCCTCATGCATTGTAGTCAAAAATATCAGTGTGGAATCATATGTGTAAATTTTTCAAGTGTGCGTTCAGATGTTTTCCCAGAAATGAGCATTTAGAAGTCACAGCGTGTACCTAGCTGAAAAAAATTTAGCTGCAGTTCCTATGTGCCTCCATTTTTTTTCCCACAGGCCCAAGGAATAAGGGTTTTTTTGAATACTATTGTTAAGAAGGGAGGTGCCTGTGTCAGTGTGCATGCTCGTACCACTGGCAGGTATGAGAAGTCTGTTACAAGTGTGCTGATTGTAATAGTGCTCATTTTTGTTCCTAGTTGCTAGTGCAGCGTGTAGACATTCAATACCTCTGTAAAGTTCCTTTCCTTCTGAGCAGTTTCGGTAGCCATCACCTAATATTATTCTATTATCTTTTTTTAAAAGAGGGCATAAAATGTGATCCATCCTTCCCTGAAACAAAGCAGTTTGTTTTTTCTGTGTTGTCACTCACTGCTTTTTTAATTTTTTTACTCTCATGGGGAATTTTTAAAAGACTCTCTTTTCGTACCATAAAGTGTGCTGGTCTCTATAACCAGATGAAAACTGCAGCTACAGCCCACCTTTAAGCTTTAGTTCAGCAAACACCACATGCTTCTACTTAGCTTTTATTGATGTGACTGACCTGACATCCATGGAACTAGTTGTGTGATTTTAAGTTAAATGTCTCTGATGAGACAATTGAAGCCTTTGGTTGGCATGAGACAAGTGAAGCTCATAAGCAGGCACAACGTCATAAATAGAACAAAGTGAATCAGTAAGAAGTCATTCTGGTGAATCCTTCTTGGTAATATTCCTTACTTCTTCCTATTGTCTTTAGTATGATATATTTCGTAGAACTACAATGATTTACTTGTTGTTCTTTTCATACTACATACCAGAGGATTCTTTAAAAAACCCTCTACCATCCTGACAGTATGTCTATGTTTCATTTTGTAACCCCACACGTTTAAATTGGACGAAGCAGGACTTGAAAGTTTAGTGCATACGGTTACTCAGATACATGATACTTTGTGAACAAGAGAGAGTGGAGGGAGGTACAAGTTGATGTGTGACAGGCAGAGGAGCACAGCGGTCATAATGGCTTGAATACAGTTTTTAAAGGGTCACCCATAATGCATCTGTTCTCTCATAGTTCAGTTGTGTCTCTCTGGGAGGAAAAAAGCTGGGACTTAAGAGTCAAAGGGGAGCTGTTGCCATATGACTCAGATTTTGGCAATCTCTAATATCTGTTATCACAATCACACTTCTTCCAAATCATTTCACTTAACATTTTTACTGTATTCTAACCAAATAGTGGGTAAGGGCTACAGAAAATATATTGGTGAATGTATTTGTGGACTGAAATCTTAAAATGACCAAAAATACACTTGATCCTATTAAAAGACTTTTTTTTTTCTGGTATACTCCATTTAAAATTTTTTTAGTCATCCTGAGTTTAGTGCAGAGAGAGAGGTGCAGGATAAGCTCATAATTTATGCAATTGGAACATATTTCAGAATATTTTAATTTATTTCATTATTCCATCATATGAAGTTAAAAATTTAAAAAGGGGAGTGTCTTTTTGAGTGAAGAAATTGTAAATATTTTACAAAAAAAATCTGTGTTGTAATTCTTCAAGCAGACATTTTCGTAAGAGTTCCTAGTAGTATCAAGGAAGAGATTTGAAAACACATTGCCATTGAAATATTTGACCCATAATACGCTTTGCTAGTGCTCAAAAAGTTTGGCTTCCATTCTTTCTCTTTTCTTATTCCTCATTTACATATTCACCAAGGGCATTGAATTCACCCTGAAAGATACTATTTTCTCTTTCTATACAGAAGCTACTGGAAATACTTTGAATTCTGTACTGAGAGCATTTTAAGCAGTTTTACTTGTGTAATTGTTTTGATGGGCTAACATGAGCTCTGTTTCCCTCCCTCCCTCCCTCCCTTCCTCTCTCCTCTTTGTGTGTTTTTTGCCACAGAACTTCTCCACAGGGGAGTAACCTCAATAACGAATCTTGAAGGCTGGGTGGGACACCCTTTGGACCCCATTGGCACCCTTTTCAGTAGCCTGATGGAAGCCTGCAGGGTGGATGATGAGAGCTTCCATGGATTCTCTGATTTCACGGGTAAGGCCAAGCAAAGGCAGCAGTCTTCTACATGTCTTCATTTACTGGAGATGTTTTTCTATCTTGCCTTTTTGAATCACTTTCAAAGCCACTGTTTTTATAGTATAAGAACTCACATTTGCATTCCTCAGGAAAACAAAAGGGGGAGAAAATGTTTTAACTAAGAAAACACTTAAAAATTACCAGTTACTCATTCTTGAAGAAAATTCCGTATTTCACAGTTGAAATAAAACTTCCCAATAAGACTTCATAGCAGCATTCTTCTCCACATACATTGCACTGTCCTATTTCTGAGATATGGCAGGAAATCATAGGATCACAGAGTTGCTGAAGTTGGAAGGCACCTCTGGAGATCATCTAATCCACCTGGTCTGCTCATAGCAGGGTCACCTTGAGCAACACATTGCCCAGGTCTGTGTCCACTTGGGTTTTGAATAACTTCAAGAGTGAAGACTATACAACCTTCCAGGGCAAACTCCTGCAGTGTTCAACCACCCTCATAGTTAAAAAGTGTTTTCTTATGCTCAGATGGAATTTCCTGTATTTCAGTTTGTGCCCATTGCCTCTTGTCCTGTCACAGGATACCACTGAGAAGAGTCTGGCACTGTCTTCTTTACATTCTCCCATCAGATATTTATACATTTTGGTAAGATCCTCCTGAGCCTTCTCTTTTCCAGGCTAAATAATCCCACCTCTCTCACTCTCATTATATGAGAGATGCTGCAGTCCTTTAAGCACCTTTGTGTTCCCACACTGGATCTACTCCAGTATGCCCATGTGCTGGGGAGCCCACAACTGGACACAGTGCTCCAGATGTGGGCTCACTAGTGCTGAGCAGATGGGCAAGATCACCTCCCTCGACCTGGTGGCAATACTCCTAATACAGCCCTGGACGTTGTTGGATTTCTTAACCACAGTGTACATAATATGACAAAACAATGACAAAACACTTAACTTGATTACATACATAGTCTATAAATGTTAGGAGTTGGAAAGTAGTGTTGCTATATCAATACATGACAATGTACAATAAGGATAGGATATCTACACCCATTTCAATTCCAGTATTTGCTCCCCAGGAGTTTAACTGATTAATTCCTTTTTCTCAGTCTCTTTCTACCTTTGGGGTAGCGTCTTAACACCACTGGTGTGGACAGAAATTGGATTCATTCCTTTACCTGAAGCTCTTTTATACACACATTCACAATCTTCTTGGGGCTTTGCCTCAAATCTCCTTTTGTCAATTAGATTTTCCTCAATAAATTTCTATTCTCCTGCCCACCAATTCTGGAAGAACTTTCAATTAAAAAATTTGGAAATGAGATTCTCTGCTGTTACTAAAAAAACAAAACAATCCCATGAGATGAAAACGTTGTGTGTTGAAAAGTAACTTCCTTCTGCACACACATACGCAATCTTCCAAGTGCTTTCAGTCTTTGCATTTGCTCCAGTTGCCTGTCTCCTTATATCTGACAATTACAACTTTTTGTTCCCAAATTAGACTGTAAAATGCTACAAGCTGGAGTAGCATTTGGTCATATATTGTGTCTGTGAAGTGCCAAATGAATTGGTAGCACTCTTTAAAGCAGTTTATAGCTTCGCCTGTGTGGAATTTGCTTGTAATTGTTACTAAAAGTTACTAAAACATACTGAAAGTATGTTAATAATATGCATTTTTATCATAAACACAAGTGTAACAAATTAAAAGTCTGAAAAGAGTGCTTGCAAGCAGAGCATATATTAAAGGTGTGGAGTTCCCAGGCGTATTGTATTTGCACAATTCTAATAGCTTCAACTGAAATCTATGCAGGTGCATAAGCACGTTTCCCTTCCTCTTGCACATCAGGGCCTTAAGGAAATACAGAAATGGGTGGGGAAGGAAATTGGAATGGATTTCTCAAATTTGGCCTCATTAACACAAAGCTGGAGGAACTGCCTTTTTTAAAATTGTGCAGTTTGAAAATGAAAATTTTATTTTTACTTGAGTGGGTTATTTGAAACCAAATTCTTTTTGTGTGTTTCTGCTGTGTGGAATCAGATGATATATTTTAGATTGGGTTGCTGTATTTTGAGACTGGCTAGTAATGTAAATAATTTTTAAAAATTAATACTAATAGTGGAAGCATTTGTGTATGTGCTATTGTAGGCAGATTATCAGAGTAGTTTGCTAATGTTTTTCTTTCTGTGTCACCCCTTACAGAGAACCTGGGGCAATGCAAATCTCTGGAGTACCAGCACCTGCCTGCGCACAAGTTTTTAGAAGAAGGGGAATCTTACTTAACGCTGGCTGTGGAAGTAGCATTGATAGGGCTGGGACAGCAACGAATAATGCCAGATGGCTTGTATGCACAAGAGAAAGTTTGTCGAAATGAGGAGCAGCTCATTTCTAAGCTACAGGAAATTGAATTGGATGATACTCTGGTGAAGATTTTTCGAAAACAAGCAGTCTTCCTATTAGAAGGTAGCTGAATATAGATGCTAACTGCTTCTCTAAACTGTCTCCACTTACACAAGCATACAGAACTAGTGTTCCTGTAGAAACTGCCTTACATGCTTCAGATGTTTTTTTACTCAGAACTCCAGGAAAGTTTTTGTCAAATCTCTTAGAAAAATCAGACATACTTAAATAACATGTGACTGTAGAGATAAGATGTATATTGACCTATAAATCCCTTGTTTTAATTTTGAATACACTTTGTTCTTTACATTTATTCCATGTCATAATTTCAATAATCTGATTATATACTCCAGGCTAACTATTATATAATACAGACATCAGTTATCAACAGTTCCCAGGTAGCAAAATTCTAAATATACTTTGTGTTCTGCAAAAGGAGCTATACTGCCAGCCTTATAAATAATATTAAGATTTTGACCAATGTTCCCAAGTGAAGAGATCAGAAAATTCACTTCGCTGAGGCAGAAACGTAACATTATATTTGAGATAATCTGGAAAACTACTTGCCTTTGAAGTTTATATCATAGATGGAAATTAAAATATTTGGTCAAATATTGTGGCTTAAGGGCTGGTCTTGTTCCTAAGTTCTGACCATGACACACAGTTTGTGCTTTGGAATTAGGCAGCGTTGCAATAAAATCTGTACATGGAAGTGCATACTTTTGCCTTAATTTTTAAAAAGGCCTAACATGTAGCACTTAAACATCACGTTCGGAGAGTAGTTTCGTGGGTTCCAAGGTTGTCTTTCTAGTTCTTTTTGAATGGAGGAAAAACTTCAGGGGAACAAATTAGCCAAAAGTGTAGTCCAGGTTTTGAGTGCATGCACATGGCTTGAAGGGTAGTGGTGATGCTGCCCTAGGTAAGTTGTGAAGTTGTTACGCAAGAGTCAGATTTTGCTTTCTTTTTGTAACAAGTTAGTCTTTTAAACCTTTGTCTTTTGTGGAAGAGGTACAATATGTTGCTTAGGGTTCCCAGATTTTAGTCACTGTTTTTGCCCAGATTTGAAACTGCAGAAAAACTGCAACATAGGGAGAGTTTCCATCATGGTATGGCTGTACTGCTGCTTTACGGCCTTTGGACAAGAAAAGCTATTAAATCTAGCTATTAACACGCAGAATTACTCTGGATTATAAAATCAGTTTTCTGCATCTGTTTACTAGTAAGGATACTTTATGATGAAAAGTAGGATTTCTCTGACATATTCTCTGATTATTCTAGCTTACTACTTTGATCACTGAAATTCTTTTAATGTTTTCTTAGCATAGTAAAGAATTGATCATAGCAGGAAGTCTGCTAATAAAACTGCCTAAAAATTGCCATTGTGAACAATGTGCAACAATTGTCTTGCATTAGTGTGTGATGAGAAATCTGGATTTTCTGCAGTAGTTTAAGTTTGCTCTACATTAGGCAGAAACTGCCAGCTTACATAGGGGAAAAGCTGTGCAGTGATTTAAGGTGCTAATCATACCAATTGTGAGTTTTTAGTTAAAGTTCTGTGGATACAATAAAGAAAACTTAATCCAATATTAAACTGATGTCTGTGCTGTTAATGCAGATTAATGCATGCTGTATGTAGCTACCCTTTGAGTGCGTGGGAAAGCAGAACATAAGACTGTTTTGCAATAACTGTTCTGATTTTTTGCTTGACTGCTAAGTTAATAGCAGAATATATTTTCATATAAATGCTTTGTCATGTATTCTTTGTGTCCTGACTTGAGTTTCTGCCTGGACCACCAACCGGCAAACATACATGAAATGGCTTCTTTCATTCAAGCAATGTCAGCTAGTTCTGAATGGCTTTCAGCTTCATTTCAAATGATTATGAGACGCACTGTCACCTACTAAATCTTCATTCAGCCACAGTCTTTAGAAATGCCCACCTATGGAGCTCAGAATTTTTTCATGCCTAGTGATTTCTATCCTTGAATGTTGTGCTACAGCCCCGGTCAAAAACATTACTTAAAGAAAAGTGCCACACTTTTCTTTAAGTAAGATGGTCACACTACCATCCATCCATCCATCCATCCATCCATCCATCCATCCATCCATCCATCCATCCATCCATCCATCCATCCATCCATCCATCCATCCATTTCATGTGTGGTGGGTTGGAGTCTCTGGCAGAAGAAGTAGTAGCTTCTGGGGCTGCTGGATCTATCTGTGCAATAATAGTCCAGTAATATTTAATGTAAGATTCTTATCCTGTATCTTGAACATTCAATTCCTGAACTGCTTGTCACTGAAGGCAGAAAACTGTTTGACACAGTTTTCATATTAACAGGAATAACAGTCTTAAGTGTGCAGGAAAAATGTAGAAGTAGGATTCATATGCACTATGAACATTTGAAACTCAGCAAGTAAATAGTTGCATTTAACTTTTTTGTTGCTGTCAATCCTGATGCTGCTGTTATGAAGTTGAAATCTACTTGATGAGAAAAATCCATTGCCCTAACAATGGGGATTAAAAATAACACATAAAAAATCAGAATTTTCACATAAAAAATTAGAATTTTTAAAATCACATGGTTAAAATGGACTAACAGAGCCAGCTTTAGTGTGTGATCTGACCTAGTGTTCATCATCATAGAATTGTTCAGGTTGGAAAAGACTAATAAGATGATTGAGTCCAGCCATTAACCCAGCCACCACTGTGTTCACCGTTAAACCATGTCCCTAAGGGACACATCCACACTTAATTTTTACATTTTCAAATATGGTGGTTCCACCAGTGTCCTGGGCAACCTATTCCAATGCGTGACCACCCTTTCAGTCAAGAAGTTTTTCCTGATACCCGGTCTAAATCTCCCCTGGCACAACCTGAGACCATTTCCTCTCATCCTGTCTCTGGTTGCTTGGGAGAAGGGACCAACTCCAAGCTGGCTACAGTCTCTTTTCAGGCAGTTGTAGAGTGTGGTAACATCCCTGAGTCTCCTTTTCTCCAGGCTAAACACCCCCAGCTCTCTCAGCTGCTCCTCACAGGACTTGTGCTCCAGAGCCTTCCCCAGCTCCATTGCCCTTCTCTGGACTCGTTCCAGCCCCTCAATGTCCTTCTTGCACTGAGGGGCCCAGAATTGGACACAGCACTCGAGGTGTGGCCTCACCAGTGTCCAGTACGGTCAATCCCTGCCCTGGTCCTGCTGGCCACACCATTGCTGATGCAGGCCAGGATGCCATTGGCCTTCTTGGCCACCTGGGCACACCCTGGCTCATGTTCAGCTGCTGTCACCAGCATCTCCAGGTCCTTTTCCACTGTGCACTTTCCAGCTACTCTGCCTCAGCCTATGTTGGCTTGTTGTGACCCAAGGGCAGGACATGGGCCTCAAGTCATGACCAAGTACAGACCAAAGGGTTATTTAAATGCTGATGTCAGGTGAGAAGTTTGAGGGATCAGGTGCCGCTGTGCTGATTGGTCATGTAATTTTAATTGAGGATACACATTTTTCTACTGTCATCATTCTTTTTTTCCTGGTGAATTTCTGATAAAGTAGTTGCACACAAATGAGTTGCATGGGTATTGTGCGTGACATACTGTGTGGAGGCAAAGCTAGGATTATGGCTTTCTACTTCTGCACACCAGGCTTGCTGAATGAGCCCCATGGAGTACTGTAACCATTCTGTCATTCCTATAAGCAGTGCTAGTGTGCTTAGTATTATACAACTTGCAGTCTGTTTTATTTTCTTAAATAATACGTGGTATTTCATATACTTGTTATACATTGTATATATGTGATGTGTTACATCTTTCACTGAAAATAGCAGTAGAACTTCACCTATTGTACAGCAAGCTCTGTCTTTGAGTACCACTTCTAACTGAAAGTGTACTGAATGTTTTTAAAGGTTCAAAAGTTGGAGTTTAGCAGTTTGTAAAGATTGATATTCTGTTTCTGTTTCCTGCAGGTGGACCATATAGTGGCTTAGGTGAAGTCATCCATCGAGAGAGTGTTCCAATGCACACATTTGCCAAGTATCTCTTCACCTCTCTCCTACCTCATGATGCTGAATTGGCATACAAAACTGCACTGAGAGCCATGCGGTACGTATTCATGAGTTGTCTGGAAAGAGCATGAATAGTGGATGAGGAAAGGTTTGATAATCAAGACCTAGTCTCTTTTTCTAAAATTTACATTCTTCCATTCAAGGAGATACTGTTTTGGTTCTGTCATCTATAAAAGTAATTGGTATCTGTAGTAACTATATTATAATAATGTATAAATGTACAATTAGTGTTTATTTAGACTTGTGAAAAAGGATTTTCTGTTTCAAGTCCTTCTAGAATCCCACTCCCGGGGCACAAGATTTTGTGTTATACAGCCACTTTAGCACATACATTCTCCCATCCATGTGGTTGTGTGTATGTAATGATATTGGTAATGAAATGAGGAAAGAGGTATTCACCATAAGTCTCAGGATTGTCTGCTGCTTAGTCTGCTCAGTAGGACAGTTAGTTTCATTGCCTTCTTTATAAATTAACTCTGAATGATAGGTTTGAAACCATGTGGTGTGGTCAGAGCCTGTACATTTTTTAGTGTTTCATAACATCTTGGCCTCTTCTTGGTAAATGTTGGGATTCAGATGGAGTCTCTCCAAGGACAACAGACTATCTGGTTTGCATCCCATTTGTCTTCAGAAATCAGGAAAATGGTATGCCTCGGGCAGTGTTCAGTGTGTGCTATCTCTGTCTCAGGGCAGGCCAGATTGGTAATGATATCTAAGAAAAGAATTCTGAGTGAGTTTTCAAGGACCTAAATGGTAAGTGATAAATCGGTTGTCTACATACGCAGGGAAGAAAGTGGTCCCATTCGAATTGTCTGCTCACTGTCAAGAACCTAGTAGTTAATGGCTGGCAATGACACAGCTGAATACTAAGAGCAGTCAAGTCCTCGATTATAAAAAATTAGAGTTTTCCTGGTCATTATCACCAAGCATGATTTCACAGTGATTGAATGACGTCCTATCCACATGAGGAGTATTTCGCTTCATCAGACAGGTTGTGTCTGTGTGGTTTGGAGGTGTTTATTCTAGAGCTACTCTCTCCGAAAAGCTAAATGGGAAGAAAATAATTCTTGTGTTCAAAGGAATAAATGGGAGGCCAGACATAATAACAAAATATAGCTACTGTCAGGTCAGGCCAAAGGTCTGCTTAGCCTATTGGGTATTTTCCTGCCTCCAAGAGTGTCTGGTAATGGATGTTATGCAAAGAGTCTAAAAAATATGAAGAGTGCCCTTGCACACTTGCTGGTTGTAATTAGCATTTTAGGAAATAGATTGAGAAGACAAAAATACATTACTGATGAACTATGGAAAACATTCAAATGTATGATCAGAAAGCTACCTGGGCCACTTAAGTTTGCTTGTCTTCCTTTATCTCGGGGTAAGTGCATCAATAACTGATTATGTCAAGTCAGGAAGATAGTACAAAATGTGGTAGGTGGGGATTTTTTAGTTGGTTTTGTTTTGTTTTTCGTTGTTTCTTTGGTTGGTTTGGTTGTGTTTGCTTTGGGTTTTTTTTTTAAGAGAAAAATATTAATTATTTCATAAAACATACCTATTTATTGTATTTACTTAAAGTTACTACTTTAAAGTATTTTTCAAGAGGTAGTTTTTGTGGATTTTTTCTCCTTAACTCAACTATTGAAATGATCCTCCAAGGCTGAAGTAGTCATCCATCAGCAGCTTTCCTGAATGCCTCAGTGAACATGGCATGGCGTCAGTATGGAGTTTCTTTTGAACAAGGATTTGTCCAGAAACTAGTCATAACTGAAAACTCCTTTTTTGGAAGTTTCCTTTCTCAACTAAAAAAACAAGCAAGACACTGAAAGATCCAAATGATAAAGTCTCCAGTTAGTCTTGGGTAGCTCCAGCTCTCCTTTGCTATAAAGCTGTCATCTCAACCAAAAAAGTTACTTCTCAAATAGACCAGTATAAGAAGAGTTGTCTTTTTGTTTCAATCTGGTAAAATCACAGGAGACATCAGTACAATCAGGGCTGTTTTGCCTCCATAGCCATTTTTCCATCACTTTGTAAGACAGATGAAAGTTCAGCCCTAGACAGTAACCATTCTTTTTGTAGTTTGATATTTGGCACTCTTAAGAAATGTGGTCTGCTATCTTGAACTGTGGTGATGGCAGATTTAGACACTTTCTATTCCATGTCTGTCTGCATTCCTCTGCACTTCTTACATTCTCCTGAAGAAGGATGATTATTCTTTCCATTCTCACCAAAGTGTTAGTTCAGTGAATAAAGGACTCCATATACAAACCAAATGAAAAAGTAATGTAATACTGCCTTGAGGGGACAAGAATAAAGCAAACATGAAGATTGAATGTCTGTATCATGGCTGAGAGGTTGAATGGGTCAGAAGATGAAAATTTGAACATCTTATCTTCCATGGAAAGAAGGAAATGGCTGTGGCAAGGACAGAAATCTCATGTGGAAGTTAGTAAAGGTGCTGCATGGAAATCTCAATAGCTGCTCATGCTTTTAGAAGTGAAGCATAATTTCTTTTCTCCAACATTTATTAAAGATGACAATTTCCCAAGATCCCAGGTAGTTGTTCTTCAGATAGGAGTGTTTAGTGTCAGTCTGCACACAAGTCCACATGGGTCAATTACCTCAGCTCAGGAGTATTTAACGTCTTGGTATTCAAAAACACCTGTTGCTGTGTAATTTTTTGAGTCCTATTTTAGTGTGTGGAACACTTAATATGAAATAAATGGAAACTGAGACCACAAAGCCTTTCATGCATGAACCTCAGGTCTGCAAGGACAGGATTGTGCAGTCCTTGATGGTCACTTCTATCTACAGTTTTCTGCTTGCAGCACTGAAACATATGGAGCATAGCCTTGGAGAATGTGGATCTACAGTGACCTAGTTGACTGCTCACTTGGAATCTGAACTTGAATATTTGGCTTAGTTCGGCTGATCCCTTGTTAAGCCTGAACTTCATCCAGGCTTTGGGAGCCAGACTTTAATGGTGATGTTTAATCACAAGGTAGCTTTTCTAAAACCGAACTAAATAATTGATGTTTCAAAGGAGAAAGAAAAGTCAAGAATGCTAAATCTACTTGTGCTTTTCTGATGTTTCCTAACATCGCCAAAATTGCATGAAAGCCACCAATTCACAACAGCATTTCTTTCCACAGCAAAAGAGCACAGAAGCTGGCAGCGAAATTCGAAGTGACAAAAGATTTCTCCAAAACAGCCTTTCTTTCATGCTTTTTGTCTATTTACTGTTACTCATAACCTACTAATCCCTTTCTTCATTTGATCGCTAGGATATTTTCTGTTCATTGAAACTGTCTTGTAATGCACCTCTGCAACCTCAGTCTGTGCTTGGAAAAAATCAGCTTTACATTTCATGTATGTAAAGAGGTGTCTTAGTGGTGCTAGAGAATAGATTTGACTTGATACAAGTGAAAAGAGGAAGGCATCAAGTTTTTTTTTCATATTTTCATGCAAGTACATGTGTCTTATAGTTATTTGAGTGGCGTGTTGTATTTTTATGTGCCTGTTAGATGCCTTCCTGTATGTTCAAAATTACCTTTCTCAGTGAATTCTTAAATATGCTATTGTATGCTTTAGGAATCTGAAAAAACCTGATGGAACTTAAATCTATCGTAGCTGAAAAATAAAAAGACATCCTCCACAGTTGCTTGCAGAACTTAGGTATTTATTTAATTATAAGAAATTGTAACTTATGTTTAAAGGAACTTATTCTATAAGAAATATTCTATCACTGAAAAACACAATGCATTGGATTTTCAGTGTTCAGTAGTTGCAATTTTGCTGACAAAAGAGATGCAACTTCCTTGATACTCACAGATTACTTCCTTCTAGAAAATCACTTGCATATGAAGGGTGGTAGAAATAGACCTCAGATATTAAGTGATATCAAGGAGCTAAGCACAGGAAAAGCTTTTCTTCTGGACACTGCCTTAGTACTATTTCCTTAACCATTCATATACTGAAACTATGATTAATTGTATTGCATAAAAATGCCTGGTTTTGTTCACTCCTACTTTTGGTACTGACATTTATAGAGTATCTACCTATCTGTAGCCTAGTGTATTGCAAGGGCTATCAGTTGAGTCTTTGCTGTGGACTGTCATTTGAATTGCAGTACTCAACAACACATTAATTTGAATTTTATAAGTGTGAATGCTCCTTGTCGGATAAGACTGTTGTTGATTGATGAATACTCTATAAGAAAATGGAGTCTGAAAATAATTTTAAATGAAACTTCTCTGTTACTGCTGTTTGGGATCCTAACATCAGATTATGGTACATTGTAAAATATTGGTAGGCTAAAGATGCCCATTGATGTAGGCAAGTTTGGCAAATGGACTTTAGAGATTCCCTGAGAGGAGAAGTGGTTTTGCAATATTTTTTTTTCTGAAATTGGAAGAGCATATTTCATAGACAAGACCAAGTATTCTTGCATCTTAGTTTAGCTTATGAGTATCCAAGTGGTTAAATGAAAGACATTTCTTACCTATTTCAGGTTGCTGGTACTGGAATCTACAGCTCCTTCAGGGGACCTGTCCCGCCCTCACCACATTGCATCCGTTGTTCCAAACCGGTATCCCCGCTGGTTCACCCTAAGTCACATTGAATCCCAGCAGTGTGAGCTGGCATCAACCATGCTAACAGCAGCCAAAGGTACATTGCTGTCAGTTATGTATTCAACTAAGTGTATGCTTTTAATACTACATGGGTAAACAGATTATAAAACTTGTATTTAGGAATCCAAATTGCAGTCTGACATGAGTTTGAAATGGGTGTGGTGAACTGAACTGGCTTAAACCTGTCATGTAATTTTCTAGCAAAGTATTTAATCTAGTTAGCTGGTAGCTAGATGAGCTTGGTATGAGGCTGATGAGGCATCTTTTTGTTCTCCTGCCACATGACATTGACTGTGCAACATAGGAGTGGACAAGTCACTTCTAAAATTCACAAATCAGAGTGACTTTTGGCCCTGCACTGCACATGCACATGTTTTCAGACAGTTAGAGGAGTTTGTGCTCTCTTATATCTTTCATTCATATGTCATTTAATTATGGAAGGTTTCTAAAAACGAAGTGTGTATAACTGAAGCATCATACTGTTTTATGACAATGTCAGGCTCAGTTATTATGGATGTCTGGGTGTTTGGGGAGTTTGTTCTGTTTTGGTGATTCTGTTTACACCTTGCAGGTGATGTTCGGAGACTGGAAACAGTGTTAGAATCCATCCAGAAAAATATCCACTCCTCATCACACATCTTCAAACTTGCCCAGGATGCATTTAAAATAGCAACCCTCATGGACAGCTTGCCAGATATAACTCTTCTGAAAGTTTCTCTGGAGCTGGGCCTTCAGGTATTTCTCTCATTTTTTATTATTATAATAGAAGAAGGAAATTTGATGCAATGTTGGTGGATATAGCTTACAGGAAAGGTACTTTCTTAGGGCACTGTCTGGACTTGGCTTTAAGTTCTGTTTTCTAATACAAGGCTCAATACACTGGCAAACACAGACCAAGAATCTGCACAGCCCCTTTGTGCCATTCAGGTGGAAGATAGAGCTGGCATTCACTGGCTGCACTCTTCTGTTCAGTGGTGAGAGCGGACCAGTGCAGTGGGTTCAGTATTTTTTGTAGGACTGGCTAGAAAGTAAAATTACTCTGGTTGCCAGAAATGCACTGTATTTTCTGCATGGTCTTCAGGGATTTCTTCCTTTTCATTCTCTTTCTTTCCTCAAAATGAGAACTGGTACATACTTGTTGAAAACCAAGGTCAACCATAATGACCTGTTGCTAAGGCAGAGTGTGCTGACAACAGCCTTCTCACTTCCATCATCAAAATCCTTTACTCCACAAGCTGTGGTATAGATAGATGCATCTGATTGTGCTTGAGGTGTATAAGCACCACAGATCAGTTTTCAGGCTCTTAGGAGAGACTTTGCAAGCTAAAAGGAGACAGGCAAGTAGTAATATTACCTGACACTTTTGAATCTTAGAGTTTACACAGTTTGTTTCAACAAAAATAAGTATGTCCATCCTCTTCAGGGAATCCTTTAAGCCCAAGCATGCAAAGATCAGAAAAATCACTTATTACTTTGCTTCAGTAAATAAAGCTCCATAGACTTCTGGGGAAAGGATGGTTTCCCAGTTGCTTTTCATGCTGAAGAAAGGTACTAAAATGTTTAATCAAAAAGCTGAGGGTTCTGAATGCTTTGTTAGGCTTTCATATTTCCATGGTCACTGTGGAAATCTGCTTGTTTCATTTGCCTTAAATATTTGTTTATGTGTGAGAGAGAAAAATCCTTAAAACTGACCTATGTGTCACCTCAAACTTTCACCAAGTATCATTCAATGGAAACAGCACACTTTGGATATCTCTGTATTCATGGATACTTTTGTGGTTGACAGTGTTATCAGAAGGTCTTCAGTGAGATGTAGTGAAAGTACTATCACAAACCTATACTTTGTCCTCAATCCCAGGATTTGGAACAAACTGGAACTATTGCCGAATTTGCCCACT
Organism: Dasyornis broadbenti; assembly: GCA_013397935.1. Classification (NCBI taxonomy): domain Eukaryota; kingdom Metazoa; phylum Chordata; class Aves; order Passeriformes; family Dasyornithidae; genus Dasyornis; species Dasyornis broadbenti. Next base: position 464,751 of record VZRN01006754.1, on the reverse strand, counting down.
GTTCTGTTCCAATCTTACCATTCTTCAAGAACCTTAAAGACTTGTTTTCAAGAAGGAGGATGAATGGCAGTTTTCCCAGTAGTGAATGAATGGTAGTAATTCCCAGCTGTGTAGTTTTCTACAGTAACGCTTTTCCTGCAAAAAACTTAGTGTCAGCACTGTTTCTAGTGGCCTCCAAATGATTCCCCCTTCTTTTCCCCTCAACTTAATTGAAATTATGTTGTTTTATTCCATATCTAGTACCTGACCATTTACAACAATCATATGCCCTAGAATACCACACTATGATTACCGATATACTTGTACATAGAGGGAAGAGATGTTACACAATTTAATTTCAGTAATTGGTAGTTGATTGTTGAGTTTTGTTGTTTGGGAAAAGGCTTTTTTATGGGGTAGAGTTTTCTCTTCCCCACAGATAAAACAGTCTCTGTCCTATGTCCCTGAAGGACCTGCAGGTGGAATTACTCTCTGCATGCTGTTCAAAAATTTGTGAACAGTGTTTTTCAAATTGTTTGACATTCCAGCTGAAAAAGAGGTAATAAGTGGAGAGGGCAAGAGGCAGCCATTAACTCCAGTGTATTTGAGTACCTTAAAATTCCTACCTGTTGGTCTGTGGCCTTGGTTTGCAAGAGAAGTAATTTGTATTTCGTTTGTGTTCTTTTAACAGGTAATGCGGATGACGCTGTCAACGCTGAATTGGCGACGGCGGGAAATGGTGAGGTGGTTGGTAACATGTGCAACAGAAGTAGGTATGTTCTGAAATGCTTCTCCTTTTAGCTACTCATACAGGGCTTCATCTTCCTTGTCGACACCTAAATTCTGCAAATGCGTCCCACTTTATATTCATCTGTAAAATTCCTTTGGTGAGAACACATTATGTCAGTCATTAGTGGGTGTTTTTAGGCACAAAGCAAATGAGACAATAGTTGAGCAATGCAGTGTGACTTCTTTCCCCCATAAGGTGGGGGTGTGCATAACCTATGGGAAGCACCCATATTCAAATACTCAATACCCAAAATACTCAATACAAAAGTGGGAGAACTGTGCTTTCAGTAGCATGTTCTGATCATTTTTGGGCTTTGCTGTAGATTTCCTTCAGAGGTATTCCTTAGCTTCTGTATTAATGTTCACCATCTTCAAGATGAGGATACAGAGTCTGAAAATTAAGATAAGTGCATTAAAAGCTGTATAGCTGTTAAAAAAATTTCAAAAATCAACAGCAATGCTAATGAGAACAATCTAAGTACTGATGATAGCATAGTCATTTTAATTGTCAGTAAAGGTATTTCTGGAGAGCATGTGTTTCTATTGTATTTCTTCCTTCTTCATATATCTGAGTTGGATTGTATTGCACAGATGCATCTTGAGTTACAGAGCTTTAGAAGATTGCTGCTGCTTATTCTGTGGATTAGTTTATTCTTTGCTTTATGCTTAGCTGGGAATATATTGTTGTCAATAGCATGGGGAAATAGAGCATGCCTTTGAATGCCCTCAGCCAGAAAGTGGTTTGCGTCTGCGAATTTCCATGCAATGCTCTTGTTTTATTGCTTTTGTATCTTTGCTAAGAGAATTTTTGCTGAGGCTTACTTACAGATATTAGTGCCTGAATATTATTTTGTGCAGTTGCATCTCAGCAAATAAAATCCTGAGTTTAATATTGCTTTAAATTGGTTTACATATTCTACTAGAAGTTTCCCATAAAGAACCTATAATGACATGCAAAGTACTCTTGAGACTTAATCAACATGGTAAAGAATCAATATGGTAAATCTAGGAATCTGTTTATTTAAATGAAGGTACAGTATTCTCTGGCTATGCTGGATTGTTGCAAATGAGTGAAGGGGTGCATGGGAAGCATCAGTGTCCTGCAGAGAAAATGAAGACCTTTGTGTGTGGTTTGGGTGGGCTCACAAATGTGTGTAAACTGCCTCTAGCAACAAGGCAATCTAGTTAGTTACAGGTTCAATTTATGGAATCCATCAGTCAGTGTTTCCTCTTCCTGCCAAACACACTGGGAATACAGTGGCGCTGAGAATATTATATCCGGTAGTCCATATTGCTCATTGTATTTCCCTGATAAGGATCTTTATGACCATGTACTTAAGAATTTGATAGCTTTAAGGTGTATTTAGTAAGTTCTGCTAAGGTATGTCATGATGTTCTATTAAGAAATCTATTTTGCGTACTTTTCTTATGTGCTGTGCCTTGAGATATACAGTGAGGAAAGAGGTTGCAATTGCCCTGGTGTGTGCAGGGTGAGGGCTGCTTTTGAGTGAGATGATTGAGACCAAATGAGCCAGAATGTTGTACCCAAATTGTCTTAAATAATAAGTAAAACACTTAGTTGTCACAACAGGAGTTTAAAGCTTATCTTGCAGGCTGTTTTTGTTATTTTCTGGATTTATGTAATTGCTGCAGAGTTTGTACAGTATAGTCTTGGCTTTAATGTCCTTTCGTAGCCATGCTGCCTGTGAGCCCTTCTTGCCCGGATGTACTGGTAACCTCTTAGACTTTGTGGGAAGTATAAAATCCTGCTGATCATCTCTGTTTGCTGGGTTTTATCAGTTATGGCTAATCCTTTCTTTCTCTCTCCAGGTGTTTATGCACTGGATAGTATCATGCAAAACTGGTTTACACTTTTCACTCCAACAGAAGCCACTAGTATTGTTGCTACAACAGTGATGTCCAACAGCACCATCGTCCGTCTGCATCTGGACTGCCATCAGCAGGAGAAGCTGGCCGGCAGTGCTAGGACGCTTGCTCTACAGTGTGCCATGAAGGATCCTCAAAACTGTGCCCTCTCTGCACTGACCCTATGTGAAAAGGATCACATAGCTTTTGAGACCGCTTACCAAATCGTTCTAGATGCTGCTACAACTGGCATGAGCTACTCGCAGCTTTTTACCATAGCACGATACATGGAGCACCGTGGTTACCCCATGCGGGCCTACAAGCTGGCGACTTTGGCCATGACACATCTCAACCTGAGTTACAATCAGGACACACACCCTGCCATTAATGACGTTCTGTGGGCATGTGCGCTCAGCCACTCCCTTGGGAAAAATGAGCTAGCAGCTATAATACCTCTGGTGGTCAAAAGTGTCAAGTGTGCAACAGTACTGTCAGACATTTTGCGTAGGTGTACTTTGACCACTCCTGGCATGGTGGGACTTCATGGAAGGAGGAACTCTGGTAAGCTCATGTCATTGGACAAAGCCCCTTTACGGCAACTCTTGGATGCCACGATTGGAGCCTACATTAATACAACTCATTCACGTCTCACTCACATCAGCCCACGACACTATAGTGAGTTTATAGAGTTCCTCAGCAAGGCACGAGAGACCTTCCTAATGGCTCATGATGGTCACATCCAGTTTACACAGTTTATTGACAACCTAAAACAAATCTACAAAGGCAAAAAGAAACTGATGATGCTGGTTCGTGAACGGTTTGGTTGATGAAAATGTGTGAATGGGGATTGGGGGGGAGGGGTGGTTTGTTTTTACTTGAGCCTGCCTTTGTATCCTTTTTAACTTAAAGAAACAGAGCCACACCGGTATTATATGTGTATAGTTATATTGAGTTTGCAAACTAAACTGTCATGTTGTGAAAGTTTGTGTGTTAAATTTTTTTTTTTTTCCTTTTTTCTGTTTTGTATGAGAGAGAGGTTAAAAAAGGTTTGGTTTACACTGAGTATATGTTGTCAAGTGGCAAAAGCCCACATCGCTCTCCTGTTCTTTCTGTATCCGTTCACAGCCTCAAAAACAAACATATATTGCAATGGCTTTAAAAACCAAACAAAACACCTCCATCCTGTGATAAGTACCTCGAATGGATTCAGCTTTACTCCTTTGTAATTCATCCTTACATTTCAGCATATTTAAACAAACCAACAAACGTAATACTAATAGTTAAAAGGCTGACCACGTGGCTTTGCAGTGCTGTTCATCCAGAAGCATGGCACACAATGCTTGTGCATGTGGAAACTTAGCGACTGTCAACATACATTCTCAGGGATTTATCAAAAAAAAATTAAAAAAAGAATGAGAGCATTTATTGTACTGTATATATATTATAGTATATGTCTGAATATTGAAAAATATAACATTAACTAATTTATAAAAAAAAAAATCTATGTAATGCAAAATACTTGAAGCTGCAGTAGCTTGGTTTTAAACAAAAAAAAAAAACCTATCAGAAGGACTAAAGTGCGCCTTGCTTCAGGGTTGGCTCAGGTGGTGAACTATATGCTGGGCATCTATGCAGAGCCACCTTTTGGATTGCATGGTTGGACTGATACCTATTGGGGAAAATTTTATATATATATATTTATACAACTTGTGTATACATATATATGTATACACACATACACACATGCTTGTAACAGGCACTATAGTAAAGAGGGACAACAAAAAATACACAGCCAGAGCAGCAAGCCTTAGCATTAAGAATACAGTATGCCAGAATTGGGGTTTGTGCCTCCTAGCCTAGAAGACTTAAAGAATATCCTTTTTGACACAAAACACAAAATGTTTTCCAAAATGATTGACATGATATGTTACGCCTTTGCAGTGAGCTAATAATAAGCTAACCTTTGTGCACAAATAACATATATATATATTATATATATATATTCTGCATAGGTATTTTGACTTTGTGCAGGACAGAAAGTTGTGTAGGTATGACTGTTCTACTTTTCAGTTTGTTTTTTTAATATATTTTATTTTCTCTAGAATTACTCAAACAAAAGCAGCCTTCTATCTTGCCTTGTCTTAATGCTTTAAAATAACCAAACTGGAGATCTAACTACCAAACTGTTCATTATATTATTAAGTACCAACTTTGGTTACAGTATAGTGTCTTTACTTTAGCTGATGGTTCTGTATCCTTGTGCTTTTTAAAGCAGTTTTTATGTTTTGGTGCAAAAGTTGTCCAGTGTCTCTTGTTCCCTTCATTAGAGAACATGCTAGAGGTATGTTTGTAGTTATTTTTGTTTAGAAAAACTATTTCATGCTCTCCATTTTATTTATTATAATAGGTAAAAAGGTTGTACTTCATCACCCATGTAAACATGCTCATGAAGTTGAAAGTAATTAAGATTTGATACACTGATATCAATTTATTTATGTAACTAAATCACTGTTTTATAAACTTGTTAATGATCAACAATTTTTTTGTTTTGATTAAAATTAGTTTTTTGAAAGTTGATTCTGCCTCCTTTAATGGTGTCTTGTTACTGGAGTTGAATTGTGTTACAGCAAGTTCATAGATCATGAATGCCCATCTTACAGCTTCAGTGCAATGTGGTGGTACACAATATGACCACCAAGCTCAGGAAATAAATGTTGTGTTCCTCAAAAATCTGCTGAGGAATGGCAGTATTCACACTTGCTGGTGGAAGAAGACTTGGTGCTTCAGAGGAGGGGCCAAATGTTGCCTGTGTCTGAAGATGTGTGTTCTGTACATCAAACAGTAAGCCTTGACATATTGTCCTCATAGGACTCTGGAGTGTGTGTAGGGATTGGGAGTGTTTTCACTCTGAATAATTTGGGTGACCATGAGAGTTGAGATGTGCTGCAGATATATTCAAGGACAGTTCTTCTTGTTCATGGATTGGCTTTTCTAAAGTGTTTTGTGTGTTTTGAATCATGCAGCTCATTCCACCTTGCATGAAGATCTTGCTTACCAGCTGATGGCTGATATTTCTGCTTTTTGGAGCCCTTACTCCATAGGAATTGCCTGAATTTTCTAGCCCTCAGGGAATAATGGAATATGACATGAAAATTGAAGAGGCGCTTTCTGCTTTACCAACATTTTAATCGTTTGAGGAATATTACTTGATGTCATATTTGTCTACATGATCTGAACATCTTCACTTGCTTTTTTTTTTAGTATCTTCAGCTGAAAAGAGACTTAGTATGCAGCGAGCAACTATCAGAGACACCAATGTAACGATGAATTCTGACAGTGAGGCTTGCATCTCTGGAAGATTAAGAAGGAAAAGGTCTGAATCTTTGTTCAACTTGTCATGTAAAATATGAGTCTTTTACCAAGTCTTGCTAACAGCTGAGATGTCCTGACCTAGTCGTGCTAACATTCTGCAACATTCTGTGACTTCAATTCCTTCCAAGTATTGAATTTTCATTACATTTTTGTTATCCTAGATGAATTATCATAGGCAGTGGCACAGTAAGGAAAAGCGGAAGTATCACTCCATTCTGTAATAGAGCTTGCATGGTTGCTTTTTTTTTCAGTGGTTTAGTTGTTTTTATGTTTTTTTTCTAATTTTACATAATGCCTCAGTAAGGATATTGTGGATTATGTAGATTGCAAAACTGAAGCCTCTTTGAAGAGCAGGCATTAGAGTTAAATGCAGTCGTGATGGTTGTCACCTGGTTTTGATGAGCACATGGCTGCTTCTTGCAGAACTGATGGAAGTTTATTTGACTTGTGTTAATGACTGCTCTTCTGTGCCTGCACAGTGATATGCAGTGCAGTTTACTGGTGATGTGCAGTGCGGTTTACACCATGTTACAAGCCCTCAAGGACCAACAGAGGCTTGGCCAATCTCTCTAGTAAACATGTCTCAATATGCCCTGCTCTTGGTTTGTGGAGATAGGAGGCAGCCACCAAAAAGAAACAAAAAGCCTGTGGGCTCTCTCTAGAGGCTTTTGAAAGTATGAAAGTCACTGTTTAATATTTCTGTAATGTTCTGTCAAATTCATTTGAGCTTTAATTTCAGGCTTGTCTAGTAGCAATTTAGATTTTCATGTAAGTGGGTGTAAGTAACAAGTGCAGCAAAACTGGGGTGCTGCTTACACAGAAGTTTTGCCTTCTGAGGTGTAGTTAAAGTGAATTTGCAGTAAATTTTTTTTACTAAGATGCCTTCAATTTGATTAAAATGTGGATTTTTTACTGAAAAATCATACAACCTTCCATTTCTGCTTCAAAAACAAAAGTTTTAGGAGTTCATCTAATTTTAATGGAGGATATGATTTGGAAAAATAGCAGTATAGCTGATACCTGTAGAAAATTCTGAAGTATGGTATCCTCTTGCTCTGCAGTTTTGGCTAATGATAAAGTATTCAGAGACAAATATTTTTCCGTCCTTTTAAATGCATGCCCCATTTAAAGTATGTATCCTTTTTGCAAGGATAAGTGGGGAAACAAGGAGTATAAACCACAAAGAGTTTTGTTTGGCCCTTGCCTTGCAGCAGGCAAGACTATACTGAATATGAAATGAAAAGCTTTGTAAGAGTCTTAATTGGAGAGACAGCAAAGTGTCAGATGCAGCTTTTGAGAAGAGATTGCTGGGATCTGCCTCCTGTGGAGAAGTGTGCACTTCATACTGCACATGGGGAGATGTCTTGCCTCCGCTAACACCCTAGGCAGTCAGCATCAAGTAGCACCTACCTGTCAGCTGAAATGTTTTACAATCCATCTTTATGGTACTATCTGTATCCCCTACTGTTACTAAAAGTAGAGAATTGTATGCTTTGAGAGAAATAATGTCTTAAAAAGAAAATTACATCAACTGCTGTATTTGCTGACAACTCCAAGGTCATAGGACCTAAGATTTCTATTAACATATACTGACTACAAACCACAAGTTATTTATAAAGCCAATCTTGATTAATTTTTATAGCCCTTCAGGCAGAGAGCAATTTTGACTAGGAAGTACCACAATCGTGAAGCCACCCCATGAGTCATCTTTTACTGAGTTTTTGACAAATGCATTTCATTGTTGTGATTTTTTTTTCCTCTTTAGCCCTTGTCCTTTTGCATATGTAGTTTAAAGAGCTTTGTATTTGGAAAAGCATTTACATGAAAGGTGATGTACTTGTGGTCTGATGATGTAAAATGAGCAACAGAGCTATTGCTTGGTAACCGCAGTCCATATTGTTGGAAGTATGTGTGGAGCAGTGAATGAGGAGGGTGAGCTGAAGCAGGGGCTGGTGAGCTCAGTAAGGCCTAAGGGAACAGTCACAGCTGACATGGAAAACCAGCACTGTCTGCCATTCCACCACTCTGACCTTGGAATTGTTTGTTGGCCACAGAGAAATCTTGGTTTAGTGTCTCAGGCATCAAAGGCACGTCACTGTTCACAGAAGGATTCTGGAAAGTCAAAAAATGAATGAGGGTGATTAAGGACAGAGCTAAATATTCCTCTGGTGAAGCTGCTGGAATTACATCAAGGCTAATCTTGGCAGACACTTTTGGGAAGCCTGTTAGTTTTAAGAAAAACAGTAGCAAGAGAAACAGTGCCAAATTCTGCCTGGTCAGTGGGCGGGAAAAATCATTTGGGGTTTGTGGCCTTCATTTCCAGACGACCTATATTGTGTTAAACAGCATAATGACTATTTGTAACACTACATTGCCTGGCTTTTCCAATGCCCAGGCAAGAGTCAGGCAGATGGGAACTCATCTCTTTTCAAATGGTGTCCCTGAAGCCTTCTGTCCCTGCTGAGAAGACAGGGTGTGAGGCAAAGGCTGGCCTTGCTTGGGCCATCTTGCCTACATCTTGAAGGAGCCCTGAGCAGCACAACCAAACCATTTCAGGATGCGGAGGTTGCCACAGGGAAAAACACATTAAATGCTTTCCCAGCAAGACCCCATTTGAACAACTCTTAACAGCAATTGGTCACTTTGATGAATGGAAATTGTGGGTTATGAAGAAAACATGTGCTTCTAGTTGATGCTTTGAACATGTTTAGTAGATCAGTAGGTTAATTAAAAATATCCCAAAATAAACACCAAAGTGGAAGACATGTTAACTTGTTCCTGAAATGAACAAATGTACTTGGAGGGGAATTTCTTCACGCTCATACTCTGCCTGCTGTACTAGGAAGATGAAGGTGTGAAAGGCAGCTCTCACAGCATTATGACAACTATCACCCCTCTGTAGCTGGTTTTGGTGGGAGAGAGGGTAAGGAGGTATTTTTGGATAGTGTTTTCTTTCCTTAGTTTAAAACCTTTTTTTTTTTCTAGCCACATGATGACTGATTTCAGGTACGATGTAGATTCAGCATGGGAAGCCTCTTCCTGGTTACTCAGGGTGTGTTTGCTCCACCAATCCCCTGTGTCAGTAGAAATGTCTGGCCCAGTGCATACTTTGTTCTCCAGCAGCCTGCAATTTTACATCCTTCAGGAGACTGTCTCCAGTTCTGTCATGCTGGAAGGTCTGGAGACTTGTCGTTTTGAAAAATGAGCCTCTCAAACCATTCTTGAAAATCCAGAGTCCAATTTAAAACACTATGTGCTACAAGGCCTTTGATACTCTTATGAACAGTATAGCTTGGCTACTACTTAGTAATTTGGGAGGTCTTTCATATTGTCTAAATCATGGTGAGAAACTGAGAAGCCTAATAGGCGTGTTAGGAAGTTTTAGTGTGAGATGATACCAAAATACTGGAAAAGAAACTTAAGCATTGTCTTATGGACGGGTGATTATAGAGGGAGACTGTAGTCAAGAGTTTTAATCTGCTCTGAACCTCTCAGAATTTTATGTGAAAGCAAGTCCATGTGAGAAACACTTAACTATTGCATGGTGGCTTTGGTGTCACAGCCTGCATTTTCCCAGTTATCACTGTATTCACCATCTGGAATGATCCAGGGCTTTTCCTATATCTCAGCAATTCTCTTTTTTATCTCACCAGTCACGTGGTGTGTACAATGTTATACCATGTCCCTCTTGGAACTGCTGGACTGCATTACCTCAGTGTAGCAAGTAGAGTTTGCTACCCAGATTGGGTTCGATTTGACTTTGTATGGAAACCTTGAGCCTAACACTGGTAAGATACTGCACCTCAGAGGTCATTAGGGGCTTAATGAGCTCTCCTCAGTGGTGGAAGAAGTGGCCACTGCTCATGAGGAAGCAATATGGCACTATCAGAGTTTAATGTCATTCATTTTGTGAGCATTTGGACTTCTTGCATAGCAAACACAGACATTAAAAACCATAAGCTAAAACCAATTTTTTTTTTTTCAAAAGGCAGTAATTTACAACATTTGGTCTTCCATCAGAAAGAATAAAATAAAGAAAACAGTAATTACTGGCAAGAGTTGGAAGTGCATCACTAAGCATATGTACTGCCAAGGCACAGATTCTCCACTCTTAGAAAAGTTCAGACAAACCAGACAGGATGATTTTGTCTTTTAGTTGCCTGTTGTTTAGTACCCAAATGGTTTGTATGCAGTTTGTGAGCATGTGTGGGAGACCTAATTGGATGCACTAAAATGGCACTGACTATTCAGCCCAGTATAAAAATGGTGGTTTATGCACCTGTTTGTCCTGCTGAACTAGAGAACACCATGTTTCTGGCATATTTGCCACATTGGCAATCACCCTGGGCTATGTTGTTGCTCACCCTGCATTACTTACAATACATCTAGGTTATCTATTACCAGCAGCAATCCCAAATCTTGGTTTTCTACTGGTAGCAAATAAAATGAAAGACATTTCTAGCATTTGGAAGGGTGCTTGAGAAGTGCAACTGCATTGAGAGCTCTGAGCAGAAGCCTGAGCTTTAGTATCTGCTGAGTTCAAGACCTGAATTTGCCAGTAATTTCAGTGGTTTTGTTTTTGCTGTCACTCAAGTGTGCACTTACAGGTGAACAGGTTCAGCAGTGACAAAGGTAGACTTATCTCATGGTCTGGGGACAGCGTGTGTTTGTGTGTGTGCATGTGTGTATGTGGGTGTTCAAGCCCAAACATGGCTATGGTCTGTGGGCCAAAGCTTTCCTACAGATGTTACAACTGGATGAAGCATTTGTGGACCAAAGCATGGACCATGTGGGTTGGCTAGCTGATACCCACATCCATGTGCATGCAAGTACATGCTATGGCTGGGCTGGAGGGCAGCAAAGGGAACAAAACAATGAATCAGCATGTTTGTTTCTGTCCTTAAGTACATGTCTTGATAAGCCATGGGCATAGATAGCCCTGGAGAAACTGGTTGTTCTCTCTTTTCACTAGTACTAATTGCTTCTCTACTGTACAAACGGTGGTGAGGATTATGGCAGCAGGATGAGCCTTGTGCAGAGCATGTGACTGAGAGAGATCACAGATCTTCCTTAAAGTCTGCCTGTGTTGAGCCATCCCATCCCATCCCATCCCATCCATGAGCCTGAGTGACTGCTGCCTTTGTTTGAAGTGAACACTGTTCTGTGCAGCTCTTGGCTTTCTGCCGATGTTGCAACTGGTCAGCAGTTCTGGTGATTTTCTCTATGTAAGAATTTGGAGGAATTAAAATGCTTATTGAACAGCAACACTGTGAATTTGTGATTAAATTCAGAAAATACAGTTTTGGAATTATGTTATAAAGAATATTCCTTGGCTAGTGCAGTCCATCCTTGGTGTTTGGCTTTTCCAAACAGTGGTGGTTTTCAGCTTGCTACATTTATTTAATGTTCAGCAGCATAACTGCAGAGCCCTCTTCATGTCACAGAAAACACTTAAAAGATACAGCTCTCTGGAAGCTGTAATTCAAAGACTAAACACATCTGGCTTTTGCATTTTTTCTATGAATTCTTATCCTATATATTGGACAAGTAGAAGTCCTATGGCAGGGCTCCCTATCATGAAGACCAGATGGAATTGTCTTTGGATTTAGCTATGTTTTTGTAAGATACTGGATCTTACAGTTGAGCTTCTGTGTATGAATAGTTGCTATGAGGTTAGTGGTTAAGTTCCGTAAAGTTCTTCACTAACGAGGATTTAGAAGCGCAGTGGAGTGCACAGCCTGTTCCCTCAGCAGCTGGTGAGAGCTGGGTCACCTGTAAAAAGTATATTGCCCTAGGGCATATGTGCCCAGAGCTGCTGGGGTGATCCCCATTTCCACTCCTTGCAGCAAGGCTTTGCTGGTGGATCCTGGCAGGAGTCTGTCCTGCTCTGCCTGTGTGAGACACAGCACATCTTGGACATTCAGAAACGGGCAGGAGGGAGTATGTTAGGAAAGCTGGAGAGGGAACCTCCATGCTTTCTTAAATGGAGAAACTCTTAATTTAATTCCCTTTGTTTTCATTATAGCAGCTTAAAAAGCAGAACAGGAGTGAAAAACAAAACTTCAACAAATTGTTTCTTGGCAGCTCTGTTTCACTCACTGATGTTCTGCATATGCATCAAAGCTATTTTCAGCCTAGTGCTTAAAAATTCTCCTATTTAAAGGTAGCTGTTGTAAGTGCCTGCTAAAGTAGGTTTTCAGACTACTGCTTGCTTAACAAGTAGCTCACTACATGCCTGCTGCAGAAATGTGCATGGGGAGGAAAAGGGAGACTCTCTCCTCAGGTGAAGCTCCCACAGCAGTAACATTAGAACCCTCAGAAGTGGTTATTGTCTGGCAGCAGTTGCTTTTAAAGTTTATAAATGAATTCTAACTGGCTACAACGCAAGAGCAGTGAAAGTAAAGAGCTATGATGTCAGAGGCTGAAGACAAATAATTTTTTTCATTTAGATAATTTTGGGCTACATTATTTTAGATACATGTGTGTGCATACACACTTCTTTAGAGTCCTGGTATAGAAACGGATGAGTTGTGTCTCATCCCTGCTGTATGTTTACAGCTGAGTTATAAAACACTTTCAAGCATTATAATGAAAATAGTAATAATATCCTTAAGTATGTTGATAGGCACCACTATAATAAACCCCATAAAGGATTTTAAAGATACGTCTGTCTTTTTTCTGGAAGAGGATATACTGGCTTCTGCCTGAAGTGGAGCTTGTCATTTCTGTTCTTCAAACCACTTGAAACACCAATGGCATCTAAGAAGCTCTGGGTGTTGTCTAACACTTCATTTGGTGCTGGTACATAGCAAAGTAAGGTGTTTGATATCTAAAAGCTTTTGCAATTGCAATATGGAAATGACAGCCCTTTTCAGAACATATGATTTTTCCTACATGTGTGTGATACAGTGCATTTTTTTTCCAGCTTGTTCCCTACCTTTTATGTCCTGAAATAAATCCCAATATGTAGCAACTGTTCTGGTTTTTTTGTGTTCTAGGTGCAATCACTACACCTGCTTTTATTAAAATTCTGCCCGTTATGAACCTATCTTCTAGTCATTAACTTTAGTCTTACTCATTTTCTTACAGATTTTGATGGACTTATGACTTCCCTATAGTCAACAGTAGACATTTAGCATTGGCTGTAGCTAAAATCTTTCACCCAAGCTCTTGTGAGCCCTTTTGGAGTGGATCCTTCCCTTTTGCTAGCAAGAGGCCACCATCTTGGGATTGGAACAGGGAAGCTATGCAGCATTTCACAGCTGCTCAGGGGCATGAAGTTTGTCTGTCACATTTGAGATGGCAAACCAGATCCGTAGCCCGAGTGAAGTGATGTGGTTTGGACTTGAGCTGTGATCCCAGGGGATAACATACTCACTCGGGAAAGCAGCACAAGCGGAAAACAGCAGCATTAAACAGAGGAGGGCTGCTATTCCGTTGGACATGGCTGAGCCTTTCCTGAGTCTCACTGCCACAGTCTTTCCATTCTCTTGCATGAGGTCTAGAAACAGTGTTTTTTTCAGTGGTTGATTGTTGATGTTGTGTTTCCTTGTTTTTCCCCACGGAACACAATGTTCTCTGGCACAGAGTCTCCTGGTGTGTTCCAGCAGCCCACTGCAACCTGGTGGCCTAAGTGAACCATGTGGGATGAAACTATGTTGACTGTAGGATGAAAAATTGTGCAGTATGCCTGAAGAGGCTCAAAGACAAGGCAGGGAGTGTTCATGGTCAGACTCTGGGGCCACACTTTCACAGGGAAGTAAAAAGGGGACCATGTTGCTTTGGGGTGAAATGCTCAACTAGCTGCTGATGGGAAGGAAGATACTGAGGAAATGCTTTCAAATTGAAAAAAAAGTAAGTTTATATTAGATATTAGGAAAGGCTTGTTAGGGTGGTGAGGCGCTGGAACAGGCTACCCAGGGAAATTGTGGATGCCCTGTCTCTGGAAGTGTTCAAGACCAGAGCAACCTGGTCTGTTTGAAGGTGTCCTTGCCCACAGCACTGGGGTTGAAAATTAATGATCTTCAAGGTCCCCTTCCAAACCAAAACATTAAAAAAATAATTACAAAAAAATCCCTGTGATAGAGAAAATAAGGTGGCTTGTACTGTTTGTGTCTTCTGAACTGTGGTATGACCACTGGCTATTACAACTGGGCCAGTAGAAAATAGTGTGATAGCAGATGGGCTGCTTTCTGCCCTGATGGAGGTGCAGTATCAACAATTCCTTTCATATCTTTAGCAAACCTCTCCTGTCAACCTCCCAGAAACTTCCTGATTTTCAGCGTGCCCTGGAAGGCTCAGGGGAGGTGGGTGCTGAGCCAGTTCATGAGCAGAGTGAGGAACAGAGCCACCTTCAGAACCTCAGGCCAAGGAAACGAGCTGCAAGCTGGGACAGCACAGCGCATGGCTGGACAAACTTGAGTGGCCTCAGTTCATGACCATGGCAGCTCTGTTCTTTCAGTAAGCCAGACAGGGGCTCAGCTGCAATATTTCTGTTTATTAATTCACATCTTTGTTTGTGAGGAATACCTTGGTGCAAATGTTAAGTGAGACCGTGTAGCCTGGGGCATAACCTAGACAGTCTCTGCAAAATCATCATCTTCCTAAAAGTCTGCAGTTCATGCAAGGAGGTCTAATACTGTTTCTTCTCCAAAAGAGCACCAGAACATTTAAATCAAAATCCTGAAGCTCCATCATCTTATTTATTAGGTTTTGCCTCCAATGACTGAGGGGTTTTTTAAGATTTTCCTCTAACCTGCGTTCCTTCTGCATCTGTCTCAGCTAGAGATGACTTCTCAGGTCAGGGCCCCATTCTTCACTATCCCAAAGAGGACTCACAGCATGTGACTCAGATGGAAACAAAAAGCAAAAGCTGTGCAATGAATCCAGTCTTTACACATGGCTGTACTTTTGTGAGTGGTGGGAGTTTACATCAGTAAACCTCAGAACTGAAGTAATGATGAGAAACATACTATTTTGTTTTAGACTAATTGCAAATACAGCAGTGATGTATTACCCAAATAACTCAATCATTGCAAGCTGCTTTGTGGCTTCCTGTGATAATTAATAATACCTGAATTGAAGTTGTCAAGTAAATGTTTATATTACACTGGTATCTAAAGACCACAGCATGGGCCCATGTCTCATTGTATCACCTATGCCTTCAGAGTAGGTATTGGAATCGGCACAGAAAGAAAAAGAATCCTCCTCGGCACAGAAAGAAAAAGAATCCTCCTATTCAAAACTATATGTCACTTCCCTGATGGCTCCTTTCCTTCCAGAGTCTGTTGCCTTTTCAAGGGAATGGCTGCTGCTGTGCAGCATATTCAGGCTAATCAATCTATGTCTCCATTGCACAGATAGTATCAATGTGGTAGCATATAAACCTCAGATATAAATTGCAATAACATAATTTATGTAGCATTTGGAAGGAAAATTAAGTTACGAGTTTGTAATACTTGTGAGTTTGTTAACTGTCTTCCGCAGAGCAGAACAAAATTGGAGGGATCGGGAGCAGCAGGTTGTTTAGCTTTCTGACACAGCTGAATAAAATCAGCTTTATCTGAATAGCATTGCTATTTGCACCAGGCTTGCCATCCATGCATTTTGGCTCCCCAGCAGTGGGACAATGGATGAGTTGGATCCTATTATTAACTTGTCTCAAAGTACCATGTAAAATTAATAAGCATAGAGAAAGAGTGCTTTCAGATCTTGAGAGAATTAAAAAGTGTCAGAGACAACACAGACTTAAATATGTAATGGGAAGTAAGCTGCATTCAGGGATTTCTGTAATAAAGATAATGGAATCTTGAAATGCAAGAGGGTCAGTGAGCTTTTGTTTTGATCTTATCTACACTGTAGAAACTGCTCTAATGATGGATATAGTTACAAAACATTGGTATCCTATCATGTTTGCAACACGAACTCAGGTAATATTGATAGGAACGACCTCTGCCATGACCACATTCCCAGACTGTGCCCCTCTGAAGTCTATTGTTAAAATGCAGGTTGGGGATGCAGTTTAAACATAGTCTGGGCTCAGTAAAACTAAGTGATGCTTCTGATGAAGCTGTACTGAGTGACTGGTTTGTTTCTAAATCATTTTCAACTAGGATCACATTATAATCAATTGCGTCAAATATGGCCTAGTTGGGGTGATTTCTTCAGCTGATCTTGACCAGTCTTTCCTCTCCTGTGTGTCTTTCCAGAAAAACCAAAAAAGTTTAATCTCTTGTTCCTGAACTATGGCAATTTGTATGCTGCTCTCAGCTCATAGCAGAACTGACTGTGGGAATTAACTGCTATTGAGCACCATTTTCTGAAAATGGTGGCAAACAAATGCTTGGTAGAAACTTTTTAATTATCACACGTTATTGGGTGTTTTTTTTTGTTTTTCCAGGGTAGCTCTCTGTAATCTACAGGACACAGCAGAGAGCAGCCAGCCAGGGCAGTGCTCATGTTTAAGCTTTGGGAATTTCCCTGGTTTGAGTACTGACAGGAGACTTCCAGGTGAGAGCAAGACTGAGACATGAGAAAAGCAGCTTGACATCTCTTCTAAAGAGATTGGCTGGAACGAAAATTTTCCCTCATCATGCACTTTCTTGGCAAATTTCTTATAGGTAAAGCTGGTTATATTCAGTACTAAATATGGCATTGTAAACCAGAAACCTAGGGAGAGCTGAGGAGTCTTGTCTGTTCACTGAAAATGTTTTAAAGTCTATTGACCTGAAACATGGATTGTCATTCCTGTTTAAAAAGTTTTCCAGTTAAAGTCATGTGCATTCTCTTTAGAGACTGTTCCCAACAGTTATCCTCACAGAGGCCTCTACTTTTCCAAAAGAGTGCTACAAGTCTCTCCTGAGCCAGCAGAGGCTGGCCTTAGTGATCCCTTCTGAGCCAGGTGGTGGCAGGTGGAAGGATGCTATAGGTTATTGAATGTCCTTTTTGCTGAAGCATTATCAGTTCCTAGGTAATCTTTAAGCAATATCTTTTTTTAAGATAGAGAACCATCAGCACGATCTTCAGCTTATAAGAATTTCCAGAATGGGACAATAGGGTATCTGTCTCTTGAAGGTGTTATGTTCACCCTTACATGACACAACACCCAGGATCTTACAGGGAAAGGAGGTTGATTTCACCCAAGAGATTTCTCCCACAGCAGGAAGTCAACAAAAGAGCCACGCCTGAAAACTCTCAGGCTGTGTTCCTGGGACAACATGTAGTTTTGCTTTGTTACACTGAATCATGAGTGATGTGAACTGTGCTCAGAAAGACAAAAGCCAACACAGGCTGCTGAAACTTGTATTAGGACTGGGACAGTCTGACTGGCCTCATCACTCATTTTTGCACAATAGCCACCATTGAGTTCAAGAGAATTAATAACTCCTCTCTTTGATTATATTGATGTATGTCTCCAGTTGTTCCAGCCAGTCCTACCCAAACTACAAACAACTCCTCCACTACTGTTCTTTTAATATGCAGCACAAGTGAGAATATTTCATTTATAACTGCCACAAACATAGCTTGCAACTTTTTTGAGTGAGTGATTGTATATTTGCACTAATTTTATTTAGCTTGAATAGCAAGAGTGAAATCATAGTCTTCAGCACAAACTACCAACAAAGTGAGCTTGCTCCATGCTTACTCCCATGATCACTTTGGTGCCTAAGTTAAACAGAACAATGAAAAATTATTTCCATATATTTCCCTTATTTTCACATATTTCTGTACGTTCAAATGGGAAAGAAGAAACTACTACATTCACACTTCCAGTAAATGAGCTGAATACAATGCATACATATGTGTAGCGCTGAAACAGAATGATCTTCCTACATGTGTGCAGGACACATGCAGAAAACCAGACCAAATGCAACAGTTGGAGTCACTGGAGAGCTACATAGGAATTTGGAGTGGGAAAAAAAGGTAAACAATTTGTATTATTCATCATTTGTCATTTGCAATTGAAGAAATGGAATGTCTGACACATCTGAAGAAGTGCATGATTTATTTGAAGTAGTGAAAAAACGATAAAGCCAAATAGTAATATAAACCTCTGGGGATGTCTTGCTATAGTCTTTTACGTAGCATTAGAGCCACTACAAATAGTTGTACTAAGATAAAAATCCTGGAAATATTTGGCATTAAATGCTTGAGATATGAAACCCTTCATTCTTTGAAGTCAAGAGACTTTAGTTTTGTCCAGCACTGTAATACTAAATACTGCTACCTTTACTGGAAAATCATCCAAATTGTCTTTTGCCCTACACACACCCTCTTTTTAACTGGAGATGGCCCAGATGAGGAGTAGTGTTAGCCACAGCACCTCAGCTTTGTAGACCTGTTGTTGCAGCACGAGAGCCTCTTTAATTCACAGTAGGCATTGTGTGAGGTTTGCTTTTGACTAGGGAGAATACTGCCATCATTCACTTTCAGTAGCCGCTGCAAAGCGAAGCATTTCACAGAAACTGGCCAGATGGAACAAAATACTCAACGGCTAGAAAAAACAGTTGCCACCTATATTCAGTAGTCATTGTGGAAATGTAGTGAGCCAACCTGAGTAGCTATTTTCCAAATATTATTTATTAACTTCATTTCTGCATGCAAGCCTAAATAAGCAAACATGTACCTTCCTGAACTGGGAATGGCAAGTACTCCTGAGAGGCAGCATCACTTTAACAAATTAGAAGTATGCAACCATTCATGCCTGGACTTGATCCTGTTCAACCTGAAATTTGTGGCATGAGCACTTACAGTTTTCTTCTTCCTGCTGCATTGCAGGTTCCTTGATTTGCTTTGTAGACCAGGAATTCCGTGCATTAGAGCATGGATGTTAAAAAGACAATGAGGGTTTAGAGAAAACTAAACTAAGAATTCACCTGTCATGGGTTTAAACCCCAGAAAGCACATGCTCTCCAAGTATGCTTGCTATGGTCTTTTAAATAGCACTCAAGCCACTGGGAATAGTTGGGCTCAGGCAGAAGAAGGTGCCACTGGAGAAGTAGTGGGCTCTGTATGTTATGTAACTACTCCAAAATTCAGTTCAGTCAAGAAACTGCACACAGAAAGTAACATGGAATAGTGCTATAAGGAGAACAAGAACCACATGTCAATGGGAAGTAGCTCCACACAGTTGTAAAACAGTCAAACAGACCAGGGTTAAACTCAGGATTTGTGAGGGTTTTCTGTCATCCTCTTGCAGTTTAAACACACAGTTCCTTTGTCTTTTAAATATCTCTTTCTCAGAGGTATGAGAACATGTCATTATTAATATTAGACCTTACCACTGCATCCATCATTATTTTTCTCCCTATACCAGATGATTTTAGCAGCTAGCTTCAAGAATGAGGGTGCACACTTCAGCTGTCTTTAGACACAATGGCTCCAAATTCCTGCACAGGACATAGGGCTGAATTCCCACTCTGGCAGTTTGGCCGCAGAAATCACCAACCATTTAAGCAGAATTCAAATACAGCTTGGCAATGCTGCTTATAGCCTAGAGTGAGCACAGCCTAAGCTCAGGCATGCCTAGTGAGTTATTCCTACACATGCTGCAGGGCAGGCACATCTGTGTTTTGCAATATGTGCAGCCAACTAGCCCAAATGACAGATAAAATGTTCCCTTTTACCCATTGTCACTGAAGTCTCTGCCATCCTTCATAAATGACTCAGAACCTACTAACATCTCTTTCCTGTGAGAAGAGTACAATGATTTGACTTGTCTATTCTCATTTTCCTCTCTAACTTTTTTCCTTCCCAAATTATAGGTACTTTCAATGTACTGTGATGACTTCCCAGATGCACATCCTCTTTGCAGTCTTTACTATGATCCACATGAAGTTATTGTCCATTATATTCTTCATAGTCTCTCAACAGCTGAGGTTATCTTTCATTTCGTGTTGCTGAAAGAGGGATATAGCCCCTAGCCTTCCTGCCAAAAGAGTTAATGTTTCTGAGTGGGTCCAAGCTTCCTCTTTCTTGCCCAGCTGGTTTTTCTGCTGCTGTGCTGGAGTTAGCAATTGCGATGCAGTTGCCTGCAGATTTCGCTACCCTGGTCCTTACGGGCTATATGCCACATACATTGCCTTTCAGTGCATGTAAGCTAAAGATTTCCTAGGACAGAAAAGCCCTAGAAGGGTTCTGCAGAAACAGAGGGAAAACACAGATGAAAGTGTAAAAGCAGGATTGAAGGCACTTGTTTAAACTCATTGAAATAAACATTTACAGCTTTTCTGACCTTTTCCTATAGATCATCTCAAGCCGTTCACCAAGTTCACTGTGATTTAAAATTTAGACCAGTGCTTCCTTTAGGCTGTTACATTAAAGTCCAGATGTGAGTGAATGTTCAGGCTCAATCTCAAATTTTCCACCAACTTCCAAATTCTTAACCTGCAGGCAATTGCAAGAAGGTTGGCTGCACTTGCCTATTCATTGATCCCACACAAGGACTCTTTGTATGCAATGTCAGAGGGATGATGTAGTTTCCCCGTCACTGCTTTGAAACAGAGAATTTACTAACAATTTTTTGAAACACTGCTTTTACCATGTTCTATTCTAGTGTTTACCTTCCAGGATATTTTTTTATTTACTCTACTGAAATACTATCCACATGCAGGATAAAGAAATATTTCTTGCTATCTAAAATTTATACGTCTGTTGTCACATTAAATATTCTGCATCTGTTCTTCACCTGGGCTATAGATCTGTATCACAATGACTTGCACAGAATCCCTTAGCCAGGGTGATGCAAATAGGACTTTGGCAAACCAGTTTTGACTTTAGTCAAGGAGGTATGACAGAATTTAGGAATATCATTTTGGAGGAACAGCTCACATTGCTGCAGGCCCAGGGACAGGAGTAAGCATGTTTTCATGCTCTACTCTTTCTGGTTTTTGCTAGCAGGGAAGAAGTCTCCCCAGTCTGAAATGCAGCTGCCCAGCCTGACTAGCAGCACTGTTTAGCATTACTGGGCTGCTGTGCTTTTGCAGTCCCAGCTCAGACTTCATCCTCTGTTTCTGCTCAGCAATTTCCTTTCCAGATACTTATCCCATCTTCCTGCTGAAATCTTGTCCAAGAGCTCATATTTCTATCATCCCAAAGATTAATTCTTGTGTCTACAGAGTCATTCATGGACCAGACAGCCTTGCTGCATGCTCTTCGGAGACCATTGAGCCTCAAGCCCATCTCAGGCCTGTTGGCTGTTTTGGTTAAGTCTGTGGACTCTGCTTCTGCTGTTAGATTATATTCAGGACCAAGGAAATCAGGGATACATCCTGTACTCATTTGTGTATGCCATTAAAAAGAATAAAGTGATGTAGTATGTTTTAGTTTGTTATAATAGGTAACGTAATGTCACAGGTTTAGTTGTTTGGGTTTTTTAAGCCTAATCATATTTTCTCTTAGGTATAGAAGCAGATATGGTTGAACATCTCTCCTCAAAGGGCAGAAATATGGATTCTTGAGGCATCAAGGCAGGAAAAAACAGTTCATGGATTCTTCAAATGGCCATGCTACTTAGAGATAAGAACTTTAACCTCAAATTTGTAACCTGAGTCCCACCACCCCTCTTGTCTCTGAAAGTTTCAGGATTTGGAAGTTTGTGGGTGGGTGTTGCTTCTCGACCCTTCCTGTAACTTCCTGGTTACAGGAAAATCGCACTGAATCACTCTGCTGGTGCCGCTTGCACATCCTGTGTTTCTTTAAACTTCCCCATTCTCTTTCTTTTTCCACCTCCTCATCCCCACCCAGCACTGCACAGGCTATTCTGAGCTTGCACACCCTGCTGCGCACTGGCCCCACTCTTAGGCCACTCTCTACCCTGGGATTTCTCTCCTTGCCCATGGTCAGTAGTCTTTGCTGGAGCTGAGCTTTCTAACTGTACACTAGACTGAGCTATAAAATTATCTAGAAACACAGGAAAACTTCCAAAATCAGGCACATTTTTAAACCCTTTGAATTTCATATGAGAATGAATCATAGAAAGAGTAATTTTCTTCCCATGCTGAATAGGGAACTGCATTAAAATTGTGAAAGAAAATTACTTGTAAAGCAACTTTATTTGTTTCATGTTAAGGCAACCACTTGCAAGCTTTTTCAACTCCCCCTCTACCTTTTATTGCCTAATTTCAAGAAGAAGACACAATTCTTCCCCGCCTCCCCACCCCCCACCCCCCCCAAGAGTCAAGAGAGACATCTTGTTTTGAGGTTGAATTAAACATTTTAATCCACTGTGAATGCTTCCTTACCAAAAACCAGATGGACTGTTTTAGGTTGACTTGTAGCAAAAAACACGTTCTCAGTGTCACCAACGAAACAACTAAATCCAGAATTCACACCGTTTGGGGGAAAGCCCTGCTCCGAGTCCAGGACTGGAAAATTGACTTGATGTTGCATTTGACTTTGGTGATCCTTGGAGAGACAGGACATTTGAGTACAGCTCGGTGACATCCTCAAGTGCCCAGCCAGTCGTGGCAGGGGCACAGGTGTTGATGGTAGTGCCTGTTCACAACCAGATCTTAAGCTCTGCCACAGCAGCCTCTAATTTCTGTGCCCAGGGGCAGGTGAGCTGTGAGTATGGTGCTCTTTCCCAGAAGTGATAATCACTTCCTCAGCTCCCAGCCCCACTTATTCTGTGAGCAAATGACCCAAGGTAGCTCATCTGAACCAGGCCTGCCCTTCAGCAGAGCCCTGTATTTAGTTACTAGGCTGGAGCCTGCTGCTTCACTTCCCAAATTTTACTAATTTCAGTGTATATTGTTGTTGGCTGTGCTTCTCAGTAGCTGGTGGATTTTGAGCTACAAATGGGAAATGGGCATATACAAGGAGTTGTCTTCAAATGCAAGCCTTGAGGGGCCTGAACTTGGTTCCTGTGCACTTGTGTCACGAAACCAAGTGCAGGTGGCAATTTAAAAGCATCTGCAACTCTGTGCACAGAGCTGTGTTCAAGGGCTTTCCTGAGTGAAAGGAAACAAGTGGCTGAAATCGAGCTGCTCAAGCAGCTCCTTAGCGCTGATGTCCCCCAGTGAGCAGGAGAGTATCTAGGCCTGGACGGGTATTTGCATTTTAATACTGATGCACAACACATCTCAATGCCAGCAAAAAAAAAAAAAAAAGGAGGAGGAATGGCTCGAGGTAATGCATCCTAGGAGGGTGGGAAGTGGCTGGGTGGGATTCCTCCAGCTAAAGGGAGATCTAGGCTCTGTGTGGCCAAAACAAGTTTGACAGGCCTTGTAATGTCACCGTAGCTTCACCAGCAGAACGTGTGAAAGTTGTGACTGTTCTGTTGTTCCCAGTTGCTAGAGAAGGGATTTCTTCCACTGTCTCTGAGGCAGGATAAGGAATGTTTAGTGATGCTTACTTTTCTTCACTCCCCATATTTACTGGGATGCTCATCTGAAAGGGGTCCTCAGCCATAACAGCAGCTCTGGGGTGACCACTGTCTCTCCTGCCTCTTGCTCAGTGGCAGCCCTGGAGAAGGGAATCAGCTACTACCATGCTTACATTACACTGAGATTTTAGGGCCCGTACAAAAATCAGTTAATTCTTGTAGAAACTGAATGATCTTGTTAAGCATGTATTTAACTTAGGATATCCAACTTACTCTCTTGGCTCTTGGGAGATAAGGGAGGGCAGCATGGTCAGGGGGTGACTCATTTCCATCAACTTTGAGCAAGAAATGAGACAAATTGAACTTTTCCGTACAGGAGATTTCCCGTTCTTCTGAAGGAAAATAAGCAAAGAGAAATCCAAAGCACAGAAGGGAAAATGTAAGCCAAGATGAAGCAGGAAAAAAAGATGGAGAAAAACATAGAGGCAGAAGGAAGGACTAACTGCCATAAAGCAGTTAGGGCAAATGACAGAGTGAGGGATACCAGGACATCTCTGGGGATATGGATTTGCTGCAAGGGCAAATCACTGAGTAGCTCTGCTCCTCTGGCAGCACCTTCTGCTGCACAGTACTGTCCTCATGTTCCAATATTTCTTGTTCAATGGATACCACAGGGAAGGTTGACAATGGAAAATATGCGTGAGTTCAGTTATTCAAGACAGAAAAAAACCTCACCACATGCTGTACCTTGTAGTACAAATGACTCAAGCAAACAAATGCAAAGACATTTTTCAATATCTCGTTCTCTCTGTCACTGTCTCTTATGGTCGGATGTTTTGGGTAGCAAAGCACAGGATACAGTGCAGAAACCATCATAATTTTTTGAGGCTAAACCCCTGGTATCTACAAAATAAATAACTTTTATTAGAAACATGGGGTCTTGCACAGATCCTGTGTGCAAGGGGAAACATGGGGTTTGGGTTTTGTCAGATTTCACTGTTTTGTTGCTATTGTATATTAAAAATGTACCCATCAAATATTGCTTTTACTTCTCCCTCTCTATAAAACTTCTACCTTCACAGCTTCTCCCTGGGATTTCCTCACCTTTGGTTTTTCTGTTTCTATAGCAGCTCTGGAAGACCTTCCCCCTCCTTTCAGAATGGTATCTGTTGCAAAGTTAACCTTACATTTTCAGTGGAAATGTGAAAGACCATCTCACACCTTTCCTTCTGTCTGGCCTTGGAGTCCTCCCCTGTCCTCTTCAATGCACAGAATGTGCACAGAGAGCTGGAGGGAGGCAAGGATTCTGTCAGGTGTTCTGAGGCCTCACAATGTCCAGCACCTCCCTCTGGTGTCAAGGAGAGTCACCTGAGAATTATTTCTGGAAGAGAGAAGTAATTGGAAACAGGGCAAAGGGACCAGATACAGACCTTGGCACTTGGGTGTAGATCATGCACTGTCTAAAAATTTGGTGTCCATCATGGGCAGACTGTTTCAGAGCCAAAACAGGACCTGTTTGGTCAACCAATGGGAAGGGTAACACAGCTCCAAATTTTCAACACTGGCAAAGTGGCAACCAGGAGTCAATTGGCAGGAGAAATTAAGCCAGATGTCCTCCTCTCTTCCTGCTCCTCCCCAGTGCCTGAATCAGAGCTGTACACTGGGTGCTCTACATCCCTTCAGGACACAGTATAGGGACCACCTTTGTTCTGGGGCGAGCAGGTCTTGCTGCTTGAAGGTGTTTTCCACAGTGCCAGTGCTACTCTCTGCCACTGTCTCCTTGCTACAGCTCCAAGGGTTTCTCCAGAAAAGGGCCTTGGGTCTAGGCCTCCCACCAGACAGGCTACAAGATTACTATATCAGATTTTCTTGATTTTTAGTGGTTTTGATAGTTCGATTTTTTTGTTTGGCTGGTTGATTTTGGTTTGTTTGTTTTCATTTGGTTTGAGGTTTTTTCCTTCTTTGGTATATTTTTGTGTTTGTTGCTGTTTGGGTTGGTTTTTTGGGTTTGGTGTTTGTTTTGTTTTTTTTTTGGGTTTTGTTTGTTTCTTGGTTTTTGTTTGGGGTTTCTGTGGGGTTTTTTTTGTTTTGTTTTGTTTTGTTTTGTTTTGTTTTTTTGTTTCCAGCCCCCAGCTTCAGGAACTTCATTATTTTGAACCATAAGAGGAAAAGTTTCAAAGTGTATAGTAAGGGATGTCCCTATCTGGAAGATTCAGCTGGGGAGGAATGGACCGGGAGGAGCTGCAGGGACCTGACTGCGTTGCCTTCATGCTGCAAAGGAAGCTGAACACAGACTTCACATTTCCTAGGAAAGCATTCTGCCACTAGGCTAAGAGCTGACTTTATTTATTTACCTACAACTGCAGTTTTGTTTCACGCTTTATTGATGTCACATGTAAACACATAAAAATAATTCTCTTAAGAATGTGCAAAGGAAGTGGAAATTCTATAGGTATTAGTAAAAAGTGCATGTGACTGATTATTCTCATTTTTAAAACATGCAACTTGAAAATACTTCTTGATCTGGGCATCAAAAACTCTATTTGACTTTGGTGACCAATCACACCGTCCAGCTATTGAGCAAGCCATTGCTGTGGCACAGAATTCACAAGTAAGCACACAGTCTGCAAGATGTTCCCATGCATTATTCAGTGAATAATTCTAAATAATGAAAACACTGAAATCTGTGTGTGGATGTAATGTGGGGCACCAAATTAAATATGTTGTTTAATGGAAGAAGCTGACCCAGCTCTAGTGGAGACCAGCAACAGCTGCTCAGAGACCCATGGGTCTATGTAACATGAATTTATTGTGTGCTAGCAACAGGAATCCAAGTCCAGCAATCTCTAGTGGCTGGTAGGTATCATTCAAAGAGACAAAGCAGTTTCCAGAACACACAAGTTTCACCCACAGGCTACACTTTCGCTGTAGAATCCCCTTCTGAGGTGATTTCCATTTTCCAGGTTGGCTCTGTGGGAGTTGACTGCAGTCAGCTGGGAACCTGTTGGCATGGCACCCGCCTGGTGTCTGCAGCTTGCGGTGACCCTGGTGGCGGCTGCTGGGCTGCGGGCACTCAGACTCCAGCCTGTCCCCCACTTCACAATACTTCTGTGTGGAGACTAGCCTTGAGTTAATGGCAACATACAGTTTATAGTCTGAATCAATTCTTACAGACAGTGTAGGTGCTTACATGTATCAGTCTGTGGACGTTGCAGCTTTGTATGCATTTGGTGGTTTTACTCAGGGCTGTAGCACATATTCAAATACTGCAGGGCGATAACATTCAAATACTGCAGAGCAATAACTCTTTCATCCCTTAAGGTACCCCTCAAAGTAATCATACGAATAAAAAACCATGAACCATTGAGGCAAAAATAACTCATGACCAACACCTTCTTTGAATTTTATATGCCACATTATCCTCTAGAGGAGAGAGGCTAAAGCTCACAGCTGTTGTAGGAAATTTCCCTATTGTTTTCAAAACGTTCCTACAGGATGCAAGGCAAAAATTCAGAAAGTTACTGAAGGGCAGTGGAGAATAACAGCAGATTTATATGTAAACAAGGAAAACTAGAAGCCAGTAAGATGTTTGCTGAGCCATAACTTGTCATAAAGCCAAACACAGGTAAATGAATTGAAGTAAAAAAATGTGCACATATTTTTACTGATTTTTGATGCATTGTTAATTTTGTCCATGCAGCCAATATGTTGCTGGCCTGCAATTAAGACCTGGCAGTGGAAAAAAGAACAATAACAAGAAACTGAATCAGTCATTTGTTTGAAAATAAGACAAAAGCAACAGTATGGAAAGAAAGGAAGGAACTTGCGAAAGATCTACTTACTGCTTTATTTTCAGCATTCAGCTCCTTAGCTTTAATAGTGCTTAAAATACCAGTCACAAGTCATGGCTCTGAAGGAAAATACACATTGTTTTCTGATGATTGAGAGGTTTATTCTAAAATTTTTATGGCAGAAAAATGTCTTGGGTGTTCAGCAGGTTTGAAATG
Organism: Dasyornis broadbenti; assembly: GCA_013397935.1. Taxonomy (NCBI): domain Eukaryota; kingdom Metazoa; phylum Chordata; class Aves; order Passeriformes; family Dasyornithidae; genus Dasyornis; species Dasyornis broadbenti. Next base: position 437,415 of record VZRN01006754.1, on the reverse strand, counting down.
TTGTACAAGAACTCAGAGAGAAATTGATCTAAAACATGCAGTAAATGGATTTACAAGTCTTATTGACTACCCTGCTGAATTGCTGCTTCCAAAAGCCTCTGAAGTGCAAGTCTATAATAAAGGTTTTCCTTTCAGATGTTCAACCTGCACAATCTGCTGGCATTCAGCATTGGTACACGCTTTTAGTTTTACTGGAAAAATGCAAGAGGCAGGTTGATGTAGTTTTTCTTTTCTCGGATTTTGGTGATCTGAAATCAAAGGTGTTTTGAAATATCCAGATTCTTTTTACACAAGCCCTCGAATTTTTTGGATGTTATGTTGTAGCACGAAGCACAGTTTATTTCACTTTAGCTGTTATATAGCTCCAAAATACTGTGGCTGCATAGCTGTTAGACTTTATTCAAAACACTTCAGAAGTCTGGATCAGGTTGTGTTTTTACTAGAACCACAAAGTTGGATGGAAAAAGCTGGATTATTTTTCTTCCCCGACTCTGCAAAACTCCAGCTTTTTCCTGCTGTGAGAATGTATGTTTGTTATGCGAATGTGTGTTGTCACAGGCTGTAGTGCCATGCAGCCACTATATGATCTTCTACGCCCATGCCTGTTAGAGGCATGTCAAAATGAAGAATTGTCTGCCAAGTGGTTTGATGAAGAAGCCATGTCTGTAAACTGTATTTTGATTTGGCATTACAGAGTAGGTGTGACCTTCACCTTGAGGTTTGGTACTGAAACTGCTCTGGCCAGTAATGCCTCATTTGAGAAGCTTTAGCAGAAAGAAGGGAGTTTGGATTTTTATGCAGGGAGAAAGAAATCTGAGGGGAACAACTTGGGTTTTTGGAAAAACCTATGCAACTGCCTTTAACTGTAGTGTTTTAAGACTATTGTTGTCCCAGGAGTCTGGGCCAGTTCTGGAAAATTCTCAGCTGCTCTGTCACTAAAAATGTGGACAGCATGGATACCTCTCAGAAAATGAGGTATCCTGAACAGCTCTGGCAGTTGTCCTTGCTTGGAGCAATTCAGCCTGGGACTGAACAGAAATAAACCAGCAAACTCTGAGGAAGCCACGGAAATATAGAAAGGACCCATGAGTCCTCTAGAAAGGTGCAGAAAGATATCCCATACCCCTATCCCAAAGTTCGTTTCCTAACCAAAACTGTTTCTTTGCAACCTCTCTTCATGGGAGGGATGAATAATTTTAGGTTGAGAAAAAAAGTAAAATCTGAAGTTATTCTAGTTTATTTAAGGGATATTACAAAGGTGTGGTCTATCCTTTCTTTGTACTTTCAACATGGAGAGAGACTGGCAGAGTTCAAGGCTTAGCAGAATTTTACCTGCATTTTAGCTAGTTGAAGGACAGCCATTACTGAAACTATGGAAGTCATTCTGTCAGGGTTAACAACAATGGAAATAGGAGACTAGGAATGGAATCCTTAATATCAATCTTCTGAAAATCTACTTTGCTTTTCAAAACCATGATTTTTAATCAAACAGACATCAAAACAAGGTGTAAAAAGAACACAGAAATGTCTGTTTTCTAAAAAGCGAAAGTTTGTCTGTTTTCTAAAAAGCGAAAGTTGTGAAGAAAATCTCTCCCTTGTGTAACTCTTCTACCTTCTAGTTTAAAATAGCTGTGATATCTTGGGAAGAAGGGAAGGCAAGACCAAACTTCAAAACAATGCCATGTTTCATTGTGGGGTTTTTAAGCTGAAGCAACCAACTATTTTTTTCTCAATTTTTCTTAGCAACAACCTTTTCCTCACCAAAATACTATCACTGTCACATTCGGAACAGTGTAGCCTCCTTTCTAGGGGTATTCCTTCAGTGGATCTCTTGCTTTGATGATATCTGTGATCTCTTTGACTAATTTCAATCAGATTGGATAAAACAAGCAGAGCGACTGCAGAACCTGAGAGCTCTAACCAGGTTAGCTGTGAACCTCACTGCTCACCCAGGGCTCTCATGTTGAGTTTTATGCTGCTGTGACATCATGCTGGCTCTACCCAAATCAAACGGCTATCAGTCTGCTGTGCCCACGTGTGGCTGCAGGAGCAGCTGGTCTCAGCACTGATTGCCACAGTAATGTCCCTGCAGTGCTGGCACACTTCTAAGGTAAGATCTTTCCCTTGCTACAGTCCAGGCTTGGAGTTTGAAGACGGAACTCTACAAAGCAGTTATTGCAGAGTACTAGTTTCCAAAGATTTGTCATCAGCAGTGTGGGAATAGCAGCTTGAGCAAATTTAGATGAAGATTAGAAAAATATTTCCTGCCTGTGAAAGAAGAACAATATGCCAAGAACATGTGTGAAGCCCATAATTTGGTGTTTTGCAGCTCTAAACTGTAAGGAACAGCCCTGCACTGTCAGGAAAGAATGTAGCTCCTCTAAGTGATTTCTCTTAATCTCTGCTTTTTAAAGTCTGTGTTGTGTTTATGAGATACCAGTGACACACTGGTGTTAACGTAACTCTGTGTGTGAATAGATTGTCAAGGTGTGTGGGCTGATGCAAGCACGCCTTGTTTTGAATGCTATTCAAGCCACCCTTGTATGATGGCTCATGTGAGGGGAAAGGCTGGTGGCACGCATCTTCAACCAGAAAGAGGCATCAGTACCTTCCCTTTCCATCCCTTCTCCTCTGCAGCCACATGGGCCTCATGCAGTGACCAGTGCTGTGCTCACCTTCCATGGATGTTTGAAACTGGGGAACTGAATACAGTCTCATGCTGTGCAGGGCAGCGGGAAGGGGCAACAGACAGGGAACAAAAAGAGAAACTAAATCCCCCATGGCGCCAGAGTAAATCTCTGCCTGGAATATGGTCCAGTACAAAGCTCTTCTGGAGCAATTTTGGGCATGCAGATAGACCATGTCAGCTGTTTCTTGATTACAAGCTGTGAGCATGCTCTTGTCTATGGACTATGTGGAGCAACTCTTTCCCGGAGCAGGGAGAGAGACACGTGTGTATATCTGCCCTGGAGTAAGTGCATCCTTATGGATGGCTACCCAGAGCAGCTGACAGCATCCTGCTTTTTCTCAGCTTAACCTGTGATAAGCTGTTTGCTAACAGTATGTGAAGATACTAAGTAGAAAACAGCTTGTTTAATAATTAAATATCAGCTGTCTTTTACAGGAGTAGAGAGGATTTCCTGGCATATTTTAATTGGGAATTTGTTTATAGTATTTACATTTGCATTCAGTTAAAGTTATCAATGTTAACAATGAAAACTCAGTGGCTCTACAGCAGTGTCACAGACAATTCCAGAAGGGCCTTTGGCATCATGATACAATTAATATGAAATTCTCTGCTGTTGCAGTACATCACTGCCGTGTGATACACTTTTTCTCAATGGATGCTAAAAGTGAACACATTAGGAGAAAATTCATTATTCCAGAGATAAAATCCTCTGCTACAAACCACAATACACATCATTCAATGAGCCACATACACTAGAAGAAAATATCCAGAGGGAAAAAGAAAAAAAGTCTTTTTCTCTACTGCAATCTTTTTGGACATAATTTATATAATTACAAACATATTAATTATAAGCAGGCAGATATGCTGAATATTGAGTTATATGGGATACAGAGATGTCCTATTTTAGTATATACACAACTACTCTGCAATTATGCTAGCAGCAGGGGCCCTAGTCAGCCTTGTGACACAGCAACCTTTTTTTATGATGCATGGTTTTTTTCACTTTTCATACTGAAGTAAAGTTTTTATCTAAATTTTTCTGTAAGTTTTTGCCTTCAGGATTTTGTTTTGACCAGTATTAGCCCCCTGCATTTTGTATTTTAGCTTATTTCAGCAGGTGGTTTTTGTTAATTTTTTTTCTATGCCATCATCTTTCATTCTACACATCATACCGTGGTAATACATTTTCCTGTAGTATTTTCAGTGGTACAAGGAAAGGAAAATACAGGGCACTTCATGCTGTTTGTTGTGTTCTGTGTACATGTGGGTATGATGATAATAGGCATTTTAGTGGTTAATAACAAGTTAATTAATTTTTGTCTGATGAAAATCCAATCTATTCTATGAAGATAACCACTGTATAACAGGAGATATTATGAGCAGAGACAACAAGTGCTAAACAATTAAACCTTGAATGCATAAATTGCATTACAGGATTCCTTTTGGGCCAGATCTGCTATATTCTGCCCTGCTCTTGATTGCTGGAGTTCACACTGGCCCAGCTATCACATAATTATGAAAAACAGGACATGCACAACAATAACTACAAAGGCCCAGAACGGAAGTTAGAGCATCATGACCATTTACAATGTATGCAAAGACTTGCTCTGAGATGACAGAGTATGGCTTGGGGAATGCTGGTGCTGCTGTGGGACTCAGAGAAGCTCATCCTGTGTCTGGAAAGATTCATCTGTCTCACAAGCTGAGCTTCATGCTTGTCAGAAGACCTGGGATTCATGTGCAAAAGAATGACCCGATCAGGAGTCATAGCCAGAGAGTGTGGCCTTGCCATGAGGATTTGCTCAGCTGTAGGACCAGTGGACATTAGGAACCCTCTGCACCCACTGCATCAGGCACTGTGCACTTGGGTGCATCATATGTCCAGATTCCAGACTTGAAACAACATCTGGAGGAAACATAACAGTCTGTGTTATTCAGAGGAGACTAGACAGCCCAGAAGCCCTCCTACTTTTACAGTGTGTGACAATTTGCTCTTTGATTTTTTTTGTGTTAGGTTTCTCAACACATCAAAGCAAGGAAGAAGCAATGAAGCTGTGCTGGGAAGAGTGCTGATGCTAACATGTTTTGCAACAGCAGTCCCTTGTAAACTAATGAAGGCCCTACTTGACACCTCAGGCAATGCTGCTGCATACAGTCATGCACTTACATTTAATGACATCAAGCTTGTCACACAAGCCCCTGTCCTGATGTCGACTACGCTTGACCTGCATGCAGCAGGTGAATCCCCAGGGAGATGGACTTCTTGCTTGGAGCCCACTCTGCTGGCTTGTCAAGCTAAGAGGCAGACAGCACACACCCATCACCATCATCTGGAAGGGAGACACTGATCCTAGAGGGAAGCCCTGACTCCCCAGGCCAAAGTACAGCCGGTATATGTGTGACTCTCTGAGCATATACAATTGCCAAAAGAGATATCACCCTTTCCAGCCTAGGTTTCTTGAGTGATGAAGTGTCACTGAAGGGGCAGACATGGGTCTCAACAGGCATCAGGGAATGTCTGTGCCTCTGGGGCACTCAGGCTGAGCATCAGTCCATGTCTACAGAAGTGTTATAGACGAGTACATACAAGCCTCTGCAATGGTTCTGTTCCTGTGTGCCCACGTTGTCCAAAGCCCCTGAGGCAGGCATCGTGGTGTGACACTGACACACAACCCTTCCTGGGAGCACCAGGGTAGATGTCAACAGCTCAGGTACTCTGCTGTGGCTCCAGCCACCACCAAGGATGCAGCTGATGGCAAACCCCAATGTAGCTCCCTCCCGAGGGCCCAGAGAGCAAGAGACATGGCTGGGGTTTGCTAGCAGGTGGTGAGAGCCCCGATGCTGCAAATAGGGCTGGTAAAAGATGGTGTAGGTGGGACTTTGCTGCATTTCCTTGCTGACAGTGCCTGTCATCCCAGTGCTGCAGGGCTCTGCCTTGTCTCTCACAGATTGCTGTCTGAAGGGTACCATCAAGGAAACAGCAATGTGCTGAAGGCAGCCCTAAGCAGAATGATCCTAGACTCATTTTCATAGTATCTGGAAAAGTTTCTGGATGTTGATTATCCTTGCCTTTACCTTTTCTTTACCCTTGTGAGGAGCTACATCCCTCTCTCTTTTTGCTGTGCTCTGAGCCAGCAGGATTGTCCACTGACACTGGATGAATGAGAAAAGCTGCCCCTGGTAAGGGAAATCATAATCTCACCCTTTCTAGGGGCTAGTTCATTCCTAGTGGGCTCCCAAATTTTTGAGAACTTAACTTTCTGGGAACTTAACTCTCCAGCTGAGTGTAGCTTAACATCTTCAGTGGCAGACATTCTTCTGTTATTGGGGGGGGAAGGAATTTTTGTGGTGGTTTTGCTTAATTTTATTTATTTTTTTTAATATATATTTGAAATATAAATCTGAGGAGGCAGAGGGACTGGGTGTAGATTTTTTTCTTTTTAATTTCTGTAACTAGTGAAAGATATTTTTCCCTAGATCTGGTATATGCTAAATGGTTTTTGTGAGATTGCTTATGAACTTTGATTATACAGTAAAAATACAAATTCCAAGATGTGGTAATAGCCATCAGTTTGGTGACAAAAGTCTGCTTGGGTGGGAGACATGGGGAGGAATGGAATGCATGGTAATGTGGTGAAGAGGAGGCAGGGGAGGTGTGTGTGGTGAAAAGGTTGCAAACAGGAATGAAAGGAGTGTAAAAATGTAGTCAGTAATCTAGGCTTCCTCTTGCTATTTTTGTGAAGACATTCTTTGTCCAAATTAGGAATGAGAAATTACAGTGGGCTGAGTGGTGGCTGCTGGAGGTGTAGGAAGCATGGCTGGCACTGAAGGGGATAGTAGGATCTCAGGGGAAGGAGCAGATGAAATTGTGGTTGGAACTAACAGATGTATTGTACAATTTGCTGTTGCATCTCACTCACTGGGAACAGACATTTCTGCTATAAGGTTGTTGGCTGTGACAAAAGAAAGTCCTAAGACCCTCTGCTGAGCATAAAATAGCTACAAATGCAATGTGCCTGTGGAAAAAAACATGCAACCCTAGATTAAGTGGTGTCATTAGGAATATCTTTTTGATGTCAGAGGGTGCAATACTGCAGAGATCCCGCCGGGAAATGAATATGTAAGTCTGGTCACTTCTGTTTGGGAAGGACCTCAGATGGGAGTTGGGCAGAGGGAGGTTCCTAGGACTGTCAGGGCAGTGGTAGCCTATCCTAAGGGCTGGACTCGCAGCTTCTTGCCATTGCCAGTGGAGAAATGGACATGGCCAATCTCTGTAAATATCTTGGGAAGCAGAGTAGTTTAATGCCAAAATGGAAAAGAGTCACAGCTAACAGTAAATGCCGATTTCAAAACAAATGCCTAATAACAATCCCTGGAAAACTGAGCAAGGAATTAGCAGCATATTTTTTGTTGCCATTGTAGTGAAGTATTTTAACATCTATTCATTCTACTGGGGACATAAACCTGTTTCTACATTTTGCTTAATCTCTTTATGAAACAATAAATTTTGATGCATTTGCCTGAGGCAGCAGGGTCTGATCTCCATGTCCCTTCCAGCCTTGTTTTCCATGAAAGCTGTATTCATTGGAGGCTTTAGTTTCAGTAATGCTTAGAGCAGATCTGCTATGGAGTCAGTTTCTTTTATGTGTACGCCAGAACCTTAAGAGCTGTTCCTAGAAAGAGTGGAATATGTATTATCTCATACCATAAAAGACACTTCCTTACTCAGTGACAGACTGACAATAATCAATCATATTTGCTAAGAGTCTCTGCCAAGAATTATTTCATCAAAGTGGAAAATGTATGTATTTATCAACATTTACAGCTAGAAAGCCTCCAGATCTCACAGTATTGTGCAACTCTGAGTTGACATGCAGCTTCTCCCCGGCACTGCCAAACTCTGACTTCAGCTGGCTGGGTACCACATGTAACCTCTTGCTAACGTGTTTAATCTAAGCCACACCTAGAGAGGTGGCAGTTACTGGTTTGGATGTGACAGCCTTTGTCATGGTGAATCCTTTCTTCAGGACACTGAGACAGGGTTACTGTGGGGATGGCACAGGGTCAAGTCTGAGCCTGCAGGGGAGAGAGTGGTACATTTTCTGCGTAGGTAAAGCTCACATGTTCATGAAGACAGCCATGAGTCAGAATTGAGTGGAATCATTTGAGAAACCTCTATGAAAAGCCCACCTACAACTCAGCTAGACTAGAAACAGACAGTCCTCCAAAGCATACTTCCCAAATCACAGAGGTTTTTGCTTTGTGTGTTTCCTCTTTCCAGGGTCCAAATCTGACTCTGACCCCTAGGATGGCAATATTGGCCCTCCTAATGCTTGTAAGAGAAACAGGGTGATATTTCAATCTACTTATCTTGACCATATCAATACAATTCTGCCAGAGAATTCACAGCCTTGGTGATGGTCTCAGAAGAGGGATCAATGTGCTGAAAGACCTGTAGTGTCTTAAATGATGAAGCAGCTCCTTTCATCACCATGAAATATTTTAAAACATTTGAAAAAGAGTGCTTTACTGTAGCATTTTCATGACCACCTTCTCAGTGGACATCTCTGGTATTTAAATTAAATAAAACCCAATAATCCTGCAAGATGCAGTGGTTTCTTCTGAAAATTTAGAAATGGTTTGCCCTTAGGCTGCTGCAAATTATTACAAGCTTTGCCTTATTGCAGTCATTCTTCTGGGGGAGAAAGGTAGTAGCTATGTTGTGATGGTCCCCATCATACAAGCAAAAGAAATCTTTCTCATTGTGTGCACTGGAGCAAGCTCAGTGTCCTGCAGTGCTGGGCCAATAAGGGTCAGAGTTGAGTCAAAACTCAAAAGCTTCAGAATTGCTCTGGAAAATTTCAGTTTATTGAGGAGACCTCCAAGGCTTCTCTGGGGTTTCATAGGTCTCTTAAAATTTAGAGAAAGAAGATTATTCCTTATGAAAGCTACTGTGGTTTTGAATTATTTCTTTGGATTCCTACAGGCCTCAGCCCTATTACTTACAGGTAACTTTTCCAAAGTATTAGACCTTTCAAAGGTACACAGCTGAAGTCTGCCATAACCCTGCTGAATTTAGTACTGAGGTCTCGACTTACTATGCGGATGAGCTCTGTTTCTTCACCTTTGTTCACCTCTGGGCAACACTGGTGGAAAAAAAAGGGGCACTTTACACAGCTAAAAATGGGTCAGGAATAAGTTTAATATAATACAGCCTTCCACTGTTTAGCTAAACACATGCACAGTCATCCATTAATGAACCTTAATAGGTTGTGAAGTAAATAATACTCCCATTTTACAGATGAAGAAACTTAAGAAATGGAATTCAGAATTACATATAGAAAAGGAAGACACCCCTAGATCTTCTTTAAGAGATTATTCTTCAGAAGGAAGGGGTGTCTGGGCCTCAGAGCACCTGTTAGGATAGAGGATCCCAGAGCAAGATACCTTGGAAGTTCAGAAAAATTAAAAAGTTGAAATAGCATTACTTTGACGTGCTTTAGAAGAGTTTTATTTATCTTTAAAGGGCGAATAACTTGCTCTCTATTTTCTCATTAATGTGCTCTTCAGAAATATAAAATGCTTCATAGTGCCTCCCCCACAAACATAACCTAAACCAATGTTTGACAGCGCACCACTGCAGTGATTTTAAATGCATGCAGTATAAAACCCTGTGGGGCAGGACTGGAGTCAGGCAGGACACCCTGCTCGTCCTTGGCATGTGGTGCTGCCTGCAACATGCCAGAGCCTCTTCGCCATCCTCGTGTGGCTGGGCAGGCACTGGGCACCTGGGCAGAGACCTTTGCAACCTCCTCAAATTTCCCTGAGCCACCAGCCAGCCACTGGAGCCAGGCCTACCACACCCACTGTTTCCGGATTATCAGAATGCGCTTGTTTTTCTCCACATTGCTAATGGCCTCTTGAGGAGTTCCCCGCCTCCAAAAATGGCAATTTGGGGTAATTTCTGGAACACGCCTCCCTAACCCATTTTCCACTGTTTTTAAATCCCCACTACGTTTTTCTATTTCAAAGCAGGCATTTTCACCTTTCAGAGTTTTGACCTATACTTTCAGTATTTTCCTTTATATTTTTTCCTTATCTAGCAGTTCATCAGGCTGCACCTTGTAGAATGCAGTGATTAGGAAGGAATCAGGAACTTGAAATTCATCTTTATGTATGAATACAAACTCTCCCTTCCATCTCTGTGCATACTCAGAGACTAGGGAGCAAATTCAAAAGCATGTATAGAAAAGGATTAGGTAAAAATAAAACTGAAAAAATGCAAGGAGAAGTGTATGTAAAAAAGGCTCAGCATACCTCCTAACATTATAGTGGGAAGATATTTAACATCAGCAAACTATCAAAGCAAACTGAGATCTGGGACTTTGTGGTTATGCTACTTTCTCTCAGAGCTCTTGCCCAGCCTTTGAATACTGTTCCACGTGTTCACAGCACAAGTGAAAATCAAACCAGGCAAAATCAGTAAGCACAAAAAATAGCCCAGTGTAATGACTAATGGGATGCCACTTTAGCCCATGACTATATAATCAGAATTGGTACGAGAGAGATAAAGACTGACTTTAGAAACTGTGACTGCTTCACTTATGTGAATGAGCAATGGAGTAAGAAGGCATGCAGCTGGGCACACAGAGCCTTCAGATGTGGGAAAAGTCTTCTCTACATCTCCCCCCTCCATGGAGACATGTGGACTTTGCCTTCTGCCTGTTTCCAAGAGGTGCTTACGAGAGTTCACTGGTTAAATCCTGGAAAACACAAAAACACTACATAGAGGAACTGAAACGGTCCATTTTTAGTATTTCAACTTCCCCAGCATCACAGTGCAGAGACATGTCTGTGTTGAAATGCTCCTGCAGTTCCTGATGTAAACAGACCATGTGCCAGCCATGGTGTGATCACTCGGTGATCACTGTACCAAATCTTCTGCCTGGTGAGGTTAATGAGCCTTGGTTACCTTAAGCTTTAGAGCAGCTGCTGAAAAGCAGGTTTTGCTTGGTGTTGTATCCAGATCACTTCTATCATTTACCTGAACAGCAGTGGAGGTAGTTCAGAGACTACCTTGTTTAATACTTTAACTGTTTTTTAAGCATTCCAGCTTTTATTTTCATCCTCTCACGCCCACAAAAATCAAACACAAAAACCAGGCACTAACAAATGTAAAGGTGTGGACTTTCATATACAATTACATGTGGTGTATATGAGATGTTTTCTCCCCAGTAAGATTTTAAACCATGGAAGCTTGCCAAATTCCAGTGTGTACTAAAATATTTTCTGGAACCAGAAAGGTAATTACAAATTTTTGACTAGACAACAGTGTGGACACATAAAGCTCAGGAAAGGTATAATTTATTTCTCTGTATAAAATTTTCTACTCTTGTAATTAGAGCTGTTCTGCTAACACAGGCACATGGGATTGGGAGGTACTTGCTGTGCCATCCCATTCAGTTCTATGTTTGAAGGCAACTGTACATGAGTAGTACACTAAACACAGCTTATTTCTCAGATTTCATGTTTCTTCCTCTCCCTGCTCTGTTGGAAAGACAGACTGTGGCTTCACAAAAAAGTGAAGTAAGGTTAGATTTGTTAAGTATCTATTTCTTGCAGCCAATTTGAAAAGACCTACTAATGAGTTAATGAAATGTTGCCTGGGCAATCACTGTCCTTAAGACAAGAGCAGTCTGAGGTTCTCATAATCAGATATGTAAATCCCCTAAACATGCAGTGCTCATGAAGAGGTCCTAATTCATGGAGCTTCTCTAACAGAGAACACTATGAAGATAATGTACAGAACAAGTTATAGAATTACAGAATCATTTAGATTGGAAAAGACCTCCAAGATCATCAGGCCCAAGCTTGGACCGATCACTAAGGTGTTAATTAGATCACAGCACTAAGAGTTACATCCAGTGATTCTTGAACATCTCCAGGGATTGTGATTCCATCACCTCCTTGGGCAACCTGTTTCAGGTTCCTGATGTCCAACCTGAACCAACCTTGGCACAGCTTGAGACCATGTCCTCTCCTCCTGTCTCTGGTTGCCTGGGAGAAGAGGCCAACCCCCACCAGGCTACAGCCTTCTCTCAGGCAGTTGTAGAGAGTTATAAGGTCTCCCCTGAGCCTTCTTTTCTCCAAGCTAAACACCCCCAGCTCCCTCAGCTACTCCTCACAGGACTTGTGCTCCAGACCCTTCCCCAGCTCTGTTCCCCTTCTCTGGACTCACTCCAGCCCCTCAAAGTCTTTCTTGCACTGAGGGGCCCAGAACTGGATACAGCACTCAAGGTGTGGCCTCATCAGTGCCCAGTACAGGGGGACAATCCCTGCCCTGGTCCTGCTGGCCACACCATTGCTGATCCAGGCCAGGATGCCATTGGCCTTCTTGCCCACCTGGGCCCATGCTGGCTCATGTTCAGACAGCTGTTCCACTGGGCAGCTTTCCAGCCACTTTGCCCCAGCCTGTAGCACTGCCTGGGGCTTTTGTGACCCAAGGGCAGGAGCTAGCACTGGGCCTTGTTGAACCTCACACCATTGGCCTCAGCCCCTGATCCAGCCTGTCCAGATTCCTTTGCAGAGCCTTCCTGCCCTCCAGCAGTTCAATACTCCCACCCAGCTTGGTGTCGTGTACAAACTGACTGTGTATTCTCTCACCTCATCCAGATTATCAGTGGATATTAAACAACTGGCCCCACTACTGAACCCTAGGGAACATCACTCTTGTCTGTCCACCAGCTGAATGTAACTCCATTTACCACCACTTTCTGGGCCTGTCCACCCTGAATGAAGAGTGCATCTGGCCAAGCCAGGCTGCGAGATTTTCCAGGAGAGTGCTGTGGGAATCAGTATCAAAATATTTGCTGAAAGTCAGATAGATGGAATCCACAGCATATGACCACACGGATCATGACAAACATGCTTCCTTCTGGAGGGCTGCATGTACTAGAAAGACTGAGACTGAGCTCAGGAGACAGAAAATTTCTTGCTACTTATAGAGGTGCAGGACCAAGCTCAGTGTCTTGCCCTTGACTACTCATGTCATATACACCTTTCATGAACTGGGCAAGAATATGAGAGACGTTAAATCCTTGTCTGTGGAGAGCCACACAAAACCACCATGTCTTTTAAAGTAAGAATTCTCACTGATCATGCAAGCTTGCAAGAAAAGCTGTAAAATAGGAGGGAAATTTCCAAAATATCGTGATTACAAAGAATCCCTACCAGTGAAGCATACCTAGTCCTGTTTGTTGCAGCCTGACACCCTTGGGGACATTAGGAGCTCAGAAATTGTACATCCAAATCCTCTGTTCATCTCATTTCTCATGTCTACACTGTATTAACCTGTGTTTGACCACATTTGAGACAAACCAAGATTTTGCTAGGAATGCATGGAAGGGTGCCAAGTCTGACTTCAAAAGACAGCTAGGAATCCAAGCACTTTCCAGCTTCCCTCTTGTTTTTTATTTCTCTAGAGCACGCTGGAACTCATATTCATTCATGGGAAAAGGTAGGAACTGCAGATGAGAATTGTGGTGGGCGCTTTCAGATCTCTCAGCTCTGTGGCCATGCTGCTCAGGGGGAGTTAGCCAGGGCTGGTAGACCCTCAAGCAGTTCAGCTCCTGCAAGCAGAAGAGGTACTACTAAACATGTTATCCTTTTTACTGTCTTCACAGAAAATTTAAGAAATACTGAAATCACCACAGAACCAGCCAACATACAGCTCCTGGTCCACACAGCCAGCTTGGCCTCCTGCTTTTGGATTTGTGCTGGAGAAAGATGGTGGTAAATCTGTTTTTTTTTTTTGGGATCGTTCAATA
>VZRN01006754.1:359784-423821 GCA_013397935.1 Dasyornis broadbenti | reverse complement strand
CCCCCCCCCCCCCAAAAAAAAAAAAAAGGAAAAAAAGGATAGAGAGACGTTTATATGCAACTCTGGGGCTTATTAATCAGGAGATGGAGAAAAGGAAATATGCAAAAGTTTGTTGTCTTAATTCTTGAAGATACCACAATTCCTTCTGAGTCTTTAGTGACTACTGCTCATCTCTTTATCTTCTGGAAATTCAGTAAAATATGTTATTAAATTCCAGAACTGATATGTATGGCAGCACAGAAGCAGCTGGTAATTTTGAAGAAATATTTGTGTTAACTGCAGTGTTCTACGGAGACTTAATATAAAGAAATATATTCAGGAATTCAGTTTGCTATATTGGAAATGGGAATTGGGAGCATCACTGAAAGGAGCTGCTTCATTTATTTATCAGGTTTAATTTCATTAACAGATGCAAATTATTTGTTAAACAAATATAATAAAATGAAAAGAAGAATGAACTTTGTGTCATCACTTGGCTCGTCAGTCTAAACATCTCACTAAAAATAACCAAAAACCCTGGGTACCAGGTACTTTTTTCCTGGGTTTACACTACAGTGCAATGAAAGGCTTTGGAAGGAAATGCATGAAGAAATCACCTTAAAACTTCAGCATTTTCATGTCAGTCACATATTCCCTTGAAGGCCTCTTTTAGACCTGTTTAAAGTCTAATGTGTTTGGAGAGCAAAAAAGACCTGGGTGTTATTAGGCAGAATCCCTTTTATACGCAAAGAATTGGATCAATTTGACCCTGACTGTCTCTCTCTCCACCTTATTGTCCCATTACTTCGAACCCTTGACATTATCTTAAAGAAGGGGCTGGTTGAACTGTAGGTCTGGCACTTGCCAGTTGTGGATAACATTGGCTTCAGTCAGTCATGTTCACACATAAATGAGCCATGACAGAAACAGATTGGTGAATAGAAAAAGCAAGTTTACTGCAGGTAATGTTCTTGTGTAAGTGTAACAAATCATAGAGTCTGCTCTGCAGGAAAACAGCCTGAAATACCTCACAGAGTGATATATTATTTCTTTTGCTATCACAAACTATCCCTTTAGAAATGAGCACCTTGTGGGGAGGAAAAACAAAAGAGCTATAATTGTAGACGATGCTTCTGCTCTGTGAGATTATGAATGAGTCTCTTGCCTGTGAAAAGGACATTGCTGTGTATGGAGATACTGCTGCAGCAGTATCGTGGTGACATCAATTCTTCCTTAGAGAAAGATGACGTGTAACTTGAGTAAAACAGCAGAAATAAAACCCCCTCCCTTTGCTATTCTCTGGGGCTTTTTGTTCTTTCTGCTTGTCTGGAAATTAGGAATCTGAAAAAATTATCTTCCTTTCAAGTTAGAGTGGGAAAAACATAGTTCAAATGCAGACCTCCCTAACTGGGAAAAGTATAACACAGCACGGGCTTATTTATTTTTCATGTGATATCACTGCAAGTCTGCTATGTATAGTGTGGAAAGAAATTAAAAAGAGATAGGAGGGAATGGTGAAAGGAAGGGTTTTTTCCTAAAGCAAATACAATTCAAAGCAATTTGCATAAATGTCTCTCCCATGATTCTTTATTTATGGTCCCTAAGTTTCTAATTAAATACTGATTAATATTATCACCAGAATTGTCTCACATCCTCAGCCCTTCATAGCTTTGTCACTTTGATTAATGCATAGTCATTTATTAACTTATTTAACAAGCTGGGGTGCTTCATGACAAACTAGATTATATTATTCCGGTAACAGTCTCATTACTTCAAAAAAGAAGGTTTAAACTTAATAAAATTTATCCTCACTAAAGCTAAAGCTTTTTAATTTCAGCTTTAAAAGATGGAAATAGGTTTGGGGGGTTTTTTGATTTATAATATATAGAGTTGTATAAAGCATTCATTAATAAAATTTATGTGTTCATTTAAGCTTGATCACTGTACCGCTTCTGTAGTCATGGGTGCTTATGATTTAACTTCTGCTGTATTATGAAGATAATTAATGTTCTGACCAGACAGGGACTAAAATACTCACTAGAATGAGATAATTAAGGGCATACATAATATTTAGGTCTTGTATTTTTCTTTTTTAATTATTTGTTTTGTTTTCCAGCCAAACCTGGTAAAGAGGAAATCAGAGTTTACCTGGGGATTATGATAATTTCGCATTAAGTAATTTGACAATGCTAGAGCTGCTAGGGAAGCTGTGGCTCTCTGCCCAGTGGTGATGGGTGCAGCACCACAAGACTCTGATGCTCCCATGCCAGAAGAGCTGGTCTCTCCCCAGGGATCCCAAATCTCACTCTGTTCCCTTCCATCCCTGCTGAGAGGGAAGCAGAGATGAGAACTTGCACCCCACAAGAAGGCTGCCCTGCCATGGAGGCAAGGTGGATGGAGACACTGGGTTTGTGTGTAATGAAGGTGTTCTTAATGTGGCCGTGCTGCTGTCAGGCTGCAGGGGATGTAGGAGCCCTACAACATGCAGTTTGCTGGGCTCCCAGAGGGCCTGGGGGTTTTTGAGCTGCAGCCCTTCTTCTGTTTGATTTCCATGGGCAGGAAGGGTTGAAACAGGCTGGCAGGCAGCAGTTCTCTGCATTTCTTCCTAGGGCTCCGTTCTTCCCCTTTATGAAACAATTTTCATAAAGTTGTATTTATTATTTGTTCCAATTTCCTTTAACAAGGACCTTCCCATCAGTTTCCTTCCATGCACCTTAAACAACACATATAGATTGTATAAAAGTGATGGGAATGTGTTTATATGATTGGGAAAGCAGAGCCACCCCTCCTCAGCACCCAGTTTCCCTTTATTCCCATACACTCACCAACAGGGATGTAAGGGAGCAGCCTCAGGTGGCTGTAAGCACATCAGCACAACAGGGAAGATATGCTTCTGAGCACAGGAGATGTGGAGAAGATGCTCAGTGTTCACTGTTGTGTCTGAGAAATAGATCAAGTGATACTTCATGAGCAAAAGATCCCACCATGGCCTGATAAACTGAAGTATGTTATTCCAAGTCCACAATGACTTCATCCAAAGAGCAGTTGCACATCTAAATAGCTTTTGAGATCAGATGATAATAACTGATTTTACCACCTAGGTTAATCCATATTTAGGTAAATAAAGGTTACCTTCCAGGGCTTTTTGTCCCCAGTGACCTGTGTTTCATTGTGTGGAGCCCATAAAGCTAATTATTATGATGGTCATTGCACCAACATCTGGTAAAATACTTGCAGCAAAATTCAACTTTATAGAAGCAGAGCTTTAGGACAGAAAAAGTATTAGTATGTGGCAGGTTAAAATTAAAAACCAGTGACAGCTGTCTCTTTATTCAACAGCCTGTACTGCTATTGCATTTCCTCTGAAGTCACCTTTGCCATATACTCATTTAGGGCCTTCTCTTTCCTTTTCTCTTGCCTCTTCGTACTATCCCCTACTGAGTTTTCGTTTTGTGAAGCTGAAGATGGGTGATGGCAGATTGCTGTGCAGGTAGATGCCAAGCTTGACAGGACACAGCACCCAATGGCCTTTCCTGGCTTCATTTAGGAGTTTAGTATTGAGTGTAGAGCCTGGGTTAAACCTAGGTTAAATAAGTATGTCTTCTTGATTTCTGCTGTTAAATAAATCAAAACACCTTATTCTTCCGAGAAGAAAAAAGCACAGAAAAACAGCAGTGAGAATGAATCAGGCAGCTTTTTACAGATTGTTATACCCTAATGAATGCTTGCCAAACTCCCCAACTTCAGAAAGGGCACCTCGGTGGCTATGCAAATCAGACAGAGCACTCAGCTTCACTTTCTGCATACCAGAGTGGGAGATTTCCATTCTCTCCATCCGGCTCATGGGGGCTCTGCTGAGACCTTTCACATCACACTTGGTCCCTCTATGAAGTTTGTGGGTTGCTATGACAGCAAGAGTAGCTCAAAGAACCTTCACCAATCTGTAGTTCCTCTCAAAACCTTGAACTTCAGTGCCAAAAACATGGATATGGAAGAGTTCAAGGATTTTGAACCCCTTTTTGAATTAGATAGCCTGATGCAAGGGATTGATTGCTACAAGTGACAAGGAACTTATGTTAGATCCAAAAGGAAAAAGAACAGAAGAAAAATGACAAAAGGGACCTGAGTCAGTCAGAACATAAAGAACCATGGAATTAGTTCCTAACACTGGAAATACCATTAGACATGCGACTAGGAAAAATAGAGGACTAAAATTAATGAGATCTGCTTTTAATATTTGAAATATAGCATATCAAAAGCTCCTTAACAGTTGATCTTAAAAATAATAACTAAAAATAATAAAACTTAATTCTGGTTTCTAGACCTCCTGTTCAATCTGTACAGAAACCTGACGAGAAGCTAGAAAAGTAAAATATTGTTATTAATAAATCAACCTCTAAAAGACACCAGTAAACATTACAGATGATGCTCAATAGAAGAGGGTATACTAACTAGAAAGTTGTACCAACAATCTTTTTCATATGAAAACTCAAGATTAAACCTCTAGGTAACCTTCCTCAGGTTAAAACAACAACCAGTCACTTTTTTATTCACAGAGATTTTTACAGGTTCTTTTCTCACGTAAAATAACCTTATTATACTAGTTTCAGATCTCTCTTGAATATCAGTTGTCAATGTTGCATAATTTTGCTGAATTTTAGTGTGGTTGATCTTTCCATCTAGAAATGTTTCGTTTCCTGTCCTCAGTATTCATATGCGTATCGAGGGCTTTTTAAACACCTTGCTCCCCTGGGGAAGACTGCGTCTTATTACTTTCTTGTATTTGTGCCTGTCAATCTTGCATACGTAAGTTCTTGCCCCTCCATTGTTCCTCACATTAAATAGCATTTCTCTATCCCTGTTTGTAAAAAAACTCCTTTAGTCTTTATTTTCTGTGCTAAAGGCGTTGAGCTCCTTTCTGCCATATTTCACAAAGGTATGCACCTTCCTGCTGGTTCAGATTCAACCCCTGCTTTTCTGATACCAAAAAAACTTTTTTTTCTTTTCTTTTTGGCTGGTGTGCTGTTCCCAGTTGATGTAATGTTATGTACTCTAGCCAAAGTTCCTGTCACTGATGTCTCAGCAGATGACCTTCATTCTGACCGTACATTTAATGCTAGTTGTACTGCAGTCATCCCCAACATCATAAGGTGCTTCTGAAATGGGCTTGTGATCCTTATCTGTACTGATGATGCCTCTAGTCTTAGTGATATTGTTGGATTTGATTTACTCAAATCTGATTACTCAGATGTTAGTACTATCAATTTGTATCACGTGTGTCCATGTATGTGCATGCCTGTGAGTAAGTGTACATGCCCGCTTGTCTGCATATGTAGAAAAAAAAATAAGACTGTTTATTTATTTATTTGTTTGTTTGTTTATTTATTTTAATACAAGAGTTTCCAGTGTAAAAATCCAGAATGGATGGCAATTTTCAGGGGTTTATAAATTAAATAGTTTAGTCCTATGAAATTTTATACTGAGGTATCTGACCTCCTTATTCTCCCTTAAATATCTTAACCTTAAAGAAAAGGAGTGAAGCAATTCCTTTTATATTTATAAATGCAAGCCATTACTTGTAAAGAAAGGACAAAATCAGTCTGCATCAATCTGTCTGGATGAATTTAACTGAACTTGTGTTTGTGTCATTAAATCACACATTCCATCCTTAATAATGTTCTCATATTTTCTTGATAAGTGCAACCTGTGAAATTTCACAGGGTGCAAAAATGTACAGCATCTGTCTTCTAGAAGAATTGAATTTCTACCAGCAAAACCAGTGTATGGTTTCCTGGGAGAACATGGAATTTATTCACTTCTTGCTCTGCTGTTGGATAAGATGTAAAGTTAAATTTCAAGGTGGAGAATTACCCAAGAGGTTGCTCAAAGTCCCTTGATACATGAGATATCTTTGACACCATTGCATAGGTTCTTCTGTACTTTTTTACAGCAGAGTTGATAAATACATTAAATGCTTAAAATATTTATTGGTTTGGGGACAGCATACAACATTACAAGAAATGAGATCATTCTCTGCAATGCTACAACATATGAGAATTGAAACGATATTTTTCCCCCTCTCAAAAACATTATGCAAGTGATAATTTTTCTGTGAAGAATTAAAGTACAGAAATGCTCTGGCAATTGACAGTTGCAAATTTTCAGAATCAGTTAATATTTATTCTGTTTTAAAATAAGTCATTGTGTAAATTGAGGAAACAGTATTGCTAGCCATATTCTCTTTAGTACATTCCAATTTAATGTCAGCTACTAGGTAAGATTTAACAACATATGTCAATTTGAGTACATCAAACTCAATGACAAGAAACTTACTTCCCTGTCAAGAGAGGAATGAAAGTTTTGTGCATGTGGAAAGGGGGTGGTGGAATTGCTCTGGATGCAGGCTGTATGCACTAACACAGTGTTTAATTATTTAAGTGAAGCAAGGAAAGATGCTGAATGTATAGATGTAGATACCTCTGTTTGCAGCAGGATATGTGGAAGGTGACCTCTGCAAGTGCAGTTCCAGCTGCACTGGGACACTCCTGAGGGCTGGTCATTCAATCTCCTTGTGCACTTAACCCTTCAGCTCAGCTAATGTGTCACCAGAGGTGACACAGCTAAGGCTTCCCACCAGTGCCTGCGGACTGTTGTGTTTGTCATTACCATGTGCAGGCATCACATCCAACCCCAGCTAAGCTTCAGCTGTGATAGAGACATTCCCCATTTTCTGAGCCATCAGCTTGCCTGTCTTGGGCTGGAAGAAATACACAACCTTGTGCCAGGGCTGTACAGCAAAGCTGCAGTTCAATCACAGGAGAGCCATGCTGGCCAACAGAAAGGGAATACTTTAGAGGTGTGAGCCAGGTTAGGATGTCCTGTGCTTTAAAATAGAAAATATCAAGAGACCATTTTCAACTGCTGTAGCGTTTGCATTCACACGAAATTGTAATTTAGTTGAATCAGTTTCATTTTTCCAGTGTGGAAAATTGTAGGTTTTGTGTTTTTGCATGCGTGGATGTGTAAACACAGTCACAAAGGATTATCAGGGACTGTGAGAACACAGAAATCATAAAAAAACTCCCATTACTGACTCTTAATTAACCCTGGAAATATGCTCTGTAACTCCACTAAGAACATAGTTCTAACAGGAAAATGGAAATTCCCTGTGTTAAGGTGTTGTAGTCCAGGTTAGCAGGTGTCCCTCTGCCGACTGCGGGTGACTTGGTTAATGGGGAGTTAACACCTAATGGGGGATCTAGCAGGAGCTGTGCTTTGCACACTGTGTCTCCAGCCCTCTCAAAATGAAGATGGAAGGCTGTATGGCACATCCTAGAACTTTCAATTCAACTCTGTGTACTCAAAAAACATATCTCATACCGCTCCTTTCATGGCTTTGTTCTGATCCACCCTAGAGCCAGTTAGGTTACTTGCTCCCAGTGTTTCTGCTGGAAGTTTGTTGTAAAGGTCCCTTCTCAGGTGACTAGAAATCTTCTGATTTTCAGACTGTGGGTATTTATGGCCATTTGATTCCTTCTAACATATAATTTATCTTGAATACTACCTCTTCCTTGCCAGTACTTATAAGTGGCAGCCATAGTCCATTTTAGTCTTCTTTTGCTAAACTAAATAAGCTGTATTTTCTTCCACTCCCCAAAAGGTACAGTGCTTCCAGTTGTCTTTCCCTAGTGCTTCCAGTTTTCTTTCCTCATACCTGTTTCTGCTTTAACTCATATTCCTTACAAAACAGCAGCCAGTGTGTGGATGTTGTCTCTCCAGGGCCCTGTCTTGTGGCATCACTGCTCCTTACACAGCCCTGGTTTGTATGTGCTCTTCTTCTTCCACAGACCGATGCAGTAGCAGTAGTAGTACATTGCCATCCTCAGAAAGATCAGTGTATCTATGTTTTTCCTCTTGTTACACTATTTCCAGCTGATAAGCTCCCTGTTTTCAATAGAAATTTGCGTAATTTCCAGGTTCCTGGTCTTGCATTTGGATGGTTAATTTTAATCCTGTCTTGTAGTATCAATCTCACTTTCTTTTAGAATTTTTCCTCTGTGATGTTCTGATTGACATTCATTCCACAGCCCTGTGTTCTGTGCCATGGTAAGAGAATGAATTAATATCTGCTCTGAAATATATTGATAAGAGGTTGCATTGGCAGTCTGGAGTTTTCTTTGTAGAGATACTTTATCTCCTTTCTGGCTAGTTTAAAGCATGTCTTGAAATTTTGCTCACTCCTATTTTCACCATTCCTATGCATTCATAGCTTCCTATGTGGTGCATTATTAAATAATACGTAAATATTGTATTTTACTGTCTTACTACATATTTAATCAAGTTTTTATAAGAAATACACTATTTTAGTAAAACAGGATAATAGGTTGTTCTATTGTGATTTACCTTCCCAAAGTATCTGTTGCATGGTCTTCTGTCTAAAGACTTTCATAATTCTGAAACAAGTCTAAGAGTTCACGCCTCTTTTCTTTGAGCCTCCATGTCAGAGTCTATGTCTGCTGTTCTGCATTCATGCAACATTACTTTTACTGGAAAGATATATAAAAAGTCCTTATATCTGGACCTGCAAATTCACGTGCCTGGACTTGTACTGCAATGGGTGGTGATCGACCATGCCCCTCACTCTTCTCCTTATCTTGGATGCATTATGTGATTTAAGTTTTAGTTTAATCCCAACTGTGGTCAGCTCTCTTCCCAAGTCTTCATTTCCATTCCATCTTCTTCTTACCTTACTGCTCAATATCTTCTTTCTATTAAAACTAGAACAAACTGAATTTGAAGTCTTATTTCTCTGGTCTCTCCATTATGTAAGTGCAAAACAAACTTACTACCCTGCTCTTTTTTCCTTATTACTTCTATGATTACTTCACTTTTCATGGTTTATTCCTTATTTTCTCTGTAAAGTACAGCTAAACCTGAATTTTGAGCTCCAAAATGTGCCTATTAGTATTTTTCTTCTTTTTTTTTTCTTCTTTGCTTACTTCTAATAGCTTTTTGAAAAGGACAACTTATCCAGCCATTTCTAAAGTGTTTCCAGAATATTCTCTCTTTTCTCACTTTCAATACTTTTTGTATCTTTTGCTCAAGACTATTTCTGGATTTCACATGTTTAATATCATCATTATTTCACAGTTTATCAAGAACTCATTTAGTTTATTTTATATATTTCCTTTTTAAACTGACAATGTTCTAGAGATATTTTTATATAACTCTCTGTTTCATTTAAACTACATCTTCTCAATTTCAGTCAATCCAAGTCTATCTTATATGACCAACTGTACTATAATTTCCTGAGTACCTATCAAACCCACCCATGATACAATGTTATCTCTGGTATGTCTGGTATTTATTTGGCAAAACATTTATCATCTATCATGTACATGAATAAGTAAGATGTGCCATTAGTTGTTTCAGTTACTTCATAATCTACATTTGGGATGTCATTGACTCAAAAGTGATGCATCCCTTGCAGAGTTTATATCTCTCGAAAGTTTGCAGATATTCATCCATTTATAACATGCCACCCGATAGCTGACAAAAAGTACTACTCCAGAAGTGTGGAATTTGGTTCTTTGATATAAATCAAATACTCGCAAGCTGCTCAGTTCTCAATGTCCTCATCCAACAGTTCAGAAAAATTCAATCCTGGGCAAGACAATAATGCCTCTCTGAACAGCGTTCACTCCCTTACTCGTGTATTTCCTTTCCTCTGACTATCCACACATTGAGGAATTTTGGCCTATTGCCACCTTTTCTTTTTTTCTTTCTTTTCCTTTTTTCAGCCTGATTTTCTAATACCTGTATGTCAGGACCCAAAGAGGACATGGTTTTTCACCTGACCTTTTTTCATTCTAAAGTCTTTTAAAGCAGCCAAATTTCAGCTGCCTTACAGATGAAAAGATGAGCTACCTGACAGAACATCCAATAGGTTCTTCAGGGAGATGCTGTATAAATAAATAAATAGCACAATAATTGCTCCTGATACTACATCATAGATGTCACTGGGTGCTCAATAAGGTAAGACCAGCTGAGATTATTCTTACAGTTTTTTTTCCTTGCTTTAGTGTCATACAATCACAATACTAATACAAAAAGAGATGTCAAAAGTGGTTATAATTAGACAAAATTAGGCAGATTATAATATTTCTGTCTAAGGTGCTCATGCAAAATGCTGGCTCTAATCTATGCCAGAAAAGATTGCTTTTCTGTGCTACATGGCAGGTTATGTAAAATAAGTAGTTATTATTATAACTTGCTACATTAAAAATATTGTCATCAAAGCAGCAAAAGAATGATAACAAGCTGTAACTCGTAACATCGTTAGGTGCCGCAGTTGTCAGCTGAGTGCCCGTACCAGAACCCTAACAGTCATAGGGGCTAGGCAAGGACTTGTAAGTGTGGAAGTCTGGAAATATATGCAACATGCAAACCTGCTAGATACATTTTCTGATTTCAAAGATAGGTGGTATTTTGTCATGAATGGTTTAATTTCATGTCTGATCCCATTAGGATGAAAGCTCTTTCCAAATATTATTGGTACTGTACTCATACGGTTTGTTTAATAATGACAGAGGACTGAGCAGACAAAACTATTCTTTGGCCTGCACAATCTAAGGGATAGAAATAGAAAACATACAGAGGCCTGGAAAAGACAGAGACATCTTTTAAATATGTCCTCCTATTGCTCTAGAAAATATTGTTATGGAATGAAATGTCTGCATAC
Organism: Dasyornis broadbenti; assembly: GCA_013397935.1. Taxonomy (NCBI): domain Eukaryota; kingdom Metazoa; phylum Chordata; class Aves; order Passeriformes; family Dasyornithidae; genus Dasyornis; species Dasyornis broadbenti. The sequence continues at coordinate 413,101 of VZRN01006754.1, read as the reverse complement.
CTGCCAAATCTACGACTGCCTTTTTTCCCATATAAAGAATTTTCTAACATCCAGTCCTAAAATTTCACAGTCACCATCCCCTGAATATGTTCTGTCTCACTTCCTTTTCTCTATCTATCTTTTATCAGGGACAAATACTATTCATCACTAGTCACATTCACTTGGTACATTTGCTGGTACCAAAAAGCAGTGGAGCAGCCTCTGCATAGCTTCCGACAGAGAATATTAATTCAGAAAGGGAACAGCTACTGAGTCATTATTACTGAATGGGTACCTTTCTTTCCTATCCATTTTAGGAGCTGAACCATTCATAAACTTCTCAAAATGGGAGCATTTGTTAGGCTATTTTAATTATTTTGCTGGCAGCTACCAGCTTATCATTATGTCGCAGATATTACATACCCTGCCTAACTATTCTAGGTTGTTGCTAAGAGCATCTTTATATGTAATGCCTGTTGCTTATAAACAAATCCATGGCTCAGGGAATCTCCATGAGCCTCCTTGGGACTGAGGATGTGCTGAGTATGTGGAGTCCATGACAGCCTCCAAAGGGAGAAGCTGGGAGAGCTGGAAACAAAGCCCAAGAGGAGGCGAGAGGGCTGCTCTCCCTCCTTGCATAACTCCAGATATGAAGGATGAAATAATATCTCATGGTTGCATCTTGAGCTAGGATCAAATGATTTTATTTGTAATGTTGTTGTATAATTATAGGTCAGACATCTCCATCCTCTTTTTCATTAGGGAAATGTGAGCAATGAGGGCAAAGGTATCTGGAAGTCAAGCTATGGCCAGCCTGGGAGGTGGGAGATAGCCTGTAGGTTGTTCATTGGCTACTCCTCCATGACTGCAAGTAAGAGACCCTGAATGCACCACCTCCTACATTCCTCTTGATGGGGCTCAGCAGATGAGGGAGCAAAGCTTACTAAACAGTCTGCAGTAAAACCTCTGCTTACTCTCTTTATGGCCATGCTGATGACCTGGCTCCCCTCCTAATTTGGTGTTACCTCCTCATGCTGCAATGAAGTTTTCTTCTTCCACAGATGCACAAGACTGAGATATGTAAATGTAGAAGTACAGCCTTTTATGGGCATAATGCCTAAGTAACTCCAGAACTGAACATACCTAATTTAATGAGCTTTAATTCAAACTAATTTAAGCTTTAAATTAGGTGTGTTTGTTTGGAACCCTTAACTGATGAAGTTCATGCAAACCTCTACTCATCACACAGCAGGTAATACACGGCACCAGGAAGTGCAGACCAGCTGGTAGAAGGAAAAATGTTACAGAGCTGAGTGCTCCTACAATGGTTTATATAAAAAACAAAAGGCTGGGTTCACTTTCCAAATTTCCAGAGAGGTTTTGCTAGCAACCAGCTTTCTAGGTCCAAGGGGTCTCACCTTCTGAGGCTCTCTTCTCAGTCTCTGCTTGCTCTAATGAAAACAAAAGGGAAGTATATCCTTCAAATACTTCCTGAGACAAAACACTAAGAACGGCTGTGACTTGGGCAGTTGGCATTTTAAAATGTTTTATAATTACTATATCCCTCTGCAAGATCAGTAGGCCTTACAGCTTTTGTAAAGAGAAACATTACTACCCGTCCCTGAGGGCTTGTATGCAGCACCATAAAGAATCTGTTTTTAAAGGAACTGATGCAACTTCAGAAAGTTTATTTTGTTAAGAAAGTCCTCAAATGTGTTATATGCATTTAACTTGTACCTATAAGTTCAGCACTGTGTTTTGGTTTGGAAGACAGGCGTCTGCTAAGGCAGGTGGAAAACTGCCTTAGAGGATATGACCCCCCTCCCTCCAAATTGTTGTAAGGTCGAAATCAAAGGCTCTCAGGCAGAGATATGGGAAAAGGAATAACAGTTCTTTACTCGTATCTATAACGAGGAAAACAAGCAACAATAACAGTAGCAATAACAAATAAACAAACCAGATACCCGGTGGCAGCTTTCTCTGGGCTGCCAGACACCGCCCTCCCCTTTGGTGCAGTTACGGTCACGGCCGGCAGGGGGCGCTGTGGCGCGAGCTCAGCCCCTCGGTGACGGCGGACGGAGCTGAGGGCGAGGCGGCTGCACGGCGAGCGGAGCTGCAGCAGGGACTCTCAGGGCAGCAAACTGGGCGGCAGAGCTTGTCCCCTCGAGCCGGCGAACAATGAGTAGCAGAGACTCCAGCAGGGAAGAAAAACCCAGCAGTGCTGAGCTCCCGCGGCAGCAGTGAAGGGAAAGGAGAAACAGCAGCTGTCTCCTCCAACAAGTCCTGGGAACAAGTGTGTCTCTGCCCACGGCCAGCCACCTTTTTCTTCTCTTGCCACACCTGGCTATGTTTTTAGTCTCTTAAGTGCATCTTTGTCCCTTAGGTCCTCAGTCGTTATCTCTTAGGTACCCAATCGTTGTCTCTTAAGTACCGTCGTTAAGGCTCGTTAAGGACTCTCTAGCCACAGGATGGAGAAATTCCCAACCTCCAACACACTGAAAGATGGATGAAGATGAGTAAGGTTTCTACTGATTCAGGGTCCACATGTTCGTAAAAGATAAATGGTGTATAGATTAGCTATGTTAAGCTATTTCAGCTCTGTGCAACATAAAATGATACCTTTAGTCACAATTGAACAACTTGGTAGAGAGATGAGGTCAGGTAAAGAACTGGTTAATAAAATGCTTTTGCATTTCCTAAAAGCTTGCGTCCACCCATTGCAAGAGCATATTAGAAAGTCTGTATCATTGGTCAGGAAAAGACAATGTTCAGTCACAGTTTGGAAACTGTCAAAGACAGAAATGAGTAAAGATACAGTCATTTCCCACATGAAAGGAGTAGAAAGGTGATGATGCTATGACTGATATCACAACACGACTTTTCTGGTTTTCTTCTATGTACTGCAAGAATCATTTGAGCCCTCCTTAGGCAGAGAGAAAGTGTTGATCAAAATGGGCTCAGATATTTTTGCAGAAATTTACTAAGTTAATTTCTACTGATACTCTGAAAGGGTGGGTGGGTTTTTTTTTGTTGTTGTTTTTTGTATTTTGTTTGTTTGTTTTTAACAATTCCAGTATTTGGTGAAGGTCTATCCTTGTTAAAATTGGGCTAGAGGTAGAAGGAGGAACTTGAAAGTCAGATTGAATTTCTTCCAATATCTTTCTTCCTTCACAGTTCTGTCTTTTTTTCATCCTACCACTGAAAATGGATGAAGAAATAAAGGTATATTTCTAACCAAAAGTTATATTAAAAAAACCCCAGCTGGTTCTGCATGTACAAATTGTAGATAATAACCAACTGGGGGAAGGAACAGACTCCTTCACTGCCCTGCTGACCTGATTCCCCCCTCAGGGCTGAGAGCACGGCAAAGACCTCTCCAGCCCATCCTGTATCACCACTGGTCAAACACCAACTTAAAGGGGAGCCTGACCCTGAGAACTGCCTGAAACTATCTTCCAGCTAGGATGTGGGCTGGGGCTCTTTCTGTCAGTGAGGAGAAGGGGAGGGTAGGGAAGGGAGTTGCTCTCATGTTCCCTCCTTTTTGAGTTGCACCATGCTGTTTCCCCTTGCTTTCCCCTGCTCCCAAACCCCATCAGCCCCGGGAGATCAGGTCTGAAGAGGGAGCAGTCAGTGCCTCAGCACTGCCCACACAGTGGGGAAGCTGGGCTGACTCCGTGACTCTGTGACTCACCAGGCACCTCGGGTGAGAGATGGGGCCTGGGCTTCCCTGGGTGCACAGGACTCTCTGAAACAGCATTGTGGAGATCTTTGGGGAGGAGTTCTAAGTGTGAGGAAGCAGCTCAGAGAACCTGATATTAGAAGTGAAAAAATAGTTTGAAATTAATAACGTACTGATGATCTTCAGCTTTCTGAATACAAATTGTCCGTGAACAAAACCCAGTTTATCAAATATTCACTTTTGGAAACACCAAACTACTGTGAATAATTCACGAGGTACAACTTGTTCTTGTGTTACTTGTTTTAAATATTTAATAGTCAAAAAATGAGTTGTTTTGATTGAACACATATGCCATGTGGTGCAGCTCTGTTATACCCAGGCATGACTCCACACCCAGCATTGAGGTCTGCAGGAGGAATGCTGATGGCAGTGCACTCAGGGAACTTCCTGAAGGATTTCCTTCCAGCTTGTCCTCTGCAGAATTCAGCTGCTTTCCTGCATGTACTCGATGAAAAACACAGAGGAGATTGAAACCGGCCCAGGCAGTCATGACTAAGACACAGCAGAATTATTAGAGCCTTTCCTTGACGTACAAGCTGGAGATGCATGTAGTTTCTGTCAGAGTCTGTTCTGGTTCTTTATGTGAACATTAAATAACTTCTAAAATGCAAGGTAAACCCAGCTCAAAACACGCTCATGCCCCCTTTAAATATGTTGCAGTAGAGTGTTTTGCACAGGTGCTGAAATCAAGCAGACTTGTCTCTCCTTCCCCTTTCCCCTTTCTCCCTCTTCAAAAATAATTTTGGACCTTCTGGTTCCTCACCATAATTTGGGAGTCTGCAAGTATAGTGATAATAACTTGCCCAGTCCCATGAGCATCTTAAGATGGACTTCATCATTACACGTGAAGATATTTAACTTTCCTCATACTCTCTAAGTTTATCCAAGGCAGGTATTTTGCTTCTTTTTTCATGCTAATATTGTTTGTGCTATGTACCTGGTCACAACTGTTATTTTTGTAAAGCTTACCCAGATCACTGAAGCTGTATCACAAATAATGTTCTCTTAGTTTCTTTTGCTGGACCTGATTCACTCATATAAATAAGAAAAAGTTTACCAGATCAGGACTTTGAACAAGGCAGGAATTTGGCAAACAGCTAGAGATTGTGTAAAACAGCAGGTCATAGTGTCCTTCCTGGATCCTGATGAAAATAATTTTAGTTGCACATTCCTGATCTAGTTTGCATACCATGTACTTCTCTTCCTACAGAGAGGCTTCTGAGCAGCACCATACCTCTTTTACTGTCATCTTGTCTGAAAGAGGGAAAAACTACTGCTCTCTGCACACATTGCATTAACACAGAATGGAGGAATGGCTTTGGACAGGCTAATCCTACAAAAGTTAAGATAAATATATGTCTGCATATGTCTGTAAATGCAAATCATATGGCCACTAAAGGAGATTTTTCAGAAACTCTTGCTTTAACTGGATTTCTCAACTGCAGGGTGAATCAGCCTCAAGATGTTTTTCTTCCCTAGATTTTGGAGAATATTTCCTACATCTTGTGGGTTGTAGTACCATGTCCTCCATATGCTTCAGTGGAACATGTGAAATGGGACACATTCATCTGTGTTCTGTATGTGGCTCATCTTGATTCATTACACCACGGGAGGATGAGAACTTGTCCAAACCAGAGGATGCAGGAGTGATTTTTCTGGTGAGCATCATTTAACTGTTCAGACTGGTTAAAGAATACCAATCTGGGAAAGACTCTCAGGCCAGTAATTCCAGTTATTCCATGCAACGATACGATAAAGTTTGTCTATAGCCCTGTAGAAGGATTAGGTGTGGTGTTTGCTCCTCCAGCGTGTGCTGCACGGCTCTGGTTATGTCATACCTTCTCCCTGTTTTTCAGATAAGAAGGCAGAGGTACACACTTCCACACTTGGGAGTGTAAGCTTGCTGTATAAATCCTTTCTTAAACTTCAAAAAAACACAACCAATGTTCAGAGATACACTGTTTCATGGGTGCCATAGACGTAATATCACTCAAAATTAAATGCATAACTGTTAGCCGCTCTGTTTAAAAACTGGTCCTAGCCACCCTTCACTTCAGATGAAGAACCTGCCAAAAGCCATGAGAACAGTTACAAACAGAGCCGAGAATAGAAAAGAGCCTCCTGACTTGGTGTCTGATTCACCCTCTTTGGTCTGGTGTTATGTAAGGAAGCCAAGTGAGTTGTTTGTGCCTTAGTTTGCATTCTGTGGCTCCAGGCTGCACTGATCTCATTTAGGGTAGCACAGAAATTCCTGTATTTTTTGCCTCAGCATATGGATTTGCAAAAGTGAACTAGAACTATCCTCTGAGGGGAAAAAAAGCAATTATTTTTTCTTTTAGTATCTTCTTTACTGTCACATCTCTTTTGCTGCCTTCTAAGAGATAGAGATAGTCTCTGTTATGACGTATACCTGCTGATTACTACACGGTTTGAGTGAGAACCAAATGGTTTGAGTTTTATGTTTTTTAGGATTTTAATTGATTTTCCCCTCAATCTGATTAAAACAAGTTGCTGTCACAGTCTCAGATGCGGATTTTACCAAATTTTTATCACTCTCTCCTCTATACCTCTGTCTAGAAGCTTCTATACTTAAGTTTGCCAGCATATACAATAAGGTAAGTACTCAATTCAACGTTTTCCCATGTGTTATCGATCTGCTACAAAGAAATTGGTTTTTGCTTCAAGGGACACTACTTCTCACCTTACAGAAAAAATTAATTTTAACCCAATCACTAAAATTTGCATGTACAGTACATATTGCAATTTGAGTACTCAGTATTGTTAAGGGGAAAAGACTCGTGGATCTGGAGTTTTGGGATGCTTTGAAGAAGACAGAAAAAAATCTCTTAATGCTGATTTCCTTGGGGAAAAGTGTTGGAAGAAGGAGAATGGAGAAAAGGATTCCCTAATAAAATGAGCGGAATAGGAGAATCTGTCTTGGTAGGGATGTTCCATGAGGCAGATGTCATATGTGAATAACTCTTTCATACTGTGTTTTCATATATAAACTATACATGTTTTCTATTGGAAAATCAAGCCTAATAGACTTATGTCACTTCAAACTCTTTACAGATAAAATGGTAAAAAATTCTTCACACTTGTACCCAGGATATTTTCAGACTGCTGTTCCTGAGCATCTGCACATCAGCTGCCATGCAAGAGATAGTCAGACTTTCATTCTCCACTGCTCAAGTGACAGAAACGCTGTAATAGTACTGAAACCAGGAAAAAAAATCTCACATCTAATATTTTTGTTTGACTTGGCTTCAAAAGTAAAATGTAACGAAAATGGGAAAGACATTTTATTTCAACTTTATTCTATATAATTTTACTTAGACAAGACTTAAAGTATTTAATTTTTAAGAGGGGAGAGATTTCTCTCTGGGTTTGACCCTTCCATTGCATTGTCTTTCACATGGCACACCCACTCACAGCCTTGCTGAAGGCTTGGACTCCAACTGCTCCCTGTTTTCCAAGGAAAAACTGTCCCACAGGAACATTTTGGATGAACTTTGCTAGACAGTAAAGTTTAGACTCATGTTTGCATGGAAGATGCTATCTGTACCAGTTTCTACCTGTAACAGCAAAGCTTCAGTTTGCATGAATGTTTTTAGCCTTTAACCTTGCCAGGAGACTGTTAGAGCAAAACAGTTGGCAAGAAAAACAACACAAAAGATACTGTCAGTGTGTCTCCTACCCACGGAGCCCATAGTGGGGAAATGATTTTTTGGGAGTATATAGTAGTGCTTGCAACTTGCCTTCTGACCAGCAGCGACCAGGTTTAACGGTAAACTATTAAAGATGTCACTTTTGGAGCAGTTGGCAGTAATGAAGCTTTGAGAAAGCGGAAAAACATTACTGCAGGGTAAAATAAGCTGTACTTGGGAGTGTTTCCAAGTGCTGTGATGGGATCCTATGCACAGAAAAGTTCTCGCTGTGGACCCAGCACAGGGCAGCTGGTGTTCAGCACTGTTCAGGGACTGGTTCCTGCAGGTAGTTTGCAGGCAGTCACCCACTTTTTGTGGGTTAGAGTTATTTGCTTGGATGTGGGCTGTGGTGAGCCCATTGGCCTCCGTGCCCAGGCTGATCCCTTACATGAGCCTTTTCAGGAAACTCATAGAAGCACCAGAGCTGTGAATCCTTTCTGCAATGCACAGATAAGACGGATAAGAAATAGATCAGACCTCAGAAAAATCATTTTGGGAAACCAGGATAAGAGTCTTTGGAAGATCATCAGTCATTCTGGGAGCACTTTTATCAGAGAAAGATTTAATCTCAAAAGTTGTAAGGTCATCAACCACACATCTATTTCAGGATGCACATGCTCCAATGTTGGCAGTACTGCTTTCTCTTTCTGTGCTAATGGTCCTTAGAATGGCTGATCCATCTGCATGGAACTGTTTTGCCAGATTGATGTCATCCCACACCTCTGACCTCACAGAAACTTATGCAATATTTCTTTCTAAAAGCTAATAGAAAAGAGGAATGAAAATTACTATGAAATTTCATTTCTAATTACAGAAGAAAGCAGTCTGTACAGTGCTTGTTGCAGAGGACTTCTCTACGTTGCAGAAGACTTCTTTAAGTAGAGCAGCCCTTGGCGCCCTAAAAACCGTTAATACAGAACAGATTCAAAGGCTGTTTTAAGCTAGTGGGAGATTTTGATTTTGAAAAAGTTCAGTTTTAAGACACAGGTGGGAGTTTTTGTATAATTGGGCCAGAAAGGCTAGGATGGAAAAGGATATATTCCTGAAGGGAAAGAAGCATGGAATCTGCTTCAGAGCACCAGTGCATTCAGAGTAAGATTCTCATGTTCAAAGCATGAGAAGCAACAGATCAGAGGGAATGGAGCAGGGTAGCTGCAGAAACAGATCTGTTATGGTGCTTCAGTGGAGATAGGAAGGTCTTGCTGTGGCCAGACTGGGATCATTCAGCACCTGCTTTCCCTAAAAGGGCCAATCAGACCAACAAAAGGCTGTGATTAGAAGTCAGCGATTTTCATATTCCCCCAAATCCCCTCTAACCTTACTGAGTTGTGTAAGTAAGCTAGACCCAGGGGAAATGAAGAAAACAACTCCTGGCAGTCTGTTGTTCCTGAATCTTTGGTGGTTTTCACAGGATGAAACTCCATGCTCGTACCCCCTTACGTATGGTAGCTTCACCTGTGCATTGCTGTCCAGCTGTAGATCTCATGGTTTACAGGATTTTGAGGGATTGGACTTGCTCCACGGGAGTCAAAAAGACATGACTTTTACACCCTGAATGGCCAGATGAGGTGACTTTTCTGCAAATGTCCTTCACATATGTCCTTCTCCTTTTCTCATTTCCTTGTGTTGTGTTATAAGTAGGATGAAACAAACACAGTCGGGAAATCTTACAGTTTGTTTCCTGACAGATGATACATTTTAACGGATTCAGTCTTCCTTCACAGCATGTTTAGTGGTGAAAAAATCACCTGTATCATGACTTATATATAAACTTTTAGTTTATATCAGTTTGTTTAAAGCAGGATGCTGGATCGCAAATTTTCCCAGGCTGAAGAAGGTGGGCTTGTAACTTTTAGGACAGCTGTCCCTAGAGCCTGCTTGTACATGCATGAAGGGAAATAACTGCCTTATTTTAAGGAACATGAGGAAGAAGAGGAGGGGGAAGGAGGATTTAATAGTTTTGTGCCAAGTCTCCAGGTAGGACTGATTTGGCAAGGGGCTGATAGTGATGTTTTCATTTCACAGGGAGATGAAAGCTTCTTGGTCATCTAACCCAAAATATTGAGGTTTCGTCCCATTAAGGTGGTATCTACCTCTTTAATACGACTGTGACTCAGGGAGCAGGTGATGATGATGGCTGCTTCTTTCTGAGTATAGAGCTACAATCCTTATCAAAGGCATAAATTACTATTATTTTCTTACCGGATTGAACATCTTTTTTAAATATATGAAAGAAAAATTGTAGGCTGCCTAGTGAAATTTCTTCTTGGAAAACCTGCCTATTCTTAATATACAAGTTCAATGAAAGTTCAAAAGTTTATCAGTACAAAGACTCTGTTCTAATAATTTATATGTCAGCTTCTCAGCTCATATTTTGATACTTTGAATTAAGAGATATTTTTGTACTGCTTTCATGTAGAAGTAATCAAACAGCACTTTTCACAGGCGAATCACGATATCTATTGATTATAATCAAGCTACAGTTAGTGTTAGTATTAGAGAGTTCGTGTGTAACACAATTTGTCAATCACCAAAGAAAACTGATACTGACTGCCACAGGACACTATTTTCCTCAGCCAATTTAACTCCAACAGGTTTCACCATATGAAGAATTGACATGAGGCAATGCTCATGAACAATGACTTTGAAAGTAAATAAGATTGGGGTTTTTCAGGCAAATGAGATGTTTTCACACTTCCTGGGCTTAGTGACCCTCATTTACAGAGAAATAAAAGGGCCTTTGGCTGTAGTCTCAGTGCTATGGGTAGTATCATTAAACAGTCTGCTCTGGAAAAGTGAGAGGGCTGGAAAAAGCAAAGTCGGAGAGCAGGAGAGAGCAAAGTGTGTATCTCTATGAAATGGGATCAAATAAAGAGTTCAGAACAATGGAGCTCCCAGGTTGTTCTTAGTTCTTGGAAACTGTTGAAAAAATTAACACAGGTTTTTAAGTACTGGAAGCATAGAAGGAAGCATAGATTTGTCTAAAGTAAACAATGTCTGTTAGTCTTAGACCACTTGATAAAGAGTTTTCAGGCAGAGAAACAGGCATAATCCAATATTTTTATGTTAGGGAGATTCTCATGCCAGTTCATATGATTTTTTTCAAACATTGTTAAGTATAAATGACCTGGATGAGGCAGCCCTTAAAACAGGGGTAATATTATCTGGGTGAAAAGAAACAGCCAGGAGGTACTACTAAAACAAATTGTAGACAATGAGGTTTTGCAGCAGTCAGTCCTTGGTGCAGTTCTCATCAATATTTTCGGTAACAAACTACATGGAGGGAAATGAAGTATGCTTAATTAATTTTCTGAAAACACGTCATTAGAACAGATAATTTGGAAAATAAAACTAAAATTAAATGTTATCCTGGCAGCTGGAGAAGATGCTTTGAAAAAGTAGAATGTCAATGTAACATGCAAGGTACTATTCTTTGGAAGGTTTCATCAACTCCTTCTGGACAAAATGTCCATCACACAGCTGGATAAACACATCATGTGAGGGGTGAGCAACCGGCTCATGGGTCAGGCACAAGGGATTACAGTGACCGGGGTGACATCAGACTGGGGGCCTGTCACTGATGGGGCTCCACAGGGCTCCATCCTCGGCCCTGTGGTCTTCAACATCTTCATAAAAAGAGAGACTCGGAAAGACTGGGCTATGAGGAAGGTTATCCCAGAACAGGATGCATGCCTGTGTGTCCTGCACACTCCCTGTGGGCTGGTGGCTGGTAAAGTAGCGTGCTTTGAGAGAGAAAGAAGATGTCATATAGTGCCAGCAGCTACTTCATAAAGAAAAAAAAGGCAGCTTTTCCATTTTAAGCCTAATTATATTCCTTCCTACCCTAGTCTTACTGATATCAACCTTGGCAGGTTTTTCTAAAGCCAGGTTTAGTCTGTGTAAACAGTCTGTGAAAAATTAGACACGATATCCTGAAATGAACTTTCCTTAAAAATGTAGATTAGATTGAAAGCCATCCCTAGAGAAGAAGTAAAACTTTTATTGGATGAAACATTCACTGCACTTCTTAACCTGTGACTTAGTATCTGATTTATTTGATTATACAAGTTGATTTGTTTGGTTTTGGTTTTTTTTTCTGAGAAAAAGCATTGTTGTGAGGATGACAGTTATTGCATGATGGATAGCTGAAGGGAAACTAAACTTTGAGATGTTGGTCAGGAGAGAGTGGTCTTGCAGAAACAAATGTCAGAGTACAAGTTGTTCAGTCCAGAGGGACATCCACAGTTCTGGAAGGGTTCTGTCGCGGTGGGGGAGGTTCGGCGCTGGCAGCACCTGGGTGCCGCGACCTTCCTAGGAAGAGCGTCCTGTGGGGAACAGTCTCTCTAGGGGTGCTGGCAAAAGCCTCCTGGAGCGACAGTGATTTCAGCAAGTGTAGCGACACCTCCGCTACAAGTGATCAGCTCTTTTGTGAAATCACCCAAGGCAAACTCGGGGAGTGAGGGTGAGGCGGCTCGTATGGCAGCTCCACAGAGGAAGTCTTTATTGTCCTGCACCCTGCGAAGGGGAAGCCAGGGACGAGACCAGCCTGAGGTGTTGGGGTCAGGACAGGGGTTTATATGGGGAAGGTAGAGGGTGGGGTGGAAACCGATTAGCCAACAGGGAAGGGGCTATTACCCTGGGAGAAGCAAGGTCTGTTGGGATGATTCCAGTTTCTCACCCTGACCTTGAAGGTGAGCTGCTTAGCTCTGACTCCTCCAGGGAGTGGGGGATGTTCACTTGAAAGCTCACTGCCTTCCACAGAGGTCTTTCTAAACCCTCTCAAGGTACATTTTCACAACTCATGTGAAACAAACACTTTTTCTCAAGACAGATGAGAACTCAGCAGAGTCATGCTGCTGCAGACTTTGGGTGAGTGAGAGGTGTGTGACTTGCATTTGTTTCTCTGTCTCATATAAACAGAAAGGATTTTAATGTGCTGGTAGTATATTGCTCCCCTAAACAGAGTGCGAATTATGTTACTTTCTATATGGCCCCTTGTAGAGACAGCTCTTCAAAGAGACAGTTATAAATGAAAAAAAAAAAAAAAAAGAAAAAACTTCTAAAACCAAGTTTCTTATTTTGAAGCGTGATACCTTGGTTCACCTTCTGGATTATTACCAGAAATGTAAACAACATAGGCATCATAACTTGGTTCAACACTTGTATATGATGTAATAAACACTGCCATTTAGTGTGGAAAAAGGTCAATTCTTTTTTGCCATATGCAATAACTTTGAACTTATGTAGCAAGTTTATTGCCTCTGACCTCATGCTTGCTAAATGGCATCCATAAATACTGGAGATGCCAGTGACATATATTTGGTATCTCAGATCACACATTTCTAGAGTTTAGGGAATGCCTGAACAGGAGTGAACTTCTCTGACACATCATTTTTTTTCCAGAACATCTTGTTCTTGGATCTATCCCAAAACATACACAGGGATGGTCCAGTGTTTCTGTTGGCAGTCTTTTTCTTTTCCTTGGGCAATTCAACTTTTGTTTTGAATGCAAACTTTATGATATCATCATCTAAGCCTGTTTATTGTTTAGTGTTCATCCCTCAAGAAAAAGTAAAGAATGTTCTAGAAAATTCCAATAAATTCTAGTAGAGTCAGCCAATGTTAAACCAGCCTGTTTGCTTGGAGTATTTCTTTGTCCTTTCTATCTATTGTTATTCAGATTTTTCATAAAATGGCAAAATACTGTTAAGAACATTCCTTTTCTGTGTTCCTCACCAATTTATTACCATTTCCTGAATGCACTGTCCTGTTGTTCTTGAAGATAATGAAAAACTTGGCTTTAATATGAGCAGAAAATTACCCTAAGTGAACAGTTTTGTCAGTTGGAAATTACTTTGTTTTAAAAGGGCCTAATCCTGTAAATTACTGAATGTTGACAAGCAAGGACTGATGACGTTCAGCTTCTACTGAGGGGCTGAGAACACTAAGTAACTTGCAGTAGTCAATCAAAATTAGCAGAGAAAAGTAATTTCAAGTAAAGTGTAAAATACAAAGTAAAACCTTCTCTGGCATCTTTATTATTTTATCACCGAATAAAACCAGAATGCTGTGTGGAAATTATACCTTTTCAGATATATCAACTTTTTTTCCAAAGTTTAGACACATTCTTACACTGTGAAATATTTGCCACATGCTGTTCATGCTTGTAAGGTCGTGACTAAGATAAATAGATTTTAGAGAAACATTAGAGTGGGAGTATGTGGGAGGAATTTCATTTGTATTTTTAGCAGAGAGAATTTGAAAATCTTGTTGAATTTTGTGCTTGATTCCATTAGAAGGGAATATGACAATGGATCCTGTAGAATATACATCCTTATAGAACAGCACAACTAGAATTGGTATGAAATGGAATATATCATGGAAAGCCAGTGACTAAAATCTGAGGAAAACAACTTTAAATCCTGACATTTAGAAGCATAGCAAATGGATGTCGATGGTGACAAGATTTTAAATAACTTTGAAAGGGTGTAAGACTTGGCCTAGTTTCTTCTGAGCTTGTGACAGGACTCACAGTGCATGTTAAAGAGAACTGGATGAGACACCAAATCCTGAAGATATCATCTGGCTCACCATGAATCCCCACTGTGGCACAGCTCTGCCAGCTCTACACTGTGTCCTGTGCTGTCTGTTCCTTCAAGACATTGCCACTCCCACTGACCTCTGCCAAGTTGCTTCAGAGACCTGTGGCTGAGCCAAAGCAAGACTATTTTATGTGTATTTCTGCTGCAGTGATGGACTTATTTTGAGGAGGGTAAAGATCATACTTGGAAGGCATGAATGAAATTTCCACAGGATGGATGGAGGATGAAAGTCTCTGTGAGTGAAAATGGATCAGGAAGAAACAGGGCATACAGTTAATGCATTTAGGTCTGTGACCAAGTTGTGTGAGTAATACAAGTATAATCTGATCCAAAGACAAGCACATCTCTTGGTAAGATAGGAATGACTACAAGCATAGGAATAAATTATCTGAAGGGTGGACTCCTGAAGCACAGCAAGAGATGAATAGAGAAACTGGTCAGCTTTATGCAGGAGTCAAGGAGAGGAGTCAAGAAGTCCCAGGCTGGGGAAGGCTGGAAGTGTTATCAACAACCATGGAAATCAAAAGATATCAAAAGGTTTGGCAGAAAACATTTAGAGGTTTATGTAACACTATCCTCTGTTGTTTACCTCCTGTTGTGAAAGAGCAAAGCTGAATTCATGACATGACTGTGATGTTTAGTAGACTGAATATTATAGCTACAAGACAGTGACTTTACTGGAGAATGAACACAGGAATAGAGCTGTTATTCTAAACTTCATAACTACTTAATCACAAAAACAATAGAAACAGGCCTTCAAATAAATCATGCTTTTTAAACATGTGATCAGTTTTGCCAGGACAAGATATTTTCTAGCCCTTTGAGTTGTATGAATTGGGTGCCTTAGGAGCCCTTGCCACAAAAACCTCAGAGCTAGACAGAGACTCAAACTTTGTACTTTTTCCATGGCTGCTAGTTAGGTGCTCTACACACTAAACCCCATGTGCAATGTATTGCACATTCATCTCTATTGCTCAGCTGGGCTGTCTCACTGACCTTTCTCTTCCCTCCCACAAGCTCAATAACACTTCCAGCTTTCCTCAGTCTGGGACTTTGTGTCTACAGCAGTTGCAAAGGGGACACTTGAGACGATCCTTTGCGGTCATCTTTCGAGGGTGGGGGTGCTCTTAGGATGAAGGCCCAATACACCATGCCTAGGAACAAGCCGTGCCATTCACTACTCTAGTAGTTCATGCACTGGGCCCCCTTGATGGCTAACATAGCTTGGGCACTGCTGCTTGCACTGGGAAGCTGAAAAGAGGGTGTCCTGCAGTACCTTAACGCTGTGGTGACTATTCCAAGCATAGTCCATCTCCCCGCTCCGGCATATTCAGAACAAGCACTTGGTTTATAGCCATAATGCATATATTTGACAAGAAAAAGAGCAGTTTGTTGTTTAGTGCTAGTTATGTGATGCTTCCAAGTCCTACTCAGAAGCTGCTGTCAAAAGTTTGCACATACAATCTTGGAGCTGAGCCAAGCTGCAAAACTCAGGGGTGTTGAATCCACCTGTGCTTTTCCCGTTTTTAACATCCTGTGCCTTCAACTGGGATGATTGCATTCACTCCAAGATCACTGAGAATACCTGTCAAGGAGTAATGAATATTTGCGGAACAGCCATGTTAATCAGCTGGTTTCAGTCTGCTTGTGTACTTACAGCGATGTGATTGCACAATGTGCCATACTTAGCATTCGTGCAAAAAGTGGCAGGAGCCACGGGGAGAATAGAAAAGCCTCTCAGGAATATGTGTGAAGTGCCTGCAGGGTAGGTAGTGCAGCATGCTGTGATCCCTGGGAGCAGACAGCAGGCACTTCCTGGATGTAGTCTTCCTCTGTGGAGGGTTTATGTTGGTTGTGTTGGCTTTCTTTGGTTAGATAGATACTGCATCTTCATGCAGGTAGATGGAGGTGACTTCCTGGAAAGGAAGGGCTGAGCAGTGAGGAACAGAGTAAAGAAGATCCACTGCAGGATGTCTGATATGCTCTGGTTCCTCTGCATGTAACCCAAGTTTTTATTCCTTGTGTTGAGCTTTTCCATGGCACGTTCATTTCAAATGCAGTCACGGTGTTTTGAAGGGCATTTTGTAATGATTTTATCCAGATTCAGATTATTTGCAATCCAGAGGGAAAGCATGCATTCTTTGACAGGCAAATAGAAAACATATCTGAGCACAAATCAAAAGAATGAGTACAGCCTGCACACTCTGTACCCATTACCAAATCCCCAAGGCTCTTTCTGTTTGTTTAGGTGCTTTTTCTTCTCCTCTCTCTTGTTATACTGGGTGTTAACTCAGCAATGACTAAGTATGGTTAAAATGGATAAGACAAAATTCTCTACATAGCATAATGTTCTTGAAAGATTCCATGTTGCAAACTTAGATTCAAGTGAAATCTACCAGAGGAACACCTACCAGTTATCTCAAGTAGATCTTTTTTCAGCCCGTCAGAGGTTTGCATATCCTTCTGTCATAGGTGCTCTTCTGATCTCATTTCAATCCCAGGCAAGCTCAGATCCACTATGTAATGAGATAATGGCATTTGCACAAAGTGGAGAGAAAAAGCTTTGTTTCTACAGCATGTTAGGGTTTACACTGCTCAGGAGAGAGCATTTTCTATCCTTTAAAGAAGCATTATCTGAAACTTACTGTGTATGCTAGAAAAAGCAACATTGTGCATTTAAAAGAGATTCTTATTCCTGAAAACACTTCATCTCTCACATTTCCCTACCCACAAAGTAAGGTATTCATGAACAAGTCCACTCATCCCCCTAATAATGACCTAGAGTAAACATCTGACATGCACTGCTTTCAAGGTCCTCTTTGCTTAGGCACGAATTGTTCATTTCTGTGTCTTTTGTATACTGCCAAAAGGAAAGACAAATTATTCAAGGGATGTTTTACATTATCAGTTGTGGCAGAGGTTATGCCTGTGTATATCTGATCCTCTTTTATTGCATTACAAATGACAAAATAAACTATTGGGCATTCAGAAGTCTTTAATGTCAGGACACAGTTTCACACTGGATTTTTAATTTTAAATGTATAAGATGTAAGATAGCCAGCTGTCAAGGTTCCTAGTCATTTGCAAAACCTGTGGAAACCTCATGTAATAACAAATTTCCTCCTAATACCACTGCTCAACTAATTTTAAAATATGAATGCCTACTCTGTGTGAGTTAGGTAAGAGCAATTTCCCCGCCTGCCCAGTTTCATAATTCAATCACGTGTGTCAGTTTTGGAGTGACCTATCTCATCAAGCACACCCCCTATTGCTACTTGCCTGTGCCAAACAAAACAGCAACATTGAAACCTGTTCAATGTCAGACAACACAGGGGGAAAGAGGGAGAGTATGAAAAATGCCGTAAAAATAGAAAAAAAACAGGTGGATATGTTACTGTAAAATATACGTGTACCTGAGTGCACATCTTTCCTTGTCACAAATTTCTGTCTTGGGAGAGGTTAATAAAATCAATATAGAACTTTGAAAGCGGAAAAAATAATATAGGGACTATGTGCCTTTTTTGTCCTGGACTTTAGATTTCTTTGCTGCATGACAGGACCTGCTGTCATATACACTACTTGCTTTATCTGACAGAAGAAGTTGAAGCTCCAAACATAAATCTATCAATGAAGCAACTTGCTGCCTTGCCTTTCAGCTTTGGAGCTTGCAAATAACAGCCAAATTTCAGAGCTTACTGAGAAAAAAAAAAAAAGTAAACTAGGAAATGTTTACAGCAGAGCCTATGCCTCAGTCTAACATTACAGTGAGCGCTGAAACATCAGCAGAGCTAAGGCTGCCTAACACTTCCTAGCTAAGGTACTGGTTTTCACTCTCTCACAGCTGAAGACATGTAGGATGCTTTCATTTGCTCAGTTTTTGGCAGGTGAAGGACAATATTAAACATGTTGCCTTTTTCTAGCCAGGCCTTTTCAATAATCTTGATCCCTAGATCTCAGGACTGGCACAATATACAACTGCATGGCCTCTTCAGGGGACCACTTCCAAACTGCCAAGAGTGATTTTTCCCCTCCTCTGTGGGGTCATCTCATTCTTCCCACCAAGAAAGAGGGAAGGTTACCTCACTTCAAGTACTACTGAACCAGATCAGTATTTTCTTTTCCACAGAAATTATTCATTTCAAATGGTCTGGGCATCTCTTTCGCCTGCTCCCCATTTGGGATCTTCATCTGGTTTGTGGGGAGGCAGAGGGCGGGTGGTAGCAGAGATGCCAGGGACCCAGGACACAGTGTTGCACAGCCACACTCTGCATGCCCTGTGTGTGAGAGAGGATGTAGCCACACATCCGCAGTCAGCTCATCAGCTGCAGGTGGGGTTTGAATGATTTCTCTGTTTGTCATCTTGCTCCTTATAGCTTATGCAGTGCAGCTGGGCTGCTTCTCAGAGGATGCAAGGTCTTACTGGTTCCATCCTGTGAGTGTAGAAGGACACTGGTGTTAAATACGGTGCAGACACGGGAATTGTGTGGTGTGCAGTCTCCAGGATGCTGCAAGACATTGTGTATTTAGCTTTTTTTGTTGCTTTCTGTGGCTGCACCAATCCTCACCAGCCCAGCTGCACAGCTCTCCTGGACGGGAAATGATGACAGGCTATTTGCAGGGCTGTATAGTGTTATCTTCAACTCCACTTCAGAATAGCACTTGCCTGGGTGTTACATCCCATTTCCAAGTCCCTCTCTCCCTTTGATCACATCCTTGTTCCCTGTGTGACTGTGTCAGCACCTACTTGCTGTTATGTGTCACTTACGCTACAATGCAGCATTGTTGTGTCCCAGCTGTGTGTCTGACAGCAGCCTAATCTCACCATCACAAAGCACAGTGCCTGCTAACTGTCTGGATATTTGACTTGCTGCCCAGACCAGTTTGGCATTCTGCACTTAACTTCATGCTGTCCTATTTCAACTTTCCTAGTAACCAGCTTGGATGTGGCTAACTTTCACAACAGGCCCAGCACCTGGTGTAGCTACAGCACACTCATACTTCCCTCTAAAAAATTCTAGAGGCACAACCAAAGAAAATTAATATCTAACATAAGTTTTCTACTGTGCTCATTTTCTTCCAGCCCTTAACCACCTTATTATCCCCCAGGGTCCAGTGGTTTGCATATTTATTGAAAGATCCCTGAGACTACAATCCCCTCCCCAAAAGGTGCTGTGGCTGGGAGTGGGGTTCTGCTAAATTTAGTTATCAGTCTTATCCCTTGGTGCTCCCTCAGCTGATGTTCAGGCAAGGCAGTGACAGCTAGGCTGGTATTAGCTCCATCAGGCATCTAGAAACTTGCAATTTTCCATCTGGAAAAACTCACTTCCTCCCTGAATATTAAGGTGAAACTTCTTCAGTTTTGGGTGTCAACTCACACTAAACAACTGCTCTTCTTTCCAAATCAAGGCTGAGGAAATACGAGGTGGTGAACAATTTGTTTGATCATTGTTGTTTCCTCCCCTCCTGAAGATCAAAGTGAGTCCAGTTGTTACTAGCAATGTGCCTTAAACATACTCAGTGCCCCATGATGGAAGGCCCAGAGGCAAGTTGTTGAGCTGTAGAGGAAAATGCCCTGTTCCTTTCCAGAGATTACTCACACCAAATTTATTTGCAGAATTATACTGGTTCATGTGAAAATGCACCTGGGTCCTTTTGATAGCAAGAAATGCTCTTCTTCATGGCCACCTTCCCCCATCTCCTGCCCCCTAGCTGCTGTTTCCAGATGGATCAGGCAGGCTATGCTTTCTGTCCTAGAGGAATGGTTTGTAATGCTTTGCATCATTACTGGATTCACTGAGATGTGACCACATTTTAACAGGAGAGAAACCTAGCCCTGCACAGAGTTGAAGTGTTGGTGTGGGTTTATAGTGAAAGCTGAGGTCCTGTGGGAAAAAAACACCATGAAAATGTAAGATCATAACTCTTGTCATTATTAAATACACAAAGCAAGAAAATGAATATTGTCCTCCATAAAATAAAATCACTCTTTTGTGGCAGAGCAGTCCAGCACATCTTCCAAAGAAGACCATACTAATCGGTTTATCAGACAGTTGCAGGGCTAAATGGTTAAGGAAGGAAAAGAGGGAGACTTTCTTTTGTCTGTTGCATTGTTGAGAGGACACAAAGCTGGAGTAGAGCAAGGGGGAGAGAAGGAAGAACTTTTCTCTTACAGTACAGTGAAAAGGTGCTTGTACCCATACTCATCCTGAAGTACAGAAGGCCAACTGTCTTCTGTGTTTCACCAGGGTAGTAAAAGTGCACACGTTTCTTCCCAGCTGCCTGCATAGACTGGCAAAATACAGGAAAGGTGGGAGCAGAGGAGGACTGGCAGCTTCTCTGGCTGGTGCCTCGCCACTCCTGCAAGCAGCAGTGAGGGAACTGAGGGAATAGATCTTTTCCAGCAACTTCAGCAGGCCCTACAGAAACACCCCAGAACATCAAATCATAATTATCTTGGGGCTTATTAATCAAATGCTTCGCTGAAAGTGAAACAAAGTTTCTCTTCCTCCCTGCTATTTCTCTTCCTACTCTCAATTTCTGAACCTGAAATATTTTTCTTTTACCTTATATTATAAATTATGACTGACAACACCATGTAAGAACATGAAGAAAATAAATCTAGAAGAAAAAAATCACCGTAACATCAAAACTTCATGTCATAATATCATTCTAAAAATCTATTTTTTCATGTATATGATTTAGAATACCAATGAAATTATAGATATTAATTGATGATAAATGTGTACAAATGTACGTGACTGGGCAGCTGTTTAGTTACGTCTGAAGGGATTGCTCACCACTAACATGGGAAAAAGACTGGAAATTGTTCCTGTGATCTCTCACATAAATAAAAACTATATAGCTGAAAACTGTCCATGTTCAGTTTGAATGTATATCTCTTAATTTTTTACATTTTATGTTTTCTCTAACAGTAATAAAAAACCAGAATAATTTCAAGTTGGGCAACTTATTATCTAGAATAATTATAATAAAATAATGTAATAATAAACTATCATGACCATAATTTTTTGATAAATACTAATATTTTATTGTTGTATAGTATATATCACTTATAAATTAAACACAATATAATATTATCTATAATAGTATTTATTAATGATATATAATAATTTGTTATTGCTATTAGTAAATTATTCTGTTATAATTATTCTCAAGAATAATTATAAGAGAATAATGGAATAATAAATTATTCCAGTAACTCTTGTTACACTGAAATAAATTCTAAACATTTTCTATGAAGACAAAGGAAATAGACCTGATGCCATGAATGAGCATTTTGTCAGAGAACTGGCTTTTAATCTCTTTGTTTTATACTGGTTCCTTTCTTGTGGTATGTGGAGGGCAAGGGTCTGGTCAAACACCTTGTCTTGTGATCACCCGCCCCATTGGGTGCATGTCAAATGTCCTGCCAAGGTTGGTGATGATTCTACTGAGAAGGAGCGGCTTAATCAGCAACAGCATAAGAGCCAGATGACTGGGTCAGGATGACAGGCAGGTGTAACCTCAGATATATATATGTACACATTTCTTCAATATTCTCAAGTGTTTCCATTTACAGCCTTTCCTGCTAAGCCTGTTTAGGCTGTATATTTATGAAGTCATTGTCATTACACAAGTGATTCAAATCTATGGCCACTCGTCTCCTCTCACTGTCCTCTCAGTCTGTGCATCTGGTAGGTGGACAGAAACAAATCCTCAAGGTGAGAACATGCAGATCACAATCTCTGCCAGGCTGTTCTTCCACCAAGGCAATTACCCTGTGATGTAGAAAGTGTTCAAAAAACCTACCTGCCAGAAAGACTGAAAGACCTATCACAAAAATGACTGAGACCCAGGTATTTCTTTCAGTTACTTTCAGTATTTGTGAACCCCAACAAAGCAACATAGATGGAGAGCAGAACATGGATAGAGGTGGGAAAGGAATGATAAGTCAGAGTGACAGTGGATGCCATTTCCTCACTCTTACAGAAGACAGGACTGCTTTCAGCTCCTCATTAGCCAGTGGCAGATTTAATTGTAGGATATTGCAAAAACTCAATCCCAGCATTCCTCATATCCACATGATGGGGTGGCAGGTAACACAGGTGCACTACTGCACATCTTATGTACTGTCTTATTTGCTGTAAAAGCTGTGTAATCAGTTTCCAACTGCATGGAGCTCTTTACTGGTGTTTCATCTTATCTCTGAAAGCCCTTATGCGCGTCGTAGCAATATGAGTATTAGACATTTCAGTGATGCCTTTTCTTGCTTACCTACATAGCCTTCCTTGATATACCTGCTTTCAGATTTCAAGTCTTTCCCTCCCATTGAATCACAGCTTTGTGTGCTATGTTTTGAGGCAAATGTTCAATTTGTACAAGTTCTCTTTAACTCAGTTGCTACTGACGAGAGATATGGTTGGCTCACACATCTCTGCAAAATCTGGGACTTGGACCTTTATTTTAGAGACTCAGGTGACTCAGGAGCCTGGCTATGCAAGAAGTCTTTAGTTTTGTGTGAAGCTTTCTGTTTTCCAGATTGCAGGCACTGTGGGATTGCAAAACTGGACCAACCCTTTAAATAAAGTTGACTGAAGCCACCTTTGATCCTGTTTTCATAACAAACATAAAGAAGATCAATAGGTGTAGGTAGCGGTCCCTAAAATCTGCACAACAGGTGTTTCGGAGGTTTTACTTTGAGCTGGGGATGTGGGTGTAACTCACCTCTCTAGGATGCTGCTGCCCCAAGCCTAACATGCAAACTTAGATGGAGCTTGCCCCAGCCCCATGTAGTAGCAGGACAGATGCAAGTCTCATCTAATGTCTTTAAATCCAGTGTGCCATGCTGGGTTTATTCCTGGGAATTAATCGTTAGGGAGGTGATGTAACTACTTCACCCAGGTATTCCTATCTGATGGCAGCTCCTGCCCTGAGCTAGCTGGTGGGCTTCTGCTTCTCATCAAAGGACACTCTTTCCCATGAAATTTAGTTCTGTTCTCAATGAAATATTAACAAATAGGTAGGATTGTCCATAATTTTTAAAGTTACAGAACAATGAGATTAATAACAATGACATTGTAGAGTATATGTAATTTTTCCTGCCATCCCCTGTGAGATCCCTTGTGATTGCCCAGGCACTTACACAAGTGTAAAGTAAGTAGTGCTGTCAGATTATTGCATTAGTTTTGGAAGTGACTGGACTAGGTGATTCCCCATCTTAAATAATTACAATTCTGTGCTATTCATCCTATATTCTGGTTAATTTTTCTTTTTTCTGCCGGTTTTCGCATGACACTTTGAGGAAATTTCCTGTAAACTTCAACACGACACTGTCATTATTATCCCGTCTCTGGATGACCTTAAAAGATCTTTCCAACCTAAATGATTACATGTCTGTGTATTGCTTACGTCCCCTTTTCCATAGTGCTTACAGGAGCCCAACAATGCTCAGGCTGCTGATTTGCTGTAAGTGCTCCTACCTTGATTAAAAACAGTACTGGATATGATAGCAGAGCTCAGCCTTTGAACATATGAAAGCTGTGGTATCTGAAGTCTGGGTAGGCAAACTGATCTACTAAATTTTTTCAATTATGGCTTTGTTGGAGGTTGAGGAATTTTTTCCATCCTATTGCTAGGGAAACCTTAACGACTGGGTACTTAAGAGATAACGACTGGGTAGTTAAGAGATAAAAAACATGGCTGGGTGTGGAGGGGAGGAAAAAGTAGCTGGGGGTGTGGTGACTTCACTTGTCCCCGGGACTTTTGGAGGAGAGGGCTGCTGTTTTTTTCACTGCTGCCACAGGAGCTCAGCGTTGCCTTGTTTTTTTCTTGCTTGCTGGGTGAGTTTTTGTTGGGAGGAGGAGCGCGGGGTCCCGACCTTGTTTCTCCCCCACTCTTCGATTGCACATTTTTCCCCAGCTGCGTGCGGCGGTTGCTGTGTGGGGAGCTCGGCGGCCACTGACCCTTACCTCGACCCTGCCTGCTGGGACACACTGTGGCTTCTGCCACTGCTGCGGAGTCTCTGCCACTGTTTTGCTCGCCGGCCCAAGTGAACCAGCTCTGCCATACAGTTTGCTGCCCCAAGGCCTCCAGCTGCAGCTCTTCTCACCATCTGGCCCGTCTTGCCCTCCGCTCCGTCCGCTGTCACCGAGGACCTGAGCTCGCGCCACAGCGCCCCGTGCCGGCGCGGGAGCCATCGCTCCTGCCCTGCCGGGAGCCGGACAGCGCCCCCTGCAGGCTGTGACCATAACTGCAGGGGTGGTGCCTGGCAGCCCAGAGAAAGCTGCCACCGGGTGTCTGGTTTGTTTGTTATTACTACTGTTATTGTTGCTTGTTTTCCTTGTTATAGATACTAGTAAAGAACTGTTATTCCTTTTCCCATATCTTTGCGTGAGAGCCTTTGATTTCAAAGTTATAACAATTTGGAGGGAGGGGGATCATATCCTCTATTCTAAGGCAGGTTCCCACCTTCCTTAGCAGACACCTGTCTTCCAAACCAAGACAGTCTTCCACAAAAACAATTTGAAAAATCCACGTGGTTTTCCTGCTCAGGAAGTGTACTTTAGAATGATGTGGGTTTTGTGGTAGGGGTGTCCCAGAAAACTTCATAGTGAAGCTAAGGGATAACCTCTAAAGGAGCAAGCCCTGCATTTCAGTGCAAGCCAAACATCAATACCTTTAAGGAGGCTTACAGAGAATAGGCTGATCTGAAGCACTCTTAACTGAAACTGGAAAATTTGACTGAATGCTTATTCATGGAAAACACTGTATTTACCTTTAAATGAAAACAACCTAGAAAATCTGGCACAATAGTTTTTGAATTTTTAAAATTGTAATTAAAACAATTAAAAACCCATTAAAGAACAAAATGGAGTCAAATTAACACATTTTTTTCAAAAGGAAGTGGTGGATCTAGAATGCATTAATCTTCTAGAATGCATTAATAAATTCCTATTAGATAAAAATTATGTGATTTCTGATAACTTCTAGTAAACTCTACCAAGAGAAGCTACAAAAGAAGCAAAGAGGCCAAGTGCATATAAGAAAAACTTTTCAGTTTTGGAAGGGACATTGGCTAAGGGAAACTAAAGAAAAAGAACAAGCTGTAAACTACTGACATAGCAAAGCAGAAACTTTTAAAAGTGTTTTGCACAGAACATGTTTCTGTTTCAAAAACAACTAAGTAAAGTTATTTTAATCACATTGTCTCATATGAACTTGTCAATTTCAATGAAATTTGCTATGAAAAGGGTCAAATTGAGTAATCTGAAGATTGCAGTTTTAATTATGCAGCAACATTTCTTTATAACTATAATTTAATTTCATAACATGAACCTTCAAGGTTACCATTCTACTTATATTTTCAATTTACCATAGAAGTAAAAATTCTAAAGCAAAAATATTTGGGCAAACTCATGGTAATTACAGATGAAGAGTATCCCAATTGTCCTAAAACCTTTTTCCCCCAGAAATTTTTGTTCTGCATGAAATTGAAATTTTGATTCTGGACAATAATTAAAAAATAAACCAACAAACCCCCCAAACTTTCAAACTATTAACATTTTATTTAGGATATTTCTTTTTTCATTTAATAATAAAAAGGATGGACCTAGTCCCTCACTAGAACTAGAATTCCTTAACAAATTCATTAAAATCAAGGAAGGAGTAGGGAAACTGGGTAAGATCTCTAGCAATAACTCTTGCATTAATGTTAATGAAACAGTGAAAAGATTTAGAAAAAATTCCCAGGCTGAGACAAGCAGGATGAACATTGGATACAGTTTTGGCAGGTGAGGGTTCATGTTGCTCTCTGAGCCGCAAGAGGAAACAGTCTGCCCTGCACATACATTATTTCTCAGACGCCAATGGCATGTCTACAGGGCACATCTACAGTGAATTTCCTGATTCTGCACCTAAAACAGCTCTTTCGTTGTCCTCACAAATAGTACTGTGTGGAGATATCTGTAATTATGTGCAGATGTTCAGAAAAGAGACCCAGAGAATAATTTTCCAGTGTGCAAAATTCACTGGGAGTCACCACTGTGGACAAACCTTAGCTCAGCAACAGTGACAGTCAGCAACCCTACTAGGGTGTCAGGATCCATCACAGACAGCTCCAAGAGACCACAATGCAATTATATAAACAAGAGTATGTTCTCACCTGAAGGACTGTGTTCAGTTCTCACCTCTCCAACCCACAGGTGGGAAATGGTGAAAAGTCAGGGACACCTTCAAACACAAGAAAGGCTTAGAGGGCTGGAAAAGCTCTCATACCATGAAGTGTGGAAAAGACCAGCAGCACTCATGTTTATGTTTTGCTCTGACAGGAGCATCCAAAGGTCGATAAGGTGCTGAGCTCTGTCCCCTGAGTGAGCGCTGGTGTTGAGGTGTGTGTAAGCCTGAGCCTGTGCAAAGTATGTGCACGGCTTCAGACACGTTTAGCAGAACTTAGAATAAAGTTAGGAGCTGAAGTAGAGTGCAGGAAAATTCAGTGGTAAATAGTTTTCAGCAGTGCTCTTCAATCATAAATGGTCTTGCATTCAGGTATAGTCTTTCAGTAATGGGTTTCAAATAGAAAAAAAAAAGTAAATTAAGACTCTTTAAGACAGAATTTTAATTTTTTTATGTAACAATGAATGTCTTTGGACTTGGTGTAATTCTGGAGATGGTGGCAAACATCTAGTTCATACTAATGTATAACTGTTAAATCAGTTTAGTAAATGCGCTTGACAGAATGATACCTTCCAAAGGGTTCTGCAAACAGACTTTAAATTATATAATAAATCTGGGGCTTTTTTCTGTTTGAACCCAGTAAGTGTTTTCTGAACAAGTAAGAATAAAAATCGATAGATACTCTCTGAAACCAGTTTAAGTGATATAAACACTACATAGAGAGGGCTTTATCCCATCCACAGCTCCTGCAGGTGAGTCCCTCATCACGAGTGTAGATCTCTCATGTCGTGCCAGAAAGGGGTCCTGAGGCTTTGGGGTTTTGCTGAGGATATTTTCCCTGCAGAAGTGGGAGGGAACAGTATCTGAGCAGCAGCCGTTGGAGGTGTGCATCTCTGGATTACTGGGGTGGAGAAGAGGCCATGCCCCAGTCCATCCCATGCATGGCAGGAGGCAAGGCTTTTGGCTCCTGCTGGCTCGGGTCTGCATCCCTGAAACCTCATCCTCTGGCTTTTTGGGATGAGCTTTAGGGTTCCACGTCTGTTAAGCACACTCTCTCTGTTTGTTAAAAAATCTTTTGCATGACTTGAAACAACTACCAAAACCACAGTGGTTTTTTTGCAACTAAACTGACCGACTCAAAGTCATGTGTAAAGAAGCTATGGCAAAATAAGACCCATGGGCACTTAGGAGGCTCCTTGTCACGTTTGGTGATGCTGTTTTCAGATTCATCTTAGACCTAATGTCTGGATAGCTCTATCTGTTTCCAAAAAAAATCACGCCTTCTGCTTCATGAGTATCTTTATCTAGTTGAAAATGTTCCCATATTTGTTTAGATGAAATCAGTTATTTTGCAAATTACTATGTATGCCTTGTGCAAATTTAGACTCTCTTCTGGCCTATAGATGTCTAAACCCACTGTTTAAAAATTTCAGTTTTTTCTTATGGATTAGAAAAACTATACAGCATCTTTCTGTGACCAGAAAAAAAAAGTAATTTCTTCTGCACTGCTACATGGAGAACCTTTTCTGAGCATATAGTAGATATCTGTGTGATTTAAGTGAAGCTGCTTAATTTTAATACAATATGAAATACGCCTTAATATAAATACATTCCGTGTAGTTCTCTGTGATAGTGTCTTGAAAATTTTGTAATCATTAGTCAGAAACCACAACAAAAACCCTGTTAATTCTTTGTTACTGTTCTCTCATTTCTCCCTACTAGAATGGGTCACAACTGCAGTATTATGTAGGTGTTTGTTTGATATACAGTACTGCATTATACACATATTCAAAATGGTAATAAAACTGAAGTATGAAATAGCTTACTCCTGAAAATGTTCATGGCAGGATGTAGGTGCAGCCTCTTGCTTCTGAGCCAGCATATGTCTGGATCAATGACCTGAACTGGCAGGGGTCTGCTGGAAGGAATCTATTACCAGGGTCTGCCACAATGCAGTTTTGTGCAGAGAAGCTGAACAGTGGGATAGAAGCAATCAAAATACATATATGATAAATCACCAGTAAAATTTGCAATGTTCAGTTTCCATAATATTTTCCCTCTGTTGTTACCTTCTATTACATCTGATTTAGCAGAACAATTATAAGGAAAATGTTTTGCTGGAGACTAGGCCTTTTCAATTGTGCTGCTGCCCTTGGAATCAATTTCTTTTCTCTTAGCCTGACCTTGGTACCTGTTTTCCTCAGTATTCAATTCAGCTGTAAAATCTTGAACTTCTTTAGACCTTCCCCCATCCCCAGATACCTGCTGCAAGCGACATTTGTAAAAGGAAACTGGAGACTGAAAGGCTGTTGCGAAGAAAAATCCTAACTAGATAAACAGAACCTGAATGCACTCTATCTCATGTGCCTCATTTACACAAAACACCATTAGCCAGATCCTGTTTGCTCAGAGTACAGAAGAGGCAACTTAGCTTGCACGTCTGAACAGGATGCTTTAGACAATATTATGTGTCTTTAGACTTGCAAGAATTATTTCCATAATATATAAGGAAAAATTTAATCCATCACCAGTGGATTAATGGTGCATAAGCATTTGATTTTTACACATTCTTACATTGCCACCTGCATTAATATTAGGCTGCAATTGAAGTGAAAACGAAGTGCCAATTTCAGCATACAAGCTAGGGAAGACAAGCAACAAATAAAAGAGAAAAGGAACCATCCTATTAACCAAAGAAATAAATACACATTTAAAATGAATAACATTGCAGAAACTCCTGCTGTTTCTCCATGCTTCATGCAAGCCCTGCTGCGAAGCCATCAGTGAGGAGCAGTCTACCACACTAAGGACACTGGTCACTGGCAGAAGAGAGTGAGGAGGGTCAGGGTGACCATCGTGCCCCTTTGGCGGGGTGTGCAGCAAATGTATGGCAGCCAGCAGAACAGTCACAGTCTGTGTGCCCAACATTTCCATCCTTCTCCAGAGGGTTTCACCCTGCAAGTAGTGGTGCTCCCAGAAGAGCCATACATACCAGGAGCTGAGAAAAATGAGAAAAAGGCAACTAGTCAGGAAAGAAGTACAGGGAGGGTGCTGATTTTCCCTGGCCAACTCTGCCATGCCAGTGCAGAGAGCCTGGGTTGCAGTTTACCTACTTCAAACTGAACTTCCATGGAAGTCAAGTAAGCAGGGCTGTGAGTCTGTGTTTGGGGTACTCGTTGGTTTACAGAGGACACAGTACTATGTCCCAGCATGGGATGCTCTGCTACCATATTAGCCTTCCTCTTGGGCAGGTTTCTGTTGGGGTGCATCCCACGAATGAGGGATGGGTGCAGAAGGTGCCTTAGGTCCCTCTGTAGGAAGGAATGTGAGGTCTGGTCGTAGGACTGGAAAGTTTCTTGCGTGTGTTTGGGTCTAAGATGCAGCAGCATCCTTGCTTTTCTCAGGATGCCTCTTTCTCTCCACAGCTCCAAAGCAAGATTATCTGGCCTCCTCCAACATACAGATGGCTTTCCCAGCTGTGGGGGAAAAAAGGTAATGAGCCAAGCTGTAGAAGCATGTACCTGTTTCCTCTGGGATAGAGTTAATTTTCATAAACCAAGACAAAGTGTATTACCATAAGACTTTGAAATTAAAGAAATATACCAGGTGTGTCAGGGAGCACAGCTGTACTAGTGATATAGAGAAGACCCATGCCTGGCCAGGGCTTGCAGATGTCAGGATTGTGAGATGTTTCATTCTTATTATCACGGACAAGCAATCTATCAGCAAACCGATTTTGCTTTAGCTAACAACTAGGACAAACTTTGCAGAGGGGGTGCTTGCACTTACAAGCTGCTCTTCCTTGTGCTCTGTGGTGCTTCAGAGGCAGCCCTGGCCCCTCAGGATATGCTCTATGTCCCAGGATGGGGTTGCTTCCCTCAGGAGCACAGTGGTTTCTCAGAAGTGGAGTGTGGTCACTTCTGGGCTGCCAAGCTGTTCTCTGCACACCACGGCTGCCTGATCCCACTGCTGTCTCCATCCAAAGAGCAAATTAATAACCAGAAAATGAGACAGAAATGGAGAATGGAGGGGTCTTGACATTTGAATGTCACCAGGAACATGCGGAGTGGGAGAGTAAAGGTTTCTTCCTGTCCCTGTGTTTACCTCTGCCTGCACATGGACTTGTTTACTGACACATGAGCCATGACTTGAAAGGAATTCAGAGTCTAGCAAATTTTGCATCACACTTCAATGTGGCCTCTGGGATTGAATAAGGGCAAATCTATTACACTGTTGCTATGGTGACCCTGGCAAAGCCATGATGAAGAGTGCTGATGCCGTCAGCCCTGCACAGGATGGTGGCACAGGCTGTGCAGTCTGGCATGGTCACACCATGAGGGGTGCAGTGCCTGTGCACCCCACCTTGCTTGCACCCTGCCAGGCTGCCCCTTGGACAGGGCCATGCTACGTGGATGTAGCATTAGAGGACACCAAGTCCCCTCCCAGAGTCTGTCAAAATTAGCCCTTACTTCATTTCTGGGGGAATCAGTCTCCTATAGTAAAGGTGAGAGGTGTCCTTCACCTTGTTTGGTACAGGTGATGTGAGTCCTGGTGTCTGGCTGTTGAAGGATCAGTGGTGAGCCTGTAAGAACGGCCTGCGCTTGCTAAAGAGGGCAATCATAGTGATGGATTTTAATCATTAAAATGATTTTATAACAAAGAAACAAGGGAAGCTGATCTCTCTTCTCCTCGTGTGAGCAATCTCACCTTTGCAGGTATTGATTCTTCTTGCTCAGGTGGACTGCATTTATTTTCTATCATCGAGATGAATATTTATTTTTAGTATATTCTATTCTAGCCTTTTTGCTTTCATCTTTTTCTGTTTTGAGTAGTCAGTGATGGAAGATCATATTTCCCCTTTTTGCTTGAGCAACAACAGTACAGTTTGTCATGAGCTGCAATCATGACAACAGTTCAATTCAAAGCATCTCAGCGTCAGCGTGCAGTAACTAAGCCCAGGACTGAAAAGCACTGTCAATGGGAGAGTAAAACCTGCCTCTGATACTTGATAAGATTATTATTATTTTAGAGAATAAAAAGCTTTTGCTTTCTTTTCTATTGCTTTGCAGACCTCATAAGGCCCGGCTCGGATTTCTGCATAGTTAATTTGTCAGTTTATAGATTACCACATTATGTTAACACTGAATGCTTCAAAACACAAATATATGCACAGAGGGCTTGAATATTTGAAGTGTTTTAGTACTATAGGGAAATAATTTTTTTGTCAAGCTGTGGCAGATATAGAAGTGCTAGGGGATACACGACCATTTCATCAGGACGGTGTCGATGATGGCCTATGAACATCCAAGGGGGGAAATCATCTTTTATCACTATTGTGTACCACGCAGGTCCAGATGGAGGATAAAACATGCATGAGTTGCCCGCAGCTCTGAAAATAATTATACTCATTTGCCAGAAATGTAGAAAGTGCATCCAACCAAGTTACCACCCATCATAGTGACACTCCGTTTGCATACTGATGAAGTTTAAAGCCAGAGACAATGGTGTTGGTATCAATAGCAGAGGGGGCTGGGAATCACCAGTGCTGTAGGATTAACAGCGCCATCATTTTATATTATGCAGCATTTCACTTATGCTGCATATCAAAAACTCCTGGTGCTGACACTCATGTAGCTGTTTACAAGATGGGTTTGATTTAAGGTTCCAAACATTACAAGAGATTCTAGGGAGCAGAGAATGAAGCCTATTATACCCACCCCCCGTGAAGGGCTTCTCTGCAATTACGTCTGATGTGCTGTGAATGCACACACAGATCTGTGTGTGTGTGGGGCAGGGAGTCACACACACTCTGCGTGCTCGCAGTGTCTCCCCTCATCTCCAGAAGGCTGCACTGCAATATGAGTGAAAAACAGCATGCATGTGCTAAGCTCTGGTACCAGTGCAGAGTAATTGATGAAGAGGTTTTTAAAGTGTAGAATGCGAATGAATACAAGTAGGACTCAGGAGTATAATTCTTTATATGGCAATCAGCACTGCTTGCATGTAGTTGGTTTAATGGTAGAAATCCGCAGTAAAGAATACAGACTTTGTTATTTAACCCTTATGAACTGAAAAAGAAAATTATTTGGGAAATTTTTTTTCAATGATCAGCTTTTTATTTTAAAAATTTAATTACTTAGGGGAATTATTCAGCTTTAAATCACCATCAAGTAAAATTGCCCTTATTATCATAAAGTGATTTCTGCAATTTTCTTAAATAATTTTGGTTATAAATACATATACAGACTCTATGATGTATGTATAAAAGTACACGTACACCATTTTGGCTGTTCCAGTTCTCCTTGTACTCCTTAAAATGGTAAGGGTAAAGTACTATCCTAATATGCTTTTCCATATGTGTTTGTTAGCATATTGATAGTTAAAGTATGCCTTAAAAATAAAATAAAATAAAGCCTGAAACATTTATTGCATTCACTGATTTATATAGGATCTTTCCTATTACAATGAAGAACCCTAGGTACAGCCACAAATATGTTGATGATTATTAAGAAAAATAACTAAGTAACTAAATCTTATCAAACAATGTTAACACAGCACATACTCAGGTCTAGGCAGAAGATCTTGTTTACCTATAAAGGACTACCCTGTAGTATACTGCAAGCTAGAGGACACATGAATAAAACATGCAAATCAGTTGTCTTTTATAAAATCATAGTTTAAGCTACCAACTTTATTTTGGTTCTGGTAAAACCAGTATGTAATCACCATAATGACATAAGGACCTGAGATGATCTCTGATGTAATTCCATAGATCATTTATATGACACCAGTAATGAATCATGTCCATGTGTTTTATACTTTGATAAAATCCAAGCAGTTTGATACTTTATTCTTTCAATTCTTTAAGAAATGTCTTTGAAAGAAAAATGGATGACCAAGTAATAAAAGCGTGCTTGCTCAACAATGTAGCAGATTGGCCTGGATCTAAGTGTACCGCTAGGCAAAATTAATCCTTGTCTAATGTAAACAAAAAAGAGCAGAGGAACTATGGCCTTTGCAGTCTCACTGCTTATGGCCCCATTTCCTTTTCTTGGTTATGCAGTTTACTGAGCAGTAATGCAGTTTTCATAAAGTCCAGCTGCCATCAGAGGCCTTGGGACAGCATACGGTAATGCTGCCATTAGTGTACGTGGTCTTATTAACTTGCACTGTGTGCCAGCTGTAGGGACACTCCTGGCATTCAGCTGAGAAGTAACAAGTCAGAAAAAGTTCTTTGGCCAGCAAAAAGCAATGATGGCTATTTGAGTAAGTAAAAACCTAGGAATTGAGATACATCCAGATCAGACTTGAAAAGTAAATTCCAAGGCCAGAAGGATTAAAAAAAATACTTGATTGAACTAAGGATGCATAAAGTAAGTAAAACCTTATCATGAAGAGATTGTTCTATTAGAGAAGCAAAACAAGGCCATGAGATTATTTTCAGCCCAAATTGGACAACATAACTCAACATCTAAATGAAAGAAAGAAAAAGGAAAAATACCAACACCTGCAGGGAAAGAAAAAAAAAAAAGGTTTAAATACCAACATAATATAAAACATAAAAAATGACTTTTCACAGTATTTCTGCAGCCATAATAAGAGAGTTACTCAGTACTCAGGTAGGTGACTAAGCATTAGGGCAAGGCAAAGGTTGCTGGAACCAGGTTTCATAAGGGAACCTTCTGAAGCATAGAGGATGGATACACAAGTCTCATCCCTGGAGACTTCCTTTGTGCTGCAGAAGCCTGGCTGCCAGTTTCCAGTCATCAGCTTATTAATAATTCCTTTATTTACAAACAGCCATTGCAATGTTGGCAAAAGGGCAAGGTCAGCTACCATCTGATTGGCAAGGGTATGTTCAGTGGGAAGCAGTACCTCTGGGAAGCTCTGAAATGCGCTGGTGGGATCATCTCCTGCACCATTCGCTGGGCCAAATGAAGCAGAAGTTTGTAGAAGCCTTGATTCTCACCAGTTGCTGAACAATACCCGCCACTACCTATAAAGCAAAACTCAGAAAAATTCCTGAGTGTCAAAAGAGATCAGTTAAAAACTACATCACGAACTTAATGGATATGGCAAGAACGACTGAAGGTGGTTTAACCAGGACTTTCCTCTGTCTCTGCAAGCTGTAATCACCAACAAGGGGGTGAATTATCAGAAAGCAGCTTTATTTCTGGCAATGAGTGATTCTCAGACACTTGATGTTCTTAGCAGGTTTCTCTTAACTCATGCAGAGATAGCGAACTATGAAGATGTTGTACATAAATTTGAGAAATCCTGAACTCTGCACGAGTATATTTGTTTTCAGGAGACTTTTCAGCATATGGTTTATACATTTTTAGATAGAGACAAGATGAAGAAAGGGAGAAAGCAGAAGTCTTCCAAATGCTTGAACCCTAAGAGATCAATCTTGCTGTCAGGCTGTAGTGGTTGACTGTGCCCCTGATTGGGCATGCAGTCCTTGTGTCAGACAATCTGGGGAACAAACAGAGGACCCAGAAATAACTTTTGACAAGACAGTCAGAATTTGCCAGGCAAATGTAGTTGGCTGCTTGTGCTTGAAGCTGGTGGGGAGCAGAGGGTGCTGTAAAGTGTGTGCACTAGGGGATCTGAAATAGCACGAAAATAGTCAAGAGCCAGGAAGAGTCATAAGGATCAAAGCTGGAATCAATAAAAACTAGCATTGATATGAATACACTATGGCAAAATATGCAAGTCAAGATAGTGTTCAGCATTTAAAAAGGGAACAATTCCAAAGGATAATACAGTTTCAAAAAACTTCCAAGGATTTGCAAAGTACTCAACTTAGTGCAGAGGACAACAGCACCATTAGCTCACAGGAAACCCTCTGCTAAACATTCACCAGCATTATAGCTCAGGGTGAATGGACCATTAATTGATGCTGAACATAAGAGAATGCTGGCTGGGAGGTGACAACTAGTCCAGGCTTCTGCTTAAAGTAGCACTATGACCAGAAGCACATCAGTCTGACATGGCTTTTTCTATTCCAGTCTTGAAAACCTGTGAGGTTGGAGGTGCACAAGTAACTTTCAGTAACCCACCTCAGGGCTATCCTGCCCGCTCTGACAAGCTGTTCTCCAATGGCCATTCAGTAACAACAGAATAGGAATATGTGCCCACAGTGCTAGAAACTGTGATGTGAGCATGGCAAAGGAAGCACAGACAGAAAAGGTGACTAATGCAACTGAAAATTTACAAAGTAGTCTGTTTTTAAAAAAGGAATTTTTGGTCAAGGATATCAAAAATGCCTGAGGACAAACCTTAAAAATTGAAATAGTTATTGAGATCCCACTCTGAACAAAAGTCTGTCTTGCAAGTGCCTCCAAAAGTCATACTGGTGCTGTTCTCATACATCTGGCAGGTCTTATTTGGAGAGTTTTAATATATATGCTATAGGTATCAGTAAAAACTGGAAATCAGTACTCGTACATAGGCTAAGATGCTTGTTATTCCTTACATGTAAAAGCTTTTCAGAACTTCACTTCTGAGAGGTCAATGTCAGTGCAGCGTGATTGTATAACATTCATCACGGTGACCAAAATGAATGTTATTCAAGACTAAAGGGATTTAATTTTCTGTGAAGGCTTATGATTTACTTTTTGTATGTAGTAGTGGAGAGATCTGCCTATTGCAAAAGCACTTGGTAGAGATCTTGACAATAGCAGTAAAATGAAATCCAGGAGATTTCATATACTTATCAATGAGCTCAAAAAGTATCTCAAATGAGAAACAGATTCTGATTGCCATTGACATAGCTGGAAATTAAAAAAAGAAATTCAACTTAAAGAAGACACATCTAGATTAGATATTGGGAAGAAAATCTTTACTGTATGGGTGAGGAGGCACTGAAACAGGTTGCCCAGAGAAGTTGTGGACACCCCATCCCTGGAAGTGTTCAAGGCCAGGTTGGATGGGGCCCTGAGCAACCTGGTCCAGTGAAAGGTTTCCCTGCCCATGGCAGGGGAATTGGAACTTGTCGGGGCCTGGGCTGCGCTAACTGAAGTAAATCAGGATGCTGGGGCCTGGGCCTCACCAGCTGAAGTAAATCAGACGTTCAAGGACAGTTGCAAAGTCAGCAAGTTGAGAAAAAAACACTGAAATAGCGATTAAGTTGGAGTAGTGCCGTACATATATAGACAGATTTATAGCTTAAGTTAGATATGAAGTTAGCCAATTAGAATATGCATGCTCTTCATGTGCTTGATGCATGGAACCCATCACAGATTAACCAGGCGCGTGGACGGAAATGGATTTACTATAATTGGGAAAGAATTTTACTATAAACGTATGCTGAAAACTGCATTAAAGTGGAATGATTTTGCATCATATTGGTGTGCTGTCATTCTCGACTTGCATGAATCCAAGAAGACCCTGGCAGGAGCTGGATGATTTTTGAGGTCCCTTCCAAAGCAAACCAATCTGTGGCTCTATGAAATGAGACAAGGCTTATGGTGTGACATGAAAAGTAGAATCATTGTAGATTGTGTTTATGACTCTTGGCAAAGCCAAGTAAAGTAGACATGTCACAGATGATTATTTCCAATATAAAAGGCAACACAAGTAAAGCTATGATGATGCGTATCACAGCTATTATTACCAGATACAGAAAACTTGACATTGTGTTGTCTGAAAAAGGCTGCATATGTTTGTTGAGCAAGACGTTTAAGCATGGAAGCCTTGTTTAGACAAGATTGTTCCTGTCATCTTTCATGTGGTTTGGTGGAAAATGGTACCAAAATAGTAAACTTAGGTTTGTTTGCCATGATTACTTACTGCTTCTATTATAGAACATCATGCAGAAAGGAAAAGTTGTCCCATATTGCCATTCTAATCAACAAAAATCTGGAAAAAACACCCAAAACAACCCTTGAGAAACAGACTACAAAGAGAGAGCTCATGTTGTGTGAGGCTGTCTCCTAAAATGGGCACAAAGTACCAACAGCAGCTGAACTGTTCTCCCTATCTCAGAAGTCACGTAGTGATGGCATATAGAATAAAGTATCGTGTAAGGAAAGGTGTCACACAAGCTTCAATCATTCTTCAACTCAATGTAGTTGAAAACTGGAGATGGGTTTGGGTGTGAGCAGAGAGTTATTACTTTGCAGAAGAGAGTTACTTTAGTTAATACATGGTTTATAAGAATTTGAAACACTG
Organism: Dasyornis broadbenti; assembly: GCA_013397935.1. NCBI lineage: Eukaryota > Metazoa > Chordata > Aves > Passeriformes > Dasyornithidae > Dasyornis > Dasyornis broadbenti. The sequence goes on along the minus strand of VZRN01006754.1, from coordinate 375,728 downwards.
TGTCAGAATAATTGTTAACTATTATCAATTACATCTTTCATTGGAAGGGAGACTTGACTCTTGAAAGGCTCCAATAACACCTGGTTGAGACAGGGGACAGAGATATTTGTGTTGCACAGACTTGATGTGCTAGGGCTTAGACTGGCAGCGGGCAGGCTTGGTCAGGCTTCTGATGCTGAGCAATTAATGGATATCTAAATACTGCAGAGATTAAAGCTGAGTTTCCTGGAAGATTTGATACTTCTGAAAAGGTCTATCATGGCTATTATCTCCCTGGAGATTAAAACCAGCACCAAGGACCAGTGTCAGCCAGTGTATTTAGAGGGCCCTGGTAATATCAAGTCCACATCTCTGTCCAAAAGCACACACTAGTTCTGGTCTCACAACTAATTAAAGAGATGATGTTTTTGTAATGACCTGTTATTTCCCACTCAGAATGGGAAATAACTCCTGGGAATATGAAACTTGAATATAATTTAATTGTAAAAACAAACAAATAGAAATTACTTGACTAAATACATCTCATAGAATAAAATCATGAAAGAAAACTTACGTCAGCAAAAAGCAGTGCGTTGGCTTGCTTTTGGAGGAATAGAGTATTAGAATTTCCCAATCTAATGAAAACGTACATGAGCTATAGTAGAATTTATAATTATTACTAAATGGCATAAAATATGTACCACTGTTGCAAGTTACTCATTCCAAGAAATGATGGGAAAAGGCTTGATGCATGAGGGTGACTATAATGAGAGAGGTGCCTTTAGGTGGGATTGCAGGGGTGTGGTTCCTTTTGTTGTTCCACCTCGGTAATATATATGTGTGGGTTGCTGTAATAATGAACATATGACGTACCAGACTATTTCAGTGTTTATTATTCCAGTTCTGGGTAAGTAAATCATTACATAATTGATAAAGCAAAAGCTTCAGACCATTGCTCTTTTAGACATACATTTTTCCATATGCATAGAATGAGTGGTTTACCAAAGAAATCAGAAGCCATTGGACAGAAAATTCTGGAGAGACACTGGAAAATATGCTGTATCTAGGCTCGATCTAGATTGTGCAGACAGGCTTCTGCATGCAAATGAACCCCTCACTTGAGAAATATTGACTCATATAGGGAACAAAGTGAGAAAACATGACATATTTTAAAGCCATGCATCCAAGGCTTTGTCAGCCCAATTTACCTCAAGGAGTTGCAAGACAAGAACACACACACAAATACACACAACATGTCCACCTGTGCAAAACTCATTCATCCCAACAACTTGACAATTTGTTTCAAATATTTGCAAACATTTTTCAAACATTAATCAACCGTCCAAAGTCTGCAGACACTCAAAAGCCAGAGAAACAGGGCCCCATTAGAAAGCTGGAAGTGCATGAGGAGTAGGGGTGTCACCACAGGTCCCATCAGGGACTGTAGGTGCACAGCTGGGGAGCCACTACTTCCTATGATCCTGGTGTGGCTGAATGCCTGGGGAGGCATTTGTAGAGATGCAAGTTGATATCTCTGCCAGGCACCAACATATCTTGATGCAGCCCTTTGCCTGGGTGAGAAATAAATAACTGGCTGTTTCTACACTGACAGGTCATCCCACTCTTAAATGCTGGAAAGTATCTTAACAAACCTTCTGCCCACACCTTTAAGCTCCTGGTCTCATTTCAGAGCTGGAGTTTTGGCTCTCTCCATGTTAAGGAGCAAGCAGTTAAGGGCAGGCACCCTGACCGTCCATGTTATCGCAAGGTTCAAAAGGCAGCCCAGCCAGAACTTAAGTCTTGCACAGAAGCAGCTCCTAAACACAAAAAGTTCATGTGAACACCTATGCCAGAAGACATACTATTCAGTTGCTCCACCAGTCCCCCTTAGCATTGGTCCCTTGCCCAGCTTTAGTGGGCAATCAGACTTATGGGTCAAGCCAAGGCACTGTTTGTTCTGCCTGCCTCTACCTCTATGCCTACGGAGAAGTGTTTTCTTTGCTGTTACCTATTTAGAGCAGAACCTAAAAATGCAAAGGGATGCATCAGCAGTTTGACAACAAACAGCAGCTCTCTGTGCAGTTTCAGTGTACTGGCATGTGAGGAGAACCTGAAAAACATTCTTTCCTGAAAGACTGACTTGGAATACATGTTTTGCAGTATCTCTGGGATACAACAGGGGAAAGAAACATTAAACAGTCATGTGGAAGGATTACTTCACCTTGATTCAGTCCAAAAATCATCCAAATTAATGCTTAAAGGAGATAGGAAGGTTGATTGAGTATAATAGTTGGAGAGCCACTTCCATTTGGTGGAGACGGTTGATAGGGTGTTAGTATGATACTGCACATACCAACATCCTGCAACATTGCTGCTAGCACTCGAGAAGTCTCTTGCCATGTGTTTTGGCTTAACATGGAAAGAGCCATATGGTCTGGACACAAATATAGCATATCTCAAAAAAAGAAACCAAAAGATCAGGTGATATGCAATGTTTCCACATAGATATAGCTGACACCTCTGCTGTGAAAAAACTCTAAATGTCACCCTACCAATAAGGTATTTCTGATAAAAATGTCTCCAGGAAAGGAAAGGATCTCTGGACCTTGGAAACTCTACACTCACAGCTGTACTACCCTCTCAAAATCCTCACCTCACTCTGGCCAGCAGTTTATGTAAAATTTTTGAAGAGAAAAAATATATAGTTACTTTTTCCTGAGTACACAATAAAAAGACCTGTGTGGAACTGAGAAATCTTTGTGATTTAGAGTATCATGGAAAAGCAGACAAAATTGCAATTCCTTTTTTATTTTTTCTTTCTATGTGCTCAGCAGAAGCACACTGGAGCAAAGCAAAGCCTCTAGTAATTGCTTGCATGGAAGCAGCAGGGCACTGCACAGTCACAGGTGGACAGGGCTGCAGGAGGGGCCTTTGTTCAGATCAGGTGTGACTGTCATGCTGAGCTGCTGAGACCACATCAAAAAAAGGCTTTCTCTATCCTTTTTCTGCACCCTGTTTCAATGAGGTCAGGTTCTTTGAAGCCCCTTGTTTTACATCCAGATACAGAAAAAGTGATGACTAATTTTAAACTAGTTAACTGTGCCCAAATCTGGCCTTTCAAGTTGCTGAGCTCTATTCTTTCACAGTGTTTTCCCTTTTTTCCCCTTTTGTTTTATTACAGTTCTAGCATATAAGTATTTTGTATAAAGGCTCTGTAATATTGTACATTCCTAATCCTGTGCTATCATTTTTCATGTTGTGGCTAGTAGGTACATTTGGTAGTATACATTTGATCTGCATTATTTTTGTTTCGTATTTTTGGTCTTTTGATTACAAATTGAGATATTTCTGGATATTGTTTTCCTCAAAACAGAAGAATAAGAAGGTTGATAGATCCATCCTTTCCCTTACCTGAGGCCACCCTGTACCAGTTCACTGTGGCCCCAGTAGCCAGACACTGATGGTGGGTGACAGGCAGGTAAGGAAATAGGAAGGAACCACTACTGAGGGCAGGCCAAGCCCAGATCTGGACTAGAGAGAGGAGGAGACTGTGCAACACGATAGCCCCAGCTGTCTCACGGGAGCTGTGCATGAAGAGAGCCAAGGCCCGCAGCAGAGGGAAAGTTTCACCTCTAGGCCCTCCCCTGTACCTTCACAGCTGATCAGCTGACATGGGTCTTCACAGACATTCTCGGTGTGACCTTCAGCAAGTACAAGTCAGGGCAAAGGAGAGGAGGGAGGCAAGACTCCAAGGAGAAAAATGGGTATTTAAGGGGAGTCTCTCCCGCCAGCACCAGGGACAGAATGACAAGAAAACTGTCTGTTTGCTTTAAAACAAAAAGACAGATGACTGTAGAAGGCAGCTCAGCAGAGGCAGGGTCAAGATCACTGTCTTTGTAAAGGAGACAGGGAGAGAAAGGTTTCCTATGGTGGAGGAAGGCCAGGCAGTGCAAGCACACAAAATGCCTCTGCGAGGTACTACCTTGACTGTACAAAACATGCCAGAAGAAAACTCAGCAGCATCTCTGACATCCCCATCAAGTATTTCTGTCACCCCTTCTCAATGTCAGAGATGGTAAAGCATCACATTCCTTTAAGTATTTTTAATGTGGAGACTCATCCATCGTTTTTTTCATTTGTTTACCTCACTTGGTTTCTCTGGAACAGCTCTCCACCTACTAGTTGCTGGTAGTAGCTAATCCCAACTGAAGTAAATTTTTCCCAGTATAAAAGAAATACAAAAGAATAATAAACCACCCCAAACTCTGAAACTTAAAACCAAGCCTTAAATTTTAACATAAAATTGTTAAATACATTTAAAGTAGATGATAAGGCGACACAGAGCCTGGACAATATGACCAGTACTGTAGAATTCACATTAGTTTTAAATCACAGCTTATATCCAGAAGACCACAGATGACTAGAGATCAACAATTGCAATGGAATCTTTATATTGCCATTTTGAAATTATGTCCATTAGTGGGCCAGAGCAGTTAGACAAACTTTAAAGAACAAGAAATCTGTAAAAGTATGCATTTATATTTACATTTGCAGATACAGTCTGTAAGATTGGATTGAATGTAATTATTTTCTCTCAACAGTATATATAGATATACACTTCCTACATGCATTTGTGAAAATGTCTTTGAAATGTATTCATTGACGTTAATTATATAGGCCTAATACTTCTCTTCATTTAATGCTATAAAATTAATGGCCCTTCATTTTTATCTCCAATGCAAATGATCATGTCATTTCCAACTGCACGCAGCTCTTTCTCTCATATGCTGAATATGATTAGTTTTCCTTTAGCACAATTAGAGCACGTGATTCTCTGAGGTTAGGCAAGAGCAATGTCTCCTGGTGTTATTTCAGAGCTTCTGTTATGCTGTAGTATTCTTAACAAACAAGATTTCAGAAATGCACAGTGCAAAAATGTTAGTGAGCTCTAGAGGCTGTGGCCTTTGGTAAGCACAGACAAAAACAACAATGGCAACTCATAAATCTTCAGAATCTTCACATGAGATTAGCTAGACATTACAGCAAACACTTGTTAAACAAAAGGAATACAGATACTTCTGAAAGAATAGGCTTTGTCCTTTGGAAATACTTCCATACAGCTCCAACTGAAGTGAATATCTTGAACAATTTTAATGGGAGGCAGATAAAACCTGTAACAGGCTCTTTTTAAAACCAATATTCTATATTTGCATGAGAGAGACTTTCTCAAAAACCAGACAGATATTACCCAATTTTCTAGAAGTTAGACATCTAAGCTCAAAGCCCAGACACATGCATGCTTACAGCATATATTAATTTTCCTCCATTTTGCTTGTCAATCAATTGCTTGTGCATGATGGAGACAGAGCACACATCCACCATTCGAGAGTGAAAAACTGACATAATTTTAAACGTGTTTCTAGCTTTCAGATATTCTACTTGCAAACATGGCAGACAAATGCTGCAGTCATAAAAGTAATTTGTGATTGAATGATTTTAAGACACATTCTCTGTAGAAATGAACTCAGAATGTTTTGTTTAAGTAATGGCAATCATAAAATTTATTCTTTCCTTCTTCAAGCAAGACAGGGGAACTTGAGACTGCCATGTAAAACATAATAAAATTAGAGAAAAAAAAAATCTAAATTGTGCCTTGCAGTATCACGTAACAATTTTTTGCTTCTTTATCAAGCCAGGATGTCAAACACAGGTAGTTTGGGAACAGGGTATGTCTATTTGCCAGTCGTGAAGCAGTGTTTTGAGTCTGAAGTATTTGCAAGGGAAGCTGGTTTTCTTTGTGTCCTGTCTAGCTTGCCTGAAGTGTCCTGTTGCTGCTGAGGCCAGATCTGAGCTGGCATCAACAACTGTACACACAGCTGAAGCATTAAAAATCCTGGTTAAAAGTTGCTGTCACAGCTCCATAGATACACTTCTTGTGGAAGGCATCTGTCTGTAAATGCCAGAATCATTGTCAAGCATGAACATCAACTTTTGCATTTCTGGCTCTATACATGCCCAAATCCTTTATCTGCTTTTTAAATTTTCTATTGCAATTTCTCATGTATTAGGTCCAGATTTCTAGAAATTGAGATGGGCCACTTTAACCAGCTTTTGTTTGGATGAATGACACAATTCTTCTCTTTTCTGCTTCTTAGATATGTTTTGAACTACATATTTCCATGTACGTATATAAGGCAACCCTGCTAGTAATTATGATCTTAGAGCATAAATGTAATACAGTAAATACCTGGGTAGAAACAGAAGATAGTTCATGATATTTGTTAGGAGTGAAAAAGCCTGTGAAATCAGCAAGCCCACCAGATTTGAGAGGTACTCTAAGGCTAAATACCTTATTTGTATGTGGGTTTAATTCTTATAAAGAAACAAGCCTTTGGATCTCACACCTCTGTGCTTTTGGGAAGATATGATTCAGATCTGTCCTCCATAAAGCCCTTTGCAATGCCACACCATTGGCAAGGAACACGTGTTTTTCTAATGTAGCCAAGCTTTGGGCTAACCTCTGCATTGGAATCTGTGTGGTATGTTCTCAGAGGGCTGAGCTTCATTTCACATTGCAGATTTATAAAAGTTGAAAAGCTACATGCTGAACCAAAACTGTTGAGGGCAACTCATTTCATATAAGCCACATGCAGCTAAGAATTTCCCTGGTTATCACAGAGAATTGCAGATTTTGCCTTCTCACCTGGAAAGGCTGTAGACCATCAGTGAATCTGAGAACAACTTTGCTTGGTGTGTGCAGTGTGTGCAAAATGAGCTCAAGAGAGCGGGAGAATAGTGGTGGAAGAGCTGCTGTGTGTGCACCATACTACTTGTTAGGTGCCCTTCTTAAATGAAAAGGAGACCTTACAAAAAGTGTGATCCTAAGAATGACATTAACATCCTATAGGGATGGCCTCAGGTCTAAAGTTCCAGGTCACAGATCTGATTAGGATGCACGGCAAGGAAAGCAATGGGGATCACTTCTGGCCTGCTTTGTAGAGCCTGGAGAAAGGGTGTACAAATAATAACAATAAAAAAAAAAAAAATGGAGAGAAAAAGGTAGGGGTGATAGAACAAGGGAAAAAAGCAATGAACCCTTTCCAGCTTTATCTTAAAATCTGTTGGGAGCTGCCATTTTGTATTAATAGACAAACTGATCTCTCTGACACCTTTGTCCTTCATGCTCCCCACACAACAGTCTCTACTAAATTGCTCGGATTCAACTCCCCAGTGATCCTATTCTTATCTCTATTATTTTTTGACTATGGTGACAGTTATATGGAAAAAACCCACAGATTTTGAATCATTTGTGACTGACTCAGTCCTTTTGCAGTCTGTTTACTGCTTGACTGTTGCTGCAATGTCTGTCTACCAGCGACAAACAGGAATTCCCATGGGCTTAGAAATGTTTTAGTAGTAACAACACTGAGGTGCTACCCAGAGTAAACCTCTGTGCAGCAGCTTGCAGCACTGCCCTTTAGAAAAGAAAAGACAGTCCAGAATATGGGATAGCAGTGTCATTTTTTTTTTTTTTATTGCTGTTGGACAATATCTTTGGAACTGCATGCATTCAACAACATTGTCAATTTTAATGACACAGGTGATTTATCTTGCTCCTCAATAATTGTGGAGAAAGCTTTGATGAAGAGAGCCCCAGTCTGTGGAGCATGTCTCTATACAGACTTCCAACTGCATTGCAAGAGCAGCTCTAGCCCTGCTCTGCACCATGGTGCTGCTGTCTGTGCAGCTGTAGGGAAGCCTGGGAGTACCACACTACCATGGGATGAGCCTCGAGTCAGAGTGTTGATGGGCCAACACCCTCCCTTGTCCTTCCTGAGGCTTCAGGGAAAGATTTGACTAAAGAAAGGGAGTTATGATGGATGTTACTTCGTGTAGCTGCTTTTGCTGAATTTTGGTGGTCAACATGCTGTAAAAAGAAAATTCTCTGCCTACAAGCTCATTGTATTTGGTGTCCTGAAGATCTCCCACCATGAATGGTCAGCAAGCTCCAGGAGGAGGAGTGGGTCAGAGAGCCCTATCGAGTGATGCACTGACAGATAGGTTCAAAAGTGAAGTTTTATGTTTGGCTGCAAGTCACAATGACCCCAGGAGCACTCCTTTGTCATTTGCAGCTATCAGTCTCAGGAGTCCTTACTGAATTTATCAGAAAATTGCAGTAATTTGAACAATAGCTATAAGAGTTATTGAAGTGGGCTAGCTAAATGAAACAGAAGTCTTTGAAACCATTTTAAAAAACCACTCTTCTCTCAGATGAGTTCTACCAAAGAACTATATCCACTGAAATCATGGGGAATTATCTGCCACTAAGTCAAGGAAGGCTGTTTTAACAAGATGACTGTGTCAGTCCATCTTCTCTTGCTGCCTGTCAGGTATGTCAGTGGTGTCAAAAAGGCTGGGTAATTTCTTATTTCTTGCAAGATCAGTCCCTGTACAGCAATGGTAAGGAGTAGGAACTCTTTCCTCAGCAGGGCCTACCCACTTCTGCTAGCAGCAAAGTTTTTGAGCAACTCTGCATTTTTAAAAATACCTTCCAGCAACAGTAACCATCAGCTCATTCTATAATCATGCAGCAATCAAACTGCAAACAGGGAGTTTAAATGAAGTTATTTTCTGAAGGGCTGTATTTGTAAAATCAAAGTATCTACAGTATCATTTTGATGGTTATAAATTCCTTGGAGGGAGGTAGGGCCTGCCTACTACCCATTTACTACTTGCTGCTTGCCAGTCTGTGAAAAGTAATTGGAGAGGCAAATGGTTTTCAACATTATCTTTTGCTATAGGTGTTCTCTTCCTTAATTTTTTCTGAACAATCTGCAACACTGACTTCAGTGACAAGATGCCTCACATCTAATTGAATATCTGTACTAGTTGAGTGCTGGTCGTAAGACATGACCCTTAATCCTGAATCCCAGAACCAGAAAATAGTTAGGGTTGGAAGGGACTCCTGGAGATCACCTTGTCCAACCCCACTTCCAAGGCAGGGTCACCTAGAGCAGGTGACACAGGAACATGTCCATCTGGGTTTTGAGTGTTCCCAGAGAGGGAGACTCCTCAACCTCTCCAGGTACCTGTTCCAGTGATCTGCTACCCTCAATGTAAATAAGTTTTTCCCCAAGTTAAAGTGAAATTACTTGTGTTTTAGTTTATGACCATTGCTCCTTGTCGTGTCACTGGACACCACTGAAAAGAGTCTGGCACCATCCTCTTGGCACCTGCCTTTGAGACATTTATGTGCATTGATGAGATCCCCTCTCAGAGTTCTCTAGACTAAACAGGCCCAGCTCCCCCAGTCTCTCCTCATCAGGAGATGCTTCAGACCTCTCATCATCTTTGTGACCCTTCACTGGACCCTCTCCAGCAGCTCCTTGTCTCTCTTGTACTGAGGAGCCCAGAACTGGGCACTCCAGCTGTGGCCTCACCAGGGCCGAGTAGAGGGGAGGATCAGCTCCCTTGACCTGCTGGCCACACTCTTCCTGATGCACCCCAGGATCCCACTGGCCCTCCTGGCCACAAGGGCACACTGCTGGCTCATCATCACCTTGTGATCCACCAAGATTCCCAGGTCCTTCTCCACAGAGCAGCTCTTTAGTGGAGCAATACCAGCCTGTGCTGGTTCTTGAGGTTATTCCTCCCCAGGTGCAGGATCCTGCACTTACCCTTGTTGAGCCTCAGGGTTCTCTCCATTCAACTTTTCAGCCTATCAAGGTTCTGCTGAATGGCAGCATTCCTTCAGTCATTGGACACCTCTCCAGCTCTCCATGATTTTTCAATGATGGAGAGTGGCTTAAAAACATCTGCCAGTTCCCTCAACACCTGTGGGTGTATCCCATCAGGGCCCATGGATTCATGGGTGTTAAGTCTGCTCAGCTGATATTTCACCCAGCCCTCTACAACCAAGGGGAAACTTTCCTTTCTCCAGACTTTCTCCCTTACGTCCAAGATCTGGGTTTCCTGAGGACTGATCTCAGCAGTGAGGCAAGGAAGGCAGATGGTACAGCAGAAGCACCACATTTTCCCTGATATTCCTTTTGTTGCTATGCACTTTTAGAAGCCCTCCTTGTTCTTGATATCCCTTTCCAGACCCAATTCCAAGTGGGCCTTGGCCTTCCTTTTCACATCCCTTCATACCCTGACAATATTCCTATAGCCATCCCATGTGACCTGTTCCTTTTCCCACATCCCATAAATTTCTTTGTTAATTCTGGGATTAGCTAGAAACTCCTTGCTCATCCACACAGGTCTCTTGCCTGCTTTGTTTGATTTCTGGTGCATGGGAATACACTGGTCTTGAGTTTGGAGGAAGTGATGCTTGAATATTGACTAGCTCTCTTGGACTCCCTTATCTTCTAGTGTCCTAAAATTGGAACTCCTCTAAGTAGGTTTTTGAAGAGGTCAAAGTTAGTTCTCTGGGAGTTCAGGGTTCTAATCCTGCTTACTGCTTTGCTTACTCCATGAAAGTTCTCAAGTTCCACCATTTCATTGTCACTGCAGCCAAGTCTGCTCTCAATGTTCACATCTTCAGCCAGTCCCTCCTGGTTTGCTTGTACAAGGTCCACCACCTTTCCTTGCTGGTTCTTCCACCACTTACATCAAAAAGTTATCTTTAGTGATCTGCAGGAATTTCTTGGACTGTGTGTGCTGAGTTGTGTTGTCTCTCCAACACATATCAGGGTGGTTGAAGTTACCCAAGAGAACCAGGGCCTGTGATTGTGAGGTTGTGATTGTGAGGTTACTTCCAGCTTCCCACAGAGAGCCCCATCAACTTCCTCCTGATCAAGTGGCCTGTAGTAAACCATCACAATAGTGTCATCCATATTAACCTGTCTCTTAATTCTTACCCATAAGCTCTCAACTCATTTGTCTACCCTTGAGTAGAACTCAATATATTCCAGTTGCTCTCTCACATCAAGACCAACTCCACAACTATGCCTCACTGACCTGTCCTTTCTAAAAAGCACAAAGACATCCATGACAGCATTCTAATCATGCGAGCTATCCCACCATGTCTTGTAATTGCAATGAGATCATGGCCCTGTGACTGCTGCACACAGATTTCTAGTTCTAGCTAGTTTATAGCATGCTAGTTTATTTCCCACGGTGTGTGCATTTGTGTACAGGCACTTCAGAGAAGTAATCAAGCATCCAGCTTCCCTAGAAAGGGTTTAAGAGAATTCATCATAATCATACACACCCTTGATGTGGCTAGCTCTGTGACTGTCATCTTGAGTAACAGTCACAGAACATCTGGTACTACACTGGTTGGTATCACCTACTCTCCAGGGGGAAGAAATGGTGCAAGCATTGCCACTTTGGACTTCACCCCCCAAGTCCTTCATTTTAAAGCCTATCTCACCAAACTGACCAGCCTGCTGCCAAAGATTCTCTTGCCGTTTATAGACAAAATGATCCCATCCCTCCCTATCAGGCTACGATCATTAAAGCACAACCCATGGTCATAAAAGCAAAAACCACCTTTACAGCACCTGCCATGGAGCCAGATGTTGATCTGCATTATGTGCTTGCTTCTGGTTGTCCCCTTTTCTCTAACCAGTAGAATAGATGAGAATATGACATGGACACTGGTATTTTTTGCCTGCATCACCACGGCACTATAGTATTCCTTGATCATGGCCATTAACTGTCTTTTGTAATTTGTCCATCTGCCTCAACAGGTCATCAACATGTGCACACCTTGTGCAGGTATGAGTCTTTTCTCCAGGAGAAGTATCTGGGCATCCATTGCAAGCTGCCACCTATACTGACTATGTAAGAAATGCTACTGGACTATCTGACCGCATACAGGAAAATTTTTAACAGAATAACTTAATTGTTTTAGCACATACAGATAAATTTGCATAACTCTTTCCAAAGAGACTCTTTTTTGTGTTCTAGGTAGATCATTATTCAGTTAAATGAAGTTTGTGTTAACTGACACTGTTCACTTGAATTCGAGTCCAAAGAACACACCTTGGAAAGTGAAACAGTCTTGCTTCTTTTCTAACTTGAAAAAATAACCAGACATTGACCATGTAAGAAATTGTGTTGAGGAGATTGACCTATTCTTTATATTACACTGGAGAAAAATATTAACACTACCAGTCTTGTTCTGACCAACATTTATCTTCTCTTTGTGGAAGCATTTCAGCCAGTAAAAATGGGAAAGCAATAAAAGATGTGCTAAACTGTAAAGTAAAAGTAAGCATAGCTTTACAACTGTTAAATTTGTGAATTTTATTTATTCACAATGGTAAATATAGCACTTCCCTGGCCCACATCCACAGCACTCTGTCCTTGAGGACAAAGAATCATTTTACTGGGTTGAGTTCTATTACTTCATGCTGTTACCCAAGTAGTGGCTGGCTCCCAGTTTCTTCACATATATCATTTGGGTCCTGGTTGTTAGTTAGAGTTGTTTCTAGAAAGGCTTTTTCCCCTCCTAAAATAGCTGTTCTAAAAAATTGAGTATTGTTTGCACTTTTAAATGTGTAAGAATCTTAGTAAGCATAGAGGCGTATATCTATGTTATGTGATCTATGTTTATCTCCTACCTAAGGCTGTGCATACATTCCTTTTACTTAACTGTTCTTCTGGCCCAGGACAATCCCTTACCTATATCAAAAGAAAGACTATTAGTGCTAGCTTTCAGAGGCACTCTCCAGCTAGAAAACAAAGCAAAATAGAGACGGTTGGGAGTTTTGGTCTATATGGGTTTTTCTGGATGGGAGTAAAGAAGGGAAGTATGTCCAACAGGAAATCCAAGCAGGGCTGCTGCTGGCTGGGAGACTTCGCAGCCTGCAGGAGAGATGCTCTGCCTCCAGTCTCGGAGTTATGGGACCTCCTTGCTGTGCCTACTCAGTCCTCAATTTCCCCTTAGCTCTAGATCTAACCTGACACACACTGTCCCTGTGGTTTACCTTGAAGAATCAGCAGTTTTAGGAAACATGGGTGCAGACTTTTTCTTTTTTTTCTCTTTTTTCTTTTTTTTTCTTTTTTTTCTTTTTTTTCTTTTTTTTCTTTTTTTTCTTTTTTTCTTTTTTTTTTCTTTTTTTCTTTTTTTCTTTTTTTTTTGTATTAGTGTTTATTTTTTTAATTGATACTGCAGTCTGAAAAGAGCATGAAGGTGAAATGACAGAGGAGTGCAGAGAGAAACTAATCATGATGGTGTGAAAGAAAATTTGTATAATATCAGGACTAAAGGTTACTTGAACAAGTTTAAAAAATCTATGTAGAAAGGAGTCATCACCTATAGATCCCTCTACAATCTCTTTTACACCTTTGGCACGCCATTACTGGTGTGAGCTTTCTGGAGTTTGTACCATTTCTAGGAGAGTTCACTCTTCCACTCATATGCTGAGCAGCTGGTGGTACAGCAGTGGCCCGCTCCTGGCCCTAGGTTTTATAGCTGGACCAGAGAGGGTCCCATTTACCTTTTGTGTGCATATCAGCCTTTAGCCCTCATTTCTAGCTGTGTGTTGCTGTCTGAAACAATGGTTTTGCCAGATCCACCACTCCTCAAAATGCTCAAAGATCAGGAACTCCATTTCTTGTGTGGTTTTCTGGGTGTTGGCCAACAACTTAGATATCTTTATACCATAGGCTGCAAGTAAAATAGCGCAAGGCTCTTTTTTGAGTTGGCTGATCTAGCAACCCACATGCCGAGACACTCACTTTTTCTTATCTCATTTTCCTTAGTGCTAACCCTAATTTTCTGCAATGTCCTCTCCCTGCCATTAGCCAGACTCCCCTGACACCTATCACTACCCTGTCCTGTCTGATGAGCTGCTCACCCAGGAATAATTTCTTTCAAAACAACTCACACAGTATTCCTTGAAAAGATGACACTGATATCCATAGAGATAGGTTTCTACTGTGAAATTCCGACATCCAAATGAGTTTAAAGTTTCTTTTGCTGCTGCTATCTCAGTGACTGTGCAAGTTGTGACTGAAGCAATAATTGACAGGTTTTGGCAAGTGCAGCTTTTAAGTAACTGCTAAGGATGCGGATGCCTAGAATAACTATATAAAACAATAAATATAAAACAGTTTAAAGTGGAATCAAATGAGTCACACTAATCTTTTATATAAAGAGATAAAAAATGTCCATTTTTTCAGATTTTTTTCCATGTTACAAGGAGGAAACATGCAGATCCTTGCGTGTCATTCTCAGCTGTCATTTAGCAGGGAAATCTTCTGTGTGCAGTGGACATAAGTATGCAAAACTGATGGCACTATTTAGGCCTGTATCTCCCATCTCATTGAAAACGGTGGTTATTTAAAAATAAAACAAGGCTTTGGGAATTTTTTCAGGGTCCTATTAATAAAATTCAAAAGTTCCATTAATTTGATGGAAGAAAGGCTGTACGCTGTAGTCATCTGCCAGCTTGTGATTTATAATTTTAAGTAGATTTAGGAACACAGTCTCAGCTTCTGGCTTCTTTGCTTTACAGAGCAAGCAGAGAGTCTACAGTGGCCTCCAAAGACTCTCAGACATATCAGGTTACATATTCTCCACCAGTTTCCCACTTGCGTCCTAGCCTTGCAATGAAAAGGGCACACCAGATTTCCCTGGTGGGTACTCCAGCATTGGGTCAGCATGACAAAACATCTTTCAGGACAGACCATAGCGTATTGTAAATTACATCACACTCTTTGGCTCCAGGAAAGGCCAGTTATGGGGAAGGAGGTCAACAAGCTCTTCTCAGCATGTTGGTGTCTGATTAGCTGCCAGAGAAACACCTTTATCTGGCTGGGAACCAAATTTCACAAGGATTTCTTCCAAAGTGGCACCCTGAAAACAACATTGCTGGCTGCCAAATTTGTCTTATCCTGTTGGATCCTAGATGTGATTTGCTCAATGTACAAATAAAACAGTCTTCCCTATGTCCTGACCTCAAAGACTCAAGCTAATTTGACAGCCAGTCTGGGTTGTTCTTTCTTTTCTCTGCTAATGATATGTGAAAGTGGAAATTCAGAAGTTTCCACAGAAATGCTGTTTTACATACTTCATTTTTCTTCTTTATTTAGAGACGTGGCCAAACATTGGAGTTTAGTGAGAAGCTGGCTATACTCTGGAAGTCACCAGCACCAGGGCCCAGGGCTTTGTTGATGCATGAACACGGGAGGACACAGCTGTGACTGATAATGCTTTCAGTCCTACTCCTGGTGATCTCAATAATCAAACCACTGCCATGCCAGGATCAGCACTGAGAGGAGAAAGCAACAGTTGTGATGGGGAGCTGAGATGAACTGACACTGGTGCTAAGATATGAGACATGAAGAAGCAAAACCAACAGGAAAGGACAAGGTCGTGACTGTAGAGGAGGAAGCGAAGACCCACAGTTGTGTGAAACTTTAAAACCATAGATCATAGAACATTTTAGTTTGGAAGGGATCTTTGAAGGATGTCTAGTCAGCTCTCCTGAAATGGACATTTTTAATTACTGTATATCTTCAAGTAGTTGAGGAGATTCAGAGTCACTTTCAACATGACCTTGAATGACCCCCAGCATTGGGGCATCTACCACCTCTCTGGGCAGCCTGTTCCAATGTTTCACCAGTCTCACTGTAAAAAAAATTATTCCTCATATCTATATAGTCCTTATGTCTGAATTCATCCTCTTTTAGTTTAAAACCATTACTTCTTTTCCTGTTGCAATTGACCCTGCTAATATGTCTGTACCCATCTTCCTTATAAGGCCTCTTTAATTAAGTGCTGGGACAATAAGGTCTTCCTGGAATCTTTTCAGGCTAAACAGCCCCAATTCTCTCAGTCCTTCTTCACATGAGGGGTGTTTCAGCCCTCTGATCATTTTTATTGCCTCCTTTGCACTTGCTCCAGCAATGTCCTTCCTGTGCTGGGATCCCAGAGCTGGATGAAGCACTGCAGGTGGGGTCTCACTAGAGCAGAGCAGAGGGGCAGAATGCACCCCCGCCCTACCCCACCA
>VZRN01006754.1:344338-359772 GCA_013397935.1 Dasyornis broadbenti | reverse complement strand
CCCAACCCCACCCCCAACCTACTCAATCTTTGGATGCAGCCCAGGATATGTTTGGCTTTCTGGGCTGTAAGTGTATGTTGCTGGGTCACGTCCAGCTTTCCATCCAACCTCACTCCCAAGTCCTTCTCTGAAAGACTGCTCTTAATCCCTTCACTCCCCAGCTATACTGATACTCAGGTTGACCCTGTCCAGGAGCAGGACCTTGTACTTGGCCTTGTTAAAACTTATGAGATTCCCATGGGCCCACTTCTCAAGCTTGTTCAGGTCCCTCTGGACGGCATTCCATCCTTCAGGTGTGTCAACAGCATCACTTAGCTTGGGGTCATCTAAAAATTTGCTGAGGGAGCACTGGACTCTACTGTCTGTGTCGTGGATGAAAACATTAAACAGTCCTGGTCCCAGTATAGACCCCTGAGAGACACTACTTATCACTAATCTTCATTTGAGTGCTGAACTGTTGACCGTAACTCTCTGGTTCTGTCCTTTCATCTAATTCCTTATCCACTGAAAAATCCACCCATGAAATCTGTATCCATCTAATTTGGAGTTAAGGATGTTGGGGGGGACCATGTCAAAGACATTACAGAAATCCAGATAAACATCATCCTGTGGATGATCTTCCCTTGTCCACTCATGCAGACAGCGCACCAGTGATGTTCCCTGGAGCCTTGACTTCCTCCAGTCTTGACATTGCCCATCAACTCACTTGCACTGGTGACCATCAGGTCCAATACCAGACCCCGTCTGTCAGGGCTGTCTCTCACCTGGCTTAAGAAGTTATCCTCCATGCATTCCAGTAGTCTCCTGGATTGCCTACAGCTCACCATGCTCCTTTCCAGGAGATGCCGGGGGTTGAAGTCCCCCAGCAGAACAAGGGCCTGTGAGCACGATGCCTCCTGTAGCTGGAGGAAGAAGATTTTGTAGTCAATAAGCTCCTCTTGATCAGGGGGCCTGTAACAGGTGCAATTCAAAAGGTTCCCTTTGTTATCTCAGTCTCTGATTCTCACCCAAAAATTCTCAACTTGTTCTCAGGTTGTTCTGTGTTCTTCAGAGGGAACCCTTCCCAATCCATTCATTTCTTGATGTAGAGGGCAACCCACAGAAGGCCTTGCCTGTCCGTTCTGGACAGCTGTTGGAGGTTGGGAATTTTTCCATCCTGTGGCTAGAGATACCTCAACGAGCCTTAACGACGGTACTTAAGAGATAACGACTGGGTACTTAAGAGATAACGACTGAGGACCTAAGGGACAAAGATGCACTTAAGAGACTAAAAACATAGCCAGGTGTGGCAAAAGAAGAAAAAGGTGGCTGGCCGTGGGCAGAGACACACTTGTTCCCAGGACTTGTTGGAGGAGACAGCTGCTGTTTCTTCTTTCCCTTCACTGCTGCCGCAGGAGCTCAGCACTGCCTGGTTATTTTCTTCCTTGCTGGAGTCTCTGCTACCCTTTTGTTCGCCGGCTCGAGTGGACAAGCTCTGCCGCCCAGTTTGCTGCCCTGAGATTCCCTGCTGCAGCTCTGCTCGCCGTGCAGCCGCCTCGCCCTCAGCTCCCTCCACCATCACCGAGGAGCTGAGCTCGCGCCACAGCGCCCCCTGCCGGCTGTGACCGTAACTGCACCAAAGGGGAGGGGCGGTGTCTGGCAGCCCAGAGAAAGCTGCCACCGGGTATCTGGTCTGTTTAGTTGTTATTGCTACTGTTATTATTGCTTGTTTTCGTCGTTATAGATACGAGTAAAAAACTGTTATTCCTTTTCCCATATCTCTGCCTGAGAGCCTTTGATTTCGACCTTACTACAATTTGGAGGGAGGGGGGTCATATCCTCTAAGGCAGGTTTCCACCTTCCTTAACAGACGCCTGTCTTCCAAACCAAGACAACAGCCTGTAGTCATCAATAGCCACGCTCCAGTCGTGGGATTCATCCCACCACCTTTCAGAGATGGCAACAAGTTCACAGCCTTTTACCAGCACAGTGGCTTACAATTCCTCTTGTTTGTTGCCCTCACCTCATTGATGTAGAGGTGCTTCAGTTATGCCGTTGGCCGTGCCACCTTTTTAGAGGAATGTCCGTTAACCTGAGTTTTTCACCAATGTTCCATTGTAGGCTCATATTACCTCAGAAGCCCTTGGGTCATCTCTGTAAGACTATTTTCTATTTTCTTCTAAAATAGGATATCTTTACCAAAATGTCACTTTATCTATGATATATCATGCATATCTTGGCAAATATTTGTAATTAAGAGGTTAAGATGAGTTGTACCTTAAAAACAAAGAATGATGAGATAGATCTCAGTTTTCCAGATGAAGAGGACTTCTGGCTGCCATCTATGACCTAGCAATATTTAACTCTAGATTCCTGAATTTTCTAGTCACCAGCTTTGGAGTGACGACTTAGATTAATTAGTTATGCAGAGGGCACAGATCCGGTTTGGTAACATGCTACCATCACTCAATAAATATAAAATAAAAATATTTTCTTCATATTTATCTTTAAAACACCTGCCTAATCAATTATAATTAACAAAGCGAGTTCCTAAGGAATAACATTGGAGTACATTCATTTTAACACTTGTCAGCTAACTCTGAAGCAATATCACCAAAGCCAATTCATCAGCTGTAAGGGTATAACTCATTTAGGCTGCTTGATAAGAGGATGGACAGGACAGAGAGAGAAGTGCACCAATTTCACTAAGTGAGATGCATTAAATAATGACAATACCTGTTGTACTGCATTCAGAGGAGGTGTGCCACTGCCTTCCAAGATAACACTGCCATAACAAAATCAGTATGTCCTTGCCTCCTACATCAGACCTGAGAATCTGGGCACTTAAAGTTGTATGTTTCCCTTTAAATCAGTGAAGGTACAAGGACACTAGATTGAGGAGAATCAGCCCCCTAAAATGGTTGTGGTTGTAGTTTTAGAAAACAGAAGAGAGATCCTGGGGTGGAACTAACAACTCAAAGGGAAGATTGCAGCTTACCCCAGTCCAGACCAAGTCCATTGCTTTTACCCATCTTTGTGCCATTTCCCTGTGCAGAAATCCCTTGGAGCCACAGGTTGAGCAGCTGAGATAAGCTTGTTCAGAACAGAGCCTGAGGGGATCCTGAACAAGATGATAAGCTCCAGCTGGCTCAGACCAAAGCTGCATAAATAGCTCGCCACGTCTTCCTTCTTCAGCCACCACTGACAGTAATACTTAATAAAAGACCTTACTGGCAGTGCCTCATTTTGGGCACTTACCAGCCCTGTCTACCTGAATTTAGGTATGCCTTGCACTACTGCATTGGCTCTGCTGTGGTGGGATGCTGGGTGCAGTCACCTCCTGTGCTGTTGCAGCTGCTTGCTTGAGGCCTTACGAATCCTACTTCCTTTTTGGGTACATACTTGCGGCTGATTTTGGTGTGATACATCTCCCTTGAGGTCATAGATTCATGTGCCTACATGACTACCTCTTGTGTTGTTACTCCTGTCTACCAACCTTGTCTTCCATTCTAGACGCTGGCAGAGCCATTTTGGAAAGTGAAGCGTCAGATTCTCAGCATATATGTTGAGGCTTTTGATGTTGCATTATATACTTGATAGGTCCCCTGGATTCTCACATGAGCTTCAAAACATGCCAGCACATGACATCCATGCTCCATTACTCACATTCAGGCAATGCTGTCCTCCATGTCCTCAGAGGTGGAGCTGGAGTGAGAGCTGGGGGTGGGAGTCCTGTGCTCCTCAAGGTTGCAGTCATTTCACAGCTTCTCTAAAAACTCCCCTGTGCCCTGAATTCACCTTATCGCCTAGGCACTGCTGGGCGCTTAGGGTTTCTTTCCTTCAGAACAGAGCTGAGAACTGTAAACAGAAAATAGAGGGAAAGCTCCTGGTGTGTTCAGCTAAATTAGAACATTAAAGTACAGAAGGCCAGGAAATTTCTTGATTACTTGGTTTATTCAAAGGTCTGTGCATTTGGTTCTTTTCTTATCCTGAATAAATGTAGTGTATTTTCAAAGATTTGTTTTTCCTTTACGCCTTAAAGTAAGCAGCATCTGTTAAGGCACAGAGCGGTTTAAAAAATACACCTGTGTTAGTGGGGAAACAGGACTGATAAAGGAAAGAAAATTGTGCCTTCTAATTATCATAACTTATAAAGCAAGAGAAAGCTCTATACCTCCAGTAATTTAGGTTGGTCCCTTAGTTTCAATATTATTAATTACACAAATTATTTTACACCAGTTCAGTGGCAACTCTTTCTCTCTTATTCTTTGAGTTAACTCATTAATTTGCAATTTCCCACTGGAGATCCAACGTCAGGCTTTGAATACAAATAGTCACCATGGGCAGTTTCTGCAAGCCAGAATAAAGTTATTCAAAGGAACTAGTGGCTTTGTTTTGATCTGCTTGTTCATCTCCTCCCTGGAAGAAAATTGGAAGACACCTAAAGTTTCATTTACTTAACACCCAATGCTAGAGTTCTGACTTGTGCATATTGGACAGAAAATAAAGGATTAATTTAGTCCTCTAATCTATTGTTATAAGCCTAATTATTTTACATGTCTTCATTTCATTAATGAATTGCTGCTTTTTCGATGCATCTTCTTCCCCATTGCTCTTGTTTAAACCTCCCAGTGGGTAGGGATGGATTAATTTTGTTGTGACTTAATGAAACTGTATGCTACATTAGATTTAACCATTTGGCATGCACTGCCAACATCACCATTATGCATAATGAATTACTTTTTGTGAGTCTCCCAGACTAACACAGATCTTCAATGTTCCTCTGTAGATATTGCAACCACACAGCTGGCACACATACCAAGCTCAAACATTACCTTGAACTTACATGGAACCCTAGAGCTTGGCACAAGAAAGCTTTGGAAATTTTTCCATAAAGAAATGGGAATTTCCTTTAAAAAATGTAAAAGATTTCAAGAAAAGATGCGGAAAGCTCATTCAGCTTTACTGTTATCTACCATTAACCGTGTTTGATACAGGTACGCACATGGGTGGGTGCATATCCTGGGTCTACATGCACATGCAGAACCCTCAGTGAGGCAGCATGTGCTCATGTCAGGACCAGACAAGCTTCCTGTCCTCTGAGCAGTTTGCCTGTGAGTATGGAGATTAACATTTGTCACAACTGCTGAAGCTTTTCGCATGTGAACCCTTTGCCTCAGGATTTAATCTAACCCTGACTGGATTTCTCTTACACAGTGCATTGCCTGTGGAGTGACATAAGGAAATAGTTGATTAAACATTGAAACCGGGCTCCTTTCTCCCAGGTCCGGTGTCCAGCCACCTTTGGTTTCTTTGCTGTTCATCAGAGGTGCTCAGCCAGTTCGTCAGCAGGGCATCATATGTAGCTCTTCATGAGTCAGAAAGTTAGTGGCTTCTTTCACCACTTCTGCAGTCACCTGGTTAAACCTTAGGACATGGGGGTCCCAAATGTGATCTACCACAGTAGGGCCGTTTCCAAGGAGCATGATGCTTGAGTTATCCAAGGAGAGAATTAAATGTGGTCCATGCACCTGTTCTTGAACCTTGCTCCATGACTAGTTAAAGTCTGACCACTCCAGCCCAACCTAAATCACATCTGTCATCCCATCTATCTGGGTCATCTCACAGTCAGGACATTTACAAAAGTTGTTTGGACAGGAGTAACAAAGTTGTTTGTACCAAGAGATGAACGTGGCATACCCCAGCATGTGTCTGGCAGCTGGTAATTGGTTAATGTGTGCTGAAGAGCCTCTACTGGCAATGCTTGCCTCTTTGTTCACCTCCACACCACCCACCTTCAGCCTCTGCGTCCCCAGCTCTGAACACTCAACTCTGTCTCTTTCACATGCCCCCTCTGAGCCCTCCTGTCTTTGCTGGAGACATCAAAATTAACTCTGAAGCAACACTGAACTCTCAGGTAGAGACACAGGACTCTGAAATGCTGCCTGTTTATCTTTTCCATGCCAGTATAGCTGTTATGAACACCAATGTGTGTGCTAACCTAAACAACCTTTTCAGAAAAAATCTGGCGTTAGGCAAACCTAAGCAAAGGGAAAACTTGTTCTGTGAACACTTAACTGATCAGTGTACAGAACTCATCAATGAAAACTAGGAATATTCTGTGCATATTCCCTGCAATTTTTATTTACAGACACTGAAACTACTGAGTACAGTATAAGACTGCAAGCAGCAGCACTGACTATAAAACTAGATTTAATTTGTGGAGATCTACTCTTTCTTTTTTTTTTTCCCTCCAAATGTCCTTGAAAATGACAAACAAAACTGCTTGGTAACACCATGACAAGCTAAATATTTTCTTCAGCTGGAAAGGTTCTCTTCTAATACATTCTTTGCTTGGCAATGGAAGGTATTAATGACAAGGACTCTACCTGAAGGGAATGAATGCACAAAATCTTTATTAAAGTTAGGTTAAGGTCTGCATTATAAAGTCATATTTATTTTAGGTCAGTGAAAGCAAAGAAATTTATTGTCAAAGCTGAGCGTCTCAGCTGACACTCTCTACTTACACTGGATTACTGTGTCACTGAGGATTTGGGAATATGTAATTTGAGGACCCTTTGTTAGTGCATTAATAGTGCTCAGGACCAAACAAACAGCTGCATGGTACTTTTCCTGATCTGAAGAGAGGTCTGACAAGCTTCCTGCAAGTCCATGTTGTGTCTGATGCAATGACTCAAGAAGCTAACTCATGTATTTGAGAAACTTTACACCACAGATACAACTGCTGTAAATTTTATCTTCAGCTTTAAGAATATGTTAGAGCCAGCTGAAGAACAGTGAGACATGAATTTCTGTGACCCCAGTGTCAGCAGAAGGGCTTGTCAGTACTCCTGGTTTAGCATCCCTTAACCTCAGAAGATGCAGAGGAAATTGGTGAGCATCCAGGGAGTGCTGACTGGCTGTGCAGATGTGCCAAGATGCGGAGGTTTGAATGCAAAATGCTGGTGTAACAGCCCGGCTGAATGAAGTTCTTAGTCTAAAATGCAGACATGACCAGGTTTACTTCAAGTTAGGGACTACTCCTCTGGAGGAAAATAGCAATAGCGTAGTTTCCAAAGCCCATGCAATGAAAATAATGGACTCAGAGCTTCCAGGAGCTCTCTAGATATCACACAGAGGAGCACCTAGGTGTTTATTCTGCATGCAGAGCAGTCCCAAAAGACACACAGAACATATGCTGCATTGTAGAGGTAATCAGCAGTAGGGAAGCCGAGAGTAATGCTGGGTATCAGTATACCTTGGTTATTCTCAGTCTAGTGATTAGATTTAGAGCTTCAGATTGTGTTATTGGGAGTTTCAATTTGACATGCAGAGGGAACTGACTTAGATATGTTACTTTGGAGACTGGAGTTCTTGTCCCTGGCAGAAGAATGCAAAGCCTAGCTCAGTAAAGACCATGGTGCCTTGTGGAAATATTAGCAACTGTCTTTGGAAGAGATACTCATAGAAATTCTGGCTTTTGGCCCAATACTTCTTTTCTTTGGTTACACGGTGCCTTAATCAGGGACATTCTCCTCTCACATTTCACTGTATCTGCAACAGGCAAAGGAATAGGTGTGACACATGACTCCCCATGACTTGCACTATACTAGGTAAAATGCAAAATGTAGCCCACTGTCTCACTGAGGTGAGATTGTTTTTTTACAAGTTTTAGACCTCCTTACAGCATTCGTATCACTCAATCCAATATTCTTCATGGTGTGGTATTAGCTATGGAGCAGCAAACCCCACACACAGGCCGTGAGGAGGTTTTGGAGTGATTGACTGTTTACCTGCCTCACTGGTTTCTATAAAATGGTGAAGCAAGGTTCATGAGGTCCCATATTTCTTGTCAGATGTTGTCTCTGATCATCATCTCTTACGTTCTTACAGACAGGTGAAGTGAGAGCTGCTGGAAACAAAGGCAATGACAATAAGAATGCTGCTGTGACATGACTCCAGGGCCCAGGCTCTTGCAGGCCTCACTCAGAGACTTTTAGCAGCATCACTACTTATTTGCTGTCACCTAGAGGCACAGATGGGACCAATCTGGTGTTCAGGCAGTACAGGGTCCCTGAGACAGCTTCCCAAACTACACCAGCTCTTCACTTCACTGTGCCCCCAGAGTCAGTGTGCAGGTGAGCTGGAGAGAGTAAGTCTGCCTCGTTAAAACAGTCATGTTTGTGTCATTGTGTTACCCACACAGTCTGACTGACCCCAGGCAATTTCTCTCTCATCCCCAGATCTGTAACTCAATCACCCCAAATTATTATTGCACTGAGCCATGGGCCACCATCATATCTGGCTTCAATCCAAAGTCAGTAATGAATGGAATAAGAACGCTCTATCTAGCTGTCTGTGTCAGTCTGCTAGCATTACAAGCAGATATTAAACTAAAGGATAAAGATAGCCAATAGTAAAAAGCAGATGGTGAATCACATTTGTCCCATCTTTTAAGGTGCTCTAAGAACTGTCAATAAGAGGATCATCCGCTGTATCCCAATTAGTTAGATTAAAGGAGATAGGGAGATCTCTGAACTTTTGACCTTGGGGGTATGCAAATCAGGGGTAGTTTTATTTCATTTCCCCACCACTACCTTTTTTAAACTCATCTGCACTGTTTTGGTAATTAGAAATAAAATTTTTTGTTTGAGTTTTACATGAATTTACTTGAGTTAGCGTGACTTTTACACAGCTGAATAAAATAAAGCTATTCCTCCTCCAAACAGATGTAGCAAGCCTAAAAGCAGGAGATGAGGACACCTTAAAAGTGTTCTGGTGTTCTAAATGCATGCAGTAAGTGAAGGAGGTGGTCCTTCCTGTCTTCCCTGCCTCTCACATGCTGCTACTGCCTCTCTTGCACCAGACTTTGAAATCACATTGTTGACAAGTGTGTCAGACTAGTCTGCTGCCTAAGTGGAGAGCCAGTTACAAAAATAAAATACATGTTTTCCTCTAAATGTGCTCTCCTGGGTAAAATGTGGTCAACCTTACACAGGGGCAGCACAGTTGTACTGGTGACCTAAGGATTTTTGGAGTAACTCTCATCAAGAACCATGAAAGCATTCTGGCTACATTCAAATTAAAAAGCTTCAGAGCTGTTCAACTCCCAGAATTTTGCTCAGAACACTGAGCTACAGCACCACTGTTAAATATTCTAATTTACAGTCAGGAACAGCCCTTTAAAGATCAACTATGCTTGTGCTTTAAATATATGGAAGATTTTTCTTCAGAAGTAGTATTCCTTTTAACTAGCATAAAATTTAGCAAAGACCCGGAGTAAATCTTTTTCAAAAACATAGAAGCTTTGACTTATTTATCCAAAAGACCATAGCAAGAGCCATGCTGTTGTATTCACACAGGTCAATTGTGTAAAACAATAAATATTTCTTCAAACTCTTATAACACACTAAGTAGACTATCATACTTCTTTTTTACCAATGTTTGGTGCAGGAATACAAAAGATGCTCCTAAGGAGCTCCAAGAATGAAAGAAAAGTCCTGGAAGTGAACAAGTATCACTCCTATAGGAGTGGTATAAGGCCCATGTGGAAAAGGTCATCTCCTGTAAGGGGTTTGGGCTTTCTCCATTAGCTTTGGTTCCTTTACAGGAACCTACAACACATTTTCAGTACAGTCCATCAGTGGCTGCTTTCATCCAAACTAATTTAATTTCTATTTCACATTTCTAAACACGAAGTGTAGAACATGCTACACTTGTTCTAGCAGACCCTGAATACCTTTATACGAGCCTTACACAGTGTTGTGGTTTGACCCTGGCCAAATGCCAGGCACCCACAACATCTACTCACTCACTCTCCCCTGTCACAGTTGGGCAGAGGAGAGAAAAATAATTAATGCACACAGGGCTCATGAGTTGAGATAAGGAACCAGGAGAAGATGCACTCAGGGCAAAATATACTGACCTTAAAGTTGCAAAGTGATTTATTGCTAAAAGAGTCAGAGGAGTAAATGAGAAGTGAAATAAAACCTTCAAAGACACCGTTTCTCTGCTCACCCCCCTCCCTCCTTCCCAGCAAGGAAGGGGGGACAAGGCATGGGGGATGGGGGTCGGTAGGTCAGTTCATCACCCAGATCTTCTTCCGGTGCTCAGGGAGAGGTGTCTTTCCCTCTGCACAGCCGTGGGTCCCAATCTCACAAGCAGCAGCCCACCTGAACCTGCTGCAATGTGAGCTCCCCCCACAGGCAGACAGTCCTCCCAAAGCTGCTGCAGCGTGGGGTCCCTGATCCACAGGGTACAGACCTCCGAGGCCAGGCCGTTCCCTCTTGGGAGCAAGGCCTCTTTCCCCACTGGGACTCTCACTGGACCACAGCCTTCCCCAGTCATCCACCTGCTCCGGCATGGGCACCTCTCCACAGGCTGCAAATGGATCTCAGCATCCCCTGTGGACCCCCTGGGATGCAGAGGGACAACCTGCTCCACCATGGGTCTTACCACGGCCTGCAGAGGAAACTCGGCTCTGGCACCTGAAGTGCCCCCTCCCCCTCCACTGACCTTGGTATCTCCTTATTATTTTCCCTCACATGCTCTCACCTCCTCCTCCTCCTCTGGCTAAAAAGAAGCGCCTGCACCCATTGTTTTGATTTCTTCTTAAATATATTATCACAGAGGTGTAACCAACATCTCTAATTGGCCCAGCCTTGGCCAGTGACATGTCCATCCTCTTCAGAGTCATCAAAGATTGGCTCTGCTGGACATGGTGAAAGTTTCAAGGAGCTTCACACAGGAGCCATCTTTGTGGCTTTCCCCCACTAGCAAAAACTGGGCCAAGCAAACCCAATACATACAGAAGTTTTGATCAGGCTGTAATTGTCCGGGGGATGAGGACCAACTCAGGACAGATTCCTCCCAGTTCCAAAATGGGAGTGGGAATTGAGAATGATCACTTCAGCCCCAAGTACTGAGTTCCTCAAGCTTTGTACAAACAGGAGAAATCATCACTGTGTGCTTTCCTGCTTCTTTGCATTCAGGTCTAATTTGACTACTACCAAAATATGTATGATTTAGAAGTTAATTTCAGTGGGAGCCTTCCTGAAACTTTCCTAGCTATTGCTGGGATAAGATGTAGAAATACTGAAGCATAGTCCTACACAACAAATATGAAGATGAGATGGAAGAGAAGAAAAAGAACTCTGGCCCAGTCTGCTCCAGGTCCTAGATGTTCCCATGTGCCCTATAGAGGTCCTCAGCATTTCTGGCTCTGATGTGGCTCATTTCTGGCTTCTACATATCTGAGCAAGAAGCATTTTGTATAGCTGTTATTCCAAATGTGTTCCTTTGCCAACTGTGATATGCAAATTCTGGTCTGTAATGGTCCCTGTAGACTCTCACAACTTACCAGCACCACAGAAATCACAGCAGGCAAAATGGTGAGAACAACATGATTTTCCCCTCATTTCTTCTGTATTTCTTCCATGTTTCTTGGAGCCATGCCATTGCTATACTTCATTAATAGTGTGATGTTAATCCCTGATTCTGGTCCACTTGGAGCCAGATAGTTTGCATATGCATATCATATATGATTATTCATTTATATTTATGTACTTCAGTGATATTTACATACTTCAGTGATATTTACACCTGTCTTTATTTCTAAATAATACCACTTAAGGTGTGTTAATTTAAATTTTCTAACTTTTTTTTTTTTGCTAGGCGTGTATGGGAAAGTCAAAGGACCAAAATACTGAACAATTCTCCCACATTTTAAACACAGAGAAAAAATATTATTAAACATAAATGATAAATCAGCTCTTTGTCTGAAATTAAAAGTTTTCTAATTAACTGGATTTTTTTCCTGTAGTCCAAGTAACTTACTATTATTTTTCAAATTACTGGATTCACTCTGCGACAATATGCTTATTTTCTATACTCTTGAGACATTATGGCAAGAAAGAAGTTTCTGTGATTTTACTGCTACATTACAGATACCAGACTGGAGAAATTTGGGGCTGTATTTCTTTGGCCATGTAGATAGCTTTTAGACAGCCATTTCAAAGTTTTATTGGCAGGTAATGGGAATTTCTAATGCATACATGTCATTTCACAGCCAATGTCATAGTATTCCCTCTCAATTTGGTTATTTTGGATTACCCCATCCAAGAACAAATTCAGGAACTTTTTATGGCCACAGATTTCCTTAGGGTATTATTGAGCTTTTATTTTCTCTCTGCAGTGTGTGAAAGGATTTGTATAAAGTTTGTGCAAGCTGGAACATTCTTAAAATGTAGTATGAAATAGCTTCATATTAGCAATTATTGATGAACTACAAAGCCAGCAATTAAAGCATATGTGTGAGATGAAGTATCAAAATGGATATAAGTCATGAGCCTTTGTGATGTGGCAAAGGACAACAACCATTTAGGTGAGACACCTCCTGGGTGGAGGAAAAAAATTCCCAATAGCTTTAATTTGGCACTGACACAACTTATTTACAATAGAGCTTGTTTTCCTATGATTCTGTGATTTAACTAATTTTGCTTCCATACCATTGTAAGATAATTACCCTCCTGCTCAAATTATTTCTCTCCACATCCGTGCAATGCCATTGATGTAAAACTTCACAACGGAAAGGAAAATGCTATCCATTAACTTACTATTTAAATGGCTTTTAAAGTTTTATTAGAATTTTTGAAGTTTTTGCTGTACTTA
The DNA here is from genome assembly GCA_013397935.1 of Dasyornis broadbenti. NCBI lineage: Eukaryota > Metazoa > Chordata > Aves > Passeriformes > Dasyornithidae > Dasyornis > Dasyornis broadbenti. Next base: position 347,124 of record VZRN01006754.1, on the reverse strand, counting down.
TCCCAGAAGTTTTTATGTGTGCCTCAGATGAGGCATAGTACATCCTAGACTGGCCTTCAGTAACAGTATTGACTTACCTTTCAAAATAGTTTTCCGTCTATCTGGCATGGGATTAAAACTCTTGTTCTATATATTCATCTATAATGATGAAATGTATGAAAGACAGACTTTTAAAGTAGTATCCTAATTTCTTTCTGTGTATTATTAATATGATTTCTTTTACTGAACAGGATATAAAATGTGTCATTATCAGAAGGTGCTTTATTTTGATTTCCAAAGTGTGGCATAATAGTTACACATTTTATGCCTTTTGCAATCTAGTGAGAGCCTGTCCCAACTCTGCGTAGTTTTATTTCTGGCTGTGTTTTATTTCAGGCTGTACTGCACAAGCAGTTCACTGCTGCTTCATTTCTGCCTAGTGCCTCACAGGATATGACCACATGGTTGTGATACAGGACATGTTACATGCCATGGGGCTGCAGAGGTGGGGTGACATCACACATTATCCTAAAACTTATCATTGCTGTCCAAGCACTTGCTTCCCTATTGCCATGGGCATGCCACCAACCCTCCAGTGAAGGTCCTTTACTGCAGAGCTGCTCTGCCCAGGCCACACAGGAGTCAGTGGTGGATTGCCTGGGCAATGGTGCCGCAGGGGAAGGATGTGCCCTCACCAGACAGCCTGCATGGTTGGCTGATGCTCAATGGAGCCAGCAGACAAAAGCTGGAAGTCTAAGGACAGGCAGAGAGGCTTTGTCAGACTGAACAATGACTGAGAATGGTAAGAAAATAAGCAGAGGAAAGAGATGTGATTTCTGCTTCAGTCTCAGCAAGCCAATCTGTTGGAATGAGGCTTTTCCTGAGTTTTTCTGAGACACTGCAACACAGGATTAGGCTGTTTGGCTTGAACATGCTGGTTTTCACATTTTCAACTGATGCATTAACAGTGGTGGCATGACACAAGAAAGCTTGCAACCTCATGCTGAGCAGTGAAAACATGCAGTGAAATTGACAGTTTCATGCAGTGGAAGCAGCTGCAAGTTCAATGAAAATGGGAGCCTAATTCCTGAGTTTTGTGGCGTGTGTTTGTGTGTGTGTATGAACTGCTGGCACAGAGAGAAGAAATCCTCTAACACTCCATGGTCAGCTTTCTGAGCGGATCTGAGTCAGACTTAGGCTGTGACCCTGCATGCAATGCCAAGGTACTAGCTTCAGAATTAAATTGTGGGCAGCACTTTTGGGGATAGATTGAAGGTTATAGAGTGCAGGATGGATACAGGAGAAAGCAAGGAATAGAAGAGAGACAGAGAGAGTAGAGAGGAGGTAGCAAAAGAGAGCTTCAGTAGCAGGGAAAAAAGGACCCTATTCCTTAAAAACGTGGGCTATCACTCCATTCTGTGCTTATCTCATGGCAAAGTCCTTCTGTGGCTTTAACTGTATTTGACAGAGACAACTGTGCTGTTAAATCCTTGCAGTGGCTGACAGTGGCACAGACCATGCAATTTTTCCAGAAGCAGTATAATTTTATACAGAAAGCGCTATGTAAAATCCTATGGAGACCAAGGAGGGATTTGGTGAATGCTGCAGCTTGGCAGTCAACCCCAAGGGACAGTGCAGTTCACAGCTGACGTATCAGTCACAGTTGGCTAGTCAGACATACGTACACATTATGGAAAAAAAGGGGTTTTACCATCAGATTCCTCTTTGGGTCAAATAACCTAATTTTAAATGATCTTTAGCAGCAAATGCAGAGTCAGCTTAATACACCATTGGCTCAACAGGATTTTTTTCTTTCATCTTCCAGCCTCTCCAGGTTGACACAGAGGAAGAGGAAAGAAATTCAGTGAGTGGATTGCTGGGGGATGTTCTCTGATCCTTCCTTTTCCTCTGTTACATAACTCCTAAGTGATGTGTTTTGGTATTTTCAGCTATAAATTCCTAAGACAGATTTCATGGTAAATTTGCATATGAGAGGACGTGTTCCCTTTTTCACTGTTCAAACTTAGGGAAAAAAACAGCCAAACAAATCTGGGAACTGTTTCACTGTGGCAAAACAGAGACAGTGAAGTAAACTACTTTTACAGCATCTGCTTAAACTGTTAAATTATTAATAAGGAAAGAAATTGGAAAGTAGCACCTTTTAAAAGAAAGGTTTTGATGTGTTAAAATGATAGGAACTATAATTTTCAGAGCTATGTACAGTAATATGTACAGAAAAGTAATAGTTCTCATCATTATTTTAAATCTTTCTCCAGCCTTAGTCAAGGTGCTGTTTCTCAGGATTTGTCATTTGTTGTTGTTCAAAAGGAAAGTGTGGGAAAAGAGATAAGTAGAGTTACTAGGGGTCAAATCCTGTTTCCACAAAATTAATGGAAGTTTTTTCCATTTTCTTCAATGAAAGAACAGTGAAATACAAGACCTAGTAAGTTTACCTTCTCTAACTGTTGAGAAAATTCTAACATGACACATAGTTTGAGAACAGGAGGCTGTTTGCTTATATGTCTATATTCAAGAAACAAACTTTATTTCAAATGAGTATTTCAGAACAGCAGACAGTAATCTGATAATTTACCCTTCTATCTATAATGGTATCACCTAGTTAAAAGAGAACTGACATAGCAAGTTTTGGGCAAAACGTAAACTTCCTAAATTCAAGTTCTTTGGAGTGATACGACTGAGAAAAAATATGTTTTCCCAATAAGACCCTGTATATAAATATTTTGTTTATTTGCACTGTAAGAGACTGATCTTGCAATAGTAAACCTAGTGCTAGGACCTAGTTCTCA
>VZRN01006754.1:319643-344283 GCA_013397935.1 Dasyornis broadbenti | reverse complement strand
AAAAAAAGACCAGAAAGAAGAAGAAGAAAAAAGTCAAAACCACTCTTACACCTGAAGCTCAGCTGGATGTGATTGTGTCATGGCTTCTCCTGCCCAGCACAGCCCACTCTTCTCCCAGTCCGGGCCTTGCCAGCTGAGCTGTGGGTCCCAGCAACAGCACCATCCACATACCTCATGCTGTTGTTTTCATGCAAGCAAGTTAGAGAGTCAACCAGCTTTGATGCTATTAAAATCTGTCAACAAAAAAAAAATTGACTCAGTTCCATCTGAAAACCATCAATGCCACGGCAGATATTGCAGTAGCTAGTCAGGTACAAGACTGACAAGGGAAGACCAACTGATGTCATTTACCTGGAATTCTGTAAGGCCTTCAACAGGGTCCCACAAGACATTCTTATCTCAGAATTGGAGAGACACAGATTGGAAGGGTGGACTGATCGGTGGATAAGGAATTGGCTGGATGGACACAGCCAGAGAGGTGTGGTCACTGCCTCGATGTCCAGAGGCCAGTAATGAGTGGTGTCCCTCAGGGCTCTGTCTGGAGGCTTGGGCTCTTCAGTATCTTCATCAGTGACAGAGGCAGTGGGACCGAGTGCACCCTCAGTAAGTTTGCAGGTGACAGGGACCTGAGCAGTGCAGGTGACACAACAGAAGGACGGGATGCCATCCAGGGGAACCTGGACAAACTTGATAAGTGGGCCCATGAGAACCTCATAAAGTTCAACAAGGCCAAAGGCAAAGTTCTGCCCCTAAATTGGGACAATACCAGACATGAGTACAGATTGGAGAAGAATTCATTAAGAGCAGCCCTGCTGAGAAGGACCTGGGGGTGCTGGTGGGTGAGAGGCTGGACATGACCCAGCCATGAGCACTCACAGCCCAGAAAGCCAAACGTGTCCTGGGCTGCATCCAAAGCAGCGTGGGCAGCACGGCCAGGGAGGGGATTCTGCCCCTCTGCTCTGCTCTGTTCTGCTCTGCTCTGCTCTGCTCTGGTGAGACCCCACCTGCAGTGCTGCATCCAGCTCTGGGGTCCCAGCACAGGAAGAACATGGACCTGTTGGAGTTAGTCCAGAGGTTGCAGATTTCCAGTACTTAAAGGGGTCTTATAAAAAATGGGAAGAGTGGGCAGGTAGAGATAGGACATGGGGAAAGGCTTTACACTAAAAGAAGAAAGACTTAGATTACATGTCAGGAAGGATTTTTTTACTGTGAAGGTGATGACACATTGGAACAAGTTGACCAGAGGCGTGGACACACTATCCCTGGAAGTATTAAAGGCTGTGTTGGGTGGACCTTTGAGAAAACTCGTCTAGTGGAAGATATCCCTACCCACTGTAAGGGAGCTGGAACTAGATGATATTTAGGATCCCTTCCAACCCAAACCAATCTGGAATTCTATGAATCTCCCAGTGATTAGAAAGAATTGGGAGTTGTCAAAATAAATAAGATTATAATTACCCTATAACAATCAAACATAAAGTGATCAAATTTTGCAACTCAGCTCCCAAAAGGAGACAAAAATGGTGTTCCACATTTGCAAATACTTCTGTAAACTGGAGTGATTATCTTTCCCCTCAATTAACATTTCTTGTGTAAGCAGAGTCAAAGAACAGTTGAACAACATACACAGGCCACACAGCCTGGGGTAGATAAGGTCATGAAGCACATGCAACAGAGTAGCAGAAAAATACTGATTGACACCACTGGCATTCAAGTGGTTTTTTAGTTTCAGAAAGAGGTGCAAAATTTAAATTTGTTAACTATGAATGCCTTTAATCATGGAGTGTGCGGCCTACACAAGAGGAATATTTAGAGCTGTGTCCCACATATGGCTCCTTAGCAGCCATCCCTTGGAAAGAGGGAATATCTGCCACACTTGAAAAACAACGAACTGTCTGCATGAGTTTGGAAAAGTGTGATTGAATATAGATAATAATTTAATTTTGCTTTGTTATTTCTGAATGCATTTGGAATGGCTAGTATTATTCTTCTATACATGTCAGACAACAAGACCTGTAATTCCAGCAGAAATGTCGGGCAAGTGTAGAGGGAGAGCTGAATATCCTGTGGAGTCCATGAATATTCTATGGATAGCCAAGTAATCATTCTCCAAAGGAAAGTGCTTGTCAAATCAGAAGAGACAGAGTGGATTAAATCATGCTTGGTTTATTGGAATTGTCTTAACATCCCACAGATTAAAGGAGAAACTAGTTTAATAGGACATGTGAACAAGATTTGACTTTTATTTTTACTATTCAGCGGATAAAATTGGATGTTTGCAAACAAGTTGTGATTAACCAGACCTGATTTTACTTGACAAACATAATGGTGTTTTAGGATTTTTAATAAGGTTTTCAGGGTTTTCAATGTATTTTTGATGACCACTTCTCTGTGATGAAGTTCTGCTGAAAGTGATGGCAATGTCCTCCCAGGGCAGAGGTTTGTCCCTACCCTGCTGACCATGTGGACCAAACACAGTGACCAGTCAAGTCAGGGACGGATGTCCGTGTATACACCCATATTAGCTTCAGAATCACAGCGAGCATAAACATTGATAAGCTTTGTTTGGGAGCAGAATATATTTGACAAGATCTTAATGTCAGGCAGGAGCTCCATGAAGGGGCAGTCTCTTTGTCACAACCCCAATTTTTCCTTCTCATATCTGCTTCATTTCTGCATGGGCATTTCCATTTCTCTGGTAATGTCAGGGACAAATACATCTCATAAAGTAAGACAGGAGGTTGCTGAGCAAAAAGCAAATGAAATTTCAAAGAAAATCCATCAATGTAACAATCTGGAAATAAAAACCCCAAGGTCTGCACAAGTGTCATACCCTCTGTCTGAGTTATGAGTTGTCCACAGCACTGACTTATTTAAGAAGCCTGCTTCACCAGAAACAGATACTTGTATCTGGAGTTTTTCTAGAAGTTTCATGGGCTATGTGTGGGAGACAGATCTTCTTATCTCCAGTTTACAGATGGAATTCAACCCAGGTCAACTAGCTGATAGCATTTGAAAAAACACCAAGAGCATAAGGCAGCATAATGCCAACTATAATGCCGAAAATTCAGCAGCATTGCTAACAGTGAGTCTAAAGATGGAATATGAACACTTTTCAAGAGAGAAATAGCATCTCTTCTTAAGTAGGCGACAAAGCTGGAAATAGGTAAGTTTTAGGACTTACCTTTCCCTCACCTGGTCTGACCAAGCAGTAAGAAACTTAAAGTCAAAAGAGGGCAGACTCAAAGAGGCAGTGATTCAGTCTGAAACAGACAGAGGCCTAAGGTTCAATAATTGTCCTCATTTCCCATCCACTCCTAAACCTCCTCTGCTCTGCAAATGCAAAAGATTTGTTTTGCTTTCTGCACCTGGGAACCATCATGTCTCTCCGCCCTGGCTATCACTCATCTCTCCTCTTTACCTATTTTATTCATTCTTCCACCTCTGCTTCTTCCTAGCAGACTCATATGCAGGTGCTCTATGAGTGAAAGAAGGATGAGAGAAGACAACACAGGCCATTTTTTTATTTTCACAAAGCATCTGGAGAGTTAATCTCTGAGGCCTTTCTCCTTCATCCAGGTGAGGTGAAAAATGGTGAACAAGTTGGGAATTTACTGAAATCCTTGCTAAAAAAATTTGCAATACTTGATATTTTTTTCTTACTGAGTACTTCATATTCATCTTACCTAGCATTTATGACACTTATTGCAGCACAGCTGAAGCTGCTGTATACACTATCTGCCTGAAGAACTCAAGTTTGCCTCTTCCTTTTTCACACTGCTCTCATACATAGAACAAGTCATTACAAGCTGTGCTAAATGAGCACCTGACTAAGCATGCCAAAGTCTTCGTGGATGTATCTTGGACTTTGGACTTTGGCAAGGTTACACTGAGGCAATTTAATTGGTGCAAACACTACTGGCCATCATATCATGCACTCCCATTCAGGCTAGATATAAAGCGAAAATAGGATATCGTCTCATAAACCTGCATAGAGCAATATTATGTACTGGCTGCCAGCTGTTTGTTACTCCCTGGAATGTAAGGACTATCTTCCTAAGCAGAAGGAGGTGCTGGACTGAAACAAGCACCTCCATACAGAGGGATACTCAACCATCTGAACCACCATGTTTTAAAGACATAATAACTAATGTTGTCATAAGGCTGTAGGTGGACAAGACTTGATGCACTCATTGGCAAAAACTGTACTATTAATGTTTAGGAGCTCTCACATATGTCAAGCCTGGCTACCAGTTTTTTAAAAATACTCCTACTGGGTGGTGAGGGTACAGCTTTGTGAAGTAAATAGTCCTTTAGTATAACTTTCTCAGAGGCTGTATATAGCACAGCGTTATTCAGCAGTGTCTTTCACACAAATTATGTCATCTTTAATTTGTTGCACAGCTTTTGCCCTGAGGGCAATGGGAGATCCCTGTATTGTGCTTTATTAGCACGCATAAGGGTTTATATCCTGCCCTGGCTCCTAAGGGGCTGCCAGTCACCTGGCTGTCCCAGCTGCGACCTCTGCAAGGCTTGGTCCATTGCTTCTCTATGTTAGGGAGCTACTTGTCCCATCGGGGGAGAGCAGACTCATCTCTCCCATTTCATTCTCTCAGTGAAACTGCAAGTAAATGGCTCAGTGAACTTCCAAAAGGAGCTCTCACAAAGGCCAGTCAGCAAAGCAGAAGGAAGGGAATCAATCATATCTAAAGTCCAGCTGCCCATCACACAGGCTATTTGGTGAGATTTGAAAGGCAGCTAGCTGTTTTCTCAAGGAAAAGGATACCAGAGCATCCTCTTTGTTCTTGTTCCCTGCGACAGTTGGACATTTGAGGCACATCTGTAAAGCTCTTGCACCTGAAGCTGACTGTTGACCAACAGTGTGCTATGGGATAGACTTCCATTAATTATGGTCTAAAAGAATATGGGCACATGGAAAGTCCCGGATACATTTTGATGAGGTGACTCTCACCATATTCTAAGTGTTGTTGGAACAGCTAAAGCCTCAAATGTTATCTGAGAGTAAACTCTATTTGCTCTTTCCTGACAGGAATCAAAAATAGGGCTGGCAGGATAGAAATATATTGAGATGGTTCTCATGGAAACCAGGTGAAAAAATAGCTTAGAAAGTAGCTGAAGGGGACACTGGAGAAAACTGAATAATAGTGACAGGTAGATGCTAATTGCCAATCAAAATTTAATTGAGATAAACACCACTGTTTTCCCACCAGTGTTAGTGGAAATGCATCAGGATAAGTGTGAATATCAAGGAGTATGCACAACAGTTTTGTCAACAGAGGTGAAGTGATACAGTTTTAGTGTTTTCAGTGCAGACAGAAAAACCAAAGGAGGGAAAATAGTGAGGCAAGCTGGGAAGACCAGAAGAGGGGAGCCAAGCTGTCATGATGAAGTGGCCTTGGTTCAGACAATCAACTGAAGAGAATATTGAGGACCAAAGATAAAAAGACAGAGTAACTGGAGAGATCAGAACACAAATAACACACCCCAGAGACATAAAGGGAGCTGGGTGGTTCTGAAAGTTTCGATACAGCAATACCAAATAGCTTAGACCACTAAAGCTCTTGAAGTCTCAGACAATATCTCAAACCCATCTGGGACAGTGTTCCCGTTAAAGATTAGTTAAGAAGCACCTGACCTACTGTCTTCAAGATTTAGATGTCCTCAGTACCTACTAGCAGTAAGGACTGCATGGAAAACAGCCACCACCAAGTGAAAAATGTCACAGACTGAGCTTCAGAGCCTCTTTCAATGACAAGTCATGGAAAAGGTGTAAGTAAAGCATGCCAGCCTGGAGACATGAGGTCCAGAGTGGTGGAGCTGGAAGGAGAGAGGCCTGCTGCAGGACAGATATTTCTTGAATAACCCCAACTACATGTAAGCACATCAGACTACTGGACATGGCTTTAGGTATATAATGATGGACTGGCAGTGCATTTGGCAGGGTGGGAATGGAAGATGGGTCTTGAAGACCACTAAAAGCTGAACACTCTTCAGAAGAAGCCTCCACTCCATGTTTTAAGGGAGAAGTTTGCCAACACTCCTGAGGAGGGATGGGACTGTGGTCATCACTGGTTTGAAGCTTGTACTCAGGCTATGTTCCTATTTCTGCTACAACGTGCCTTCCAGCCCTTCACAATCTTCAATGCTTATTTCTGATTTGCCCAAGAGCAGCTCTTCTCAGAGAGAGATCGCTCAGGCTGTTTCTCCAAGACGTCAGTTGCTGAGGTTAAGCCACAGAAGACTGGACATGTCTTTGTTGTATAGCTCTATTCCCCAGCAAAAATGATTTATTACAGCAAGGCCTTTTTGTGAAGGTCTAATCACTCTAAGCTAGAGCTTTTGTTGCAATAGCAGTATCATTTCAAGAAATCATCTCCCTAACTGGCCAGTGTCTGGATCAGCTGGGGCTTGTGCAATTTTATATTTAGCACATTCTGGTTTCCCACAAAGGCGGGAAAACGAAGGTGACGGCCATGTCCACAACTCACTGGATGTCTGTACCAGCTGCAGCAATCTGTAGGTCTGTCCATTCTTGCAGGGAGAGGAAAAGAAAGTTGGGACTACGTGACTCTGCACTAGCACACCACATAGAGAAGAGCAGACACCTTGCATCCCTCTTCATGGTTGTTTATATCCAGATAGAGCTACCCACAATCCATCCCCAAGTAATAAAATATTGCTCAGGCAAAAGTGAATAGCATTTCTTGGCCAAGGTAATTAGATTGCAGCAGTCTCAGCCCATAGGACAGTGCTGGCTACTCTGCAGAATACTAGCTCCAGTAACTGAAGTCAACAAACAATACTCGAAAAAGACTTACTTGAAATAATATATATCAATATAAGAACATAATAAATAATAAATAGTTAATACTGCTGGAAATAATGTATCACACTAGATTTGTGAAATAAATAATGCGTGAATATATACTCATCTTTTGAAAGACTATAAAATTAACAATTGTGAGCTTAATCTATTAACATGCTTCAGGAGAAGAAGGCTACAAGTTATTTAGAGTCTGAATCACTATGGCATTGTGATAGCTTAGCCAAGAGTAACACAAGGAGCACCACATGAGGATGCAAAGGAGCAGAGAGTTGCCTGGTGCGTCACTAGACAAACAGTAATGTACTTCTCAATTTTATGTTCAGGGCTAAAGGTCAGTTGACCTACTGGGTGTGCCAAGTTTTTTTGTTTAAAAAAGTTAATTTATTGCTGATTCAAGGCATTGATCTAGTTATTTTCTAACAACTAAAATGAAATGGAGCAACACAGGCAGTCAGCAGAATAAGAGAATAGAAAGATCATTCCTGTGGTAGAACTGCACAGAATTACTCAGAGCTGCATCAGGGAGATGTGTTTTGGCTCCATTCCCCGAGTCCTCATAACACCTTTTATCTCAAGGCACCTTACAAATTTGGGCCAATTAAAATGCACACAGTCCCTTTGGGGTCAGCCTGTTTTATCTGGTCTGATTTTCGGAGGGAGAAACTGGTATGCAGATTTCTGGGGCAGATTGCTACAGATTTCCACTCTTGTTTACAGTGTGCTCATACAGACTAGTCAGTGAAGTCATCACATCTATGGCCAGATTTTATGAAGATTGTCATCAAAATGCTTTGCACTTTTCAGCAAGTTGTGCCACACGTTTCAGGGCTAACTGACAGGGAAGCACTAATGAGAATAGTCTCTGAATGATTAATTCAAAATCACAGCAAGACATTACTAGAAGAAAGGTATTTACACAGCTTAAAGCAACCATGGGTAGTTTTCAAAACTGACCTATCATCTTTCAAAGGCATTTGAGCTCTAAAAATTGTAGGTGTGTACCCGGCAGTATTTTTGCAAGCATGTAAGACAGGGAAGTAGCTAATTCCTTTCCCCCAGATAGAGCTGTTAATTGTGGAAAGGATCAATGAAAAACTCAGGAACTAATCATCTAAAACACCACTTGTCACCAAAAGCCAGGTCTAAAACATATGCTCCTCTCTTAAATGAGCAGTGAATTCTGTGACTTCCAGCTCTCCTAAGCAGCAAAGGAAATGGAAATCTCCAACATTGCTCCAGGATGTTTACTTTGCAGCCATGGAAAGAAGCAATGTCCTTTAAGAAACCATATACACAGCAATAACGTGACTTCAATATTGTGATTCACTACATCCCAAATCCCATAAAAGTAGAAATAGGGAGCACTAGACAGAGACCAGTTTAAAAAAGATGAAAGAAAAGGTGGGCATAAGGATTTGTTGCTGCAAGAGGTGGCAGAAGTGAACAGTACCAGTAGGCCCCATGTGAGGTTGGGCCAATTAGAGGATAGAAGACCCTAAAAGTGCTGCTAGAAAAGCTGTGCAGGGAGGTACCCTCTGGAGACCTTCCTACAACAGCTCTGTCTTCTGCAAAAGTGTGTGGAAATCTGCACACAGGTGCAGGTGTTGGCCAAGCAGGTCATGGCCAGGCTCACAAGCCCTCCCAGCGCAGCATCACAAAAGACAAAATACAGGGAAGGATGAATTGTCTCTGTGATCCTGCAGGACACTCCTTATGGCCTTGTGTCATAGTGCAAGGCAGGTCAGTGGAAGAAACACTAGCACACCCACCTGCAAGAAGGAAGAAGCTCTGTCTGGTTAGGTGTGCTACAGCCCCTCATTCAGTGGCAGCATTTGATGAGAGGACTGCAGTGTCAGAAGGCAAACTGCACTGGCTGGGGAGGCAGCACAAGTTCTGCCAGGGATGGGGCTGCCAGAGCACTCGTCACCCTCTGGGTCTGCTGCTAAGACCTCACCACAAAACAGGCTCTCAGCTTCCAGCCCAAATTCATGCATCTGAACAGAAAGGGCTGTGCTGCTCTGTCTCAGGGGGGATTCATTTCACCTTGCTTACGTGGGGCTTGGCTAGTCTGGACACAGTCAGTGTTGCCTCTTGTCTTGGTTTGAAAGACGGGTGTCTACCCAGGAAGGTGAGACCCTCCCTTGGAAATGGAGACTATGACCCCCTTCCCTCCAAATTATTATAACTTTGAAATCAAGGGGCTTTCGGGCAAAGGTATGGGAAAAGGAATAACAGTTCTTTACTAGTATTTATAACAAGGCAAACAAACAACAAACCAGAAATCCAGTAACAGCCTGCTCTGAGCTGCCAGGCACCCTCTCCTTTGGTGCAGTTATGGTCTGTGCTGGTTTTGCTTGGCCCAGTTTTTGCTAGTGGGGGAAAGCCACAAAGGCTCCCGTGTGAAGCTTCTCAAAACTTTCACCATATCCAGCAGAGCCAATCTTTGATGGCTCTGAAGATGATGAACATGTTGCTGGCCAAGGCTGGGCCAATTAGAGATGTTGGTTATGCCTCTGTGAAAACATATTTAAGAAGAGATCAAGACAGGCACTGTGGGGGCAGGCACTTCTTTTTAGCCAGAGGAAGAGGAGGAGGTGAGAATATGTGAGAGAAAACAACATGGAGTCATCAAGGTCAGTGGAGAAGGAGGGGGAGGGTGCGCTCCAGGCACAGGAATGGAGATTCCTTTGCAGGCCGTGGTGAGGCCCACGGTGAAGCATGTTGTGCCCCTGCAGCCCATGAGGTCCGTGGGGGATTCTGAGATCCACTCGCATCCCATGGGGAGGTACTCCACACTGGAGCAGGTGAACGCCTGGAGGAGCCGTGGTCCAGTGGGAGTCCCAGTGGAGAAAGAGGCCTTGTAACCAGGATTGAAATGAGTGCCCCACACTGGAGTGGGTGGGTGCCTGAGAGAGACTGTGGTGCAGCAGGAGTCCCACTAAAGAGCAAAAGCCTTACTCCCGAGATGGAACAGCCTGGCCTCGGAGGTCTGTACCCTGTGGATCAGGGACCCCACGCTGCAGCAGTTTTGGGAGGACCGTCTGCCATGGGGGGAGTTTACATTGTGGCAGGTTCAGGTGGGCTGCTGCTTGTGAGATTTGGGACCCATGGCTACGCAGCAGAAAAGATTCCTCTCTCCTGAGCAGTGGAAAAGGATCTTGGTGATGAACTGACCTACTCTCCCTTGCCATGCCTTGTTCCCCTGTGCTGCTGCTGGGAGGGAGGGAGGGGGGTGAGCAGAGAAATGGTGTCTTTGAAGGTTTTATTTCACTTCTCATTTACTCCTCTGACTCTGTTAGCAAGAAATCACTTTGTAATTTTAAGGTCATCCTGTTTTACCCTGAGTGCATCTTCTCCTAGTTCCTTATCTCAACTCATGAGCCCTGTGTGTGTTAATTAGTTTTCTCTCCTCTGCCCAACTGTAGCAGGGGAGAGTGAGTGAGTAGATGTTGTGGGTGCCTGGCATTTGGCCAGGGTCAAACCACAACATTCTAATTTGGCACCCAATGTATAGCTCAACAAAGTGAAAAAGAAAACTAATATGATACAGTCACGGCCAGCAGCGGTGCTGTTGGCTCCCGTCTGGGCAGGGCAGGGGCGATGACTCCCCCGTGCCTGCAGGGGGCGCTGTGCAAGTTCAGTCGAGTCTCCCTCATGCAGTAATGGCGGGTGGGCTGGATGGTGGGGTGGGCTGTAGCCAGAACCTTAGAGCAGCAGCTGGGATGGCAGAGGCTGGCTCACCCAGGGTAGCGAGCAAGAGATAGTAGAAACTCTGCAGCTGTGGCAGGAGCCGTGGAGCATCCCATCTGGCACCAGGTGTTTGGTTATAGGGTAGCAAAAAGCCCAGAGCAGTAGCAGAAAAACGGCAGGAGTTAAGCAGGGAATCGCTCCCCTGCACGGGTCACCCGTGGTGGCTGGTCCCTGGCTCAGGCTGTGCAGAGGCAAGGCAGCCCCTGGCAGGGGACGGAGTACTCCTGGTCTTGGATCCTGGTGTGGCATGCACTGGCTCTGGACTCCCAAACAGAACAGAGGCAAAGAAATGAGCCAGTAAACTCCAGTCTCGGTGCTGAAGGAAAAGAAACAAAAGAAACTGGCAAACTCAGATGCAAGAGTACGTCTGCTGGGGCGACCTTGCTGCGCAACCAGCTGAATCGCCTGTCCAGCAGGAAAGGGAGGAGCTGCTCCTTTCCCCATCCCAACTCTCCCAGGAAATCTCGGGCTGGCTCTTAACTATCGCGATATTCCCAGAACTGGAGGGGGGATGGGGTAGCCACCATCCCAGAGACAAAAAAAGAACAGAAAGGGGGGAAAAAAGAAACCAAACCAACCAAACAAACAAACAAAAAAACGAGAAAACCAAACAAACAAACAAACAAAAAAAACAAAAAAAAACAAAAAAAAACCCCCAAACCAACCAAACAAAATAACCCAAAACAAAACAAAAAACTAAACTAACAAAAACAAACAAATAAAAAACAAAACAAACCAAAAACCAAAAAACAAATGTGGTATGGGATAAAAGAACATCCCCAAGACACCTCTGAAGGGAGCCAGGCTCAAGTTCTCCTATCCAAAGACTCAGCTCTGACACTGGTGAACTGTAAAGCTCTTGGAGCCAGATGAGGCTGGCTCTAACCAGCCGTAGCTGACCAAGGTCAGTCAGTGAGTTACTAAATTGAGAACTTCACTCAGATTGCTTTGCCCTGTGTGTATGCCATGCTCAATTAAAACTGGAGTGTTTTTATTCCATATGAGGCAAAACCAGACCCAGGATGCCAAGGCCAGTGACAATGACATAGTGCGTCAAGGATGTACCATCCACAGAAACCCATGATCCACAGATTGCTTTCTCAGAATTTCCTCTTAGGTATGATTCAGACAGCCAGTCCTGGAGGGCAATAAAATGGCTTTTTATCCCTCTGCAGCTATTCCAAGTAGGCTTTGAAGTTGCTGAGACTCTCACTGCTAGATTTGTATTTTCTGCCCAGACCCTTACCATTTCATCAGCTACAGAAAGCAGAAGTGAAACCAAGTAATTTGTCCTCTCATTCTTGTGTCTGAGGAAGCACAACAACTCAAAAGGCTGTGGCAAGCAGAGGAAGGTTCAACATGATCACCTCTGCTGCTGGCCCAGCCAACACCCCAAATATCCTGACAGTAAGGATATAAATTGTTTTATTGTCATCTGTGAAAAGTCTTAGAGCAATCCAGCAGACAGACACCTGGCAGTGGGTTGAAGGATGCAGTGCCATGGTATGATATTCATCAAAGACTGGCCTGACAGCTAGGACACCACTCAGAGGCAGTGACAGGCATCAGAGCAATAGGAAAATAGCCCTGGACAAGGGTGTATTTCTGCAGGACAAGAGTGCTTGTGGAGCTGGGGAAGAAGAAACACCAAAAAAAGACCCATCAGTCAAAGATTTCTTCAATGCAGTCTTGAGGGAAGGGAATGAGGCATGGAGTTTTGCAGAGACATGTCAGAAGAACTGAAAATTGAATTTGTAAACTGAGTGATCAAACCATGAGAAATTTAAACCAGCTCCACAAGAACAAGTTTTGTCTAGTAAAGTAAAAGTTTCTTAAAGGGAAAAATCATTACACTGCTGATTCCTGCCAGCTCCACCTCCTCTCTGTACCAGATCCTATGTGCCATGAAGGAAAGTCAGATGGGGATTTGTATGGTCATTGTGAGTAAATACACACTACATCAGGCTTTCTTCCACCCCTGCTGTGCAAGAGTGTGATCACTGGTACTGTTCCCATGAAAAGCAGGGGCTATGGCCCTGGGCTGGCCATGGGCTTCCTTGCTGCCAAACTCTGGGGAAGCAGGAATGCTATAGGCGTCATGCCTCAACAGGTAGAGCTGTGATTTCCTCAAGGGTTAGCACAAAGTACAGGCAAGGTCCAGAACCACTGCTTTTCATGTTTTCAGGTTTCAGTGATAAATTAACTCAGCTGCTTAAGATAAACTCTAGCCTACTGAAGTTGGTGGGAACTTTGCTACTAAATGAATGGAGCTGAGATATCACCTAACGAATGCAGGCATTTTTGAGGTAACTCAATCTTCTTTTTCCCTGAACTGAAGACTTTTGAGTGTATTTTGAAAGGGAACCACCTTAGCAGGGAGAATGTAAGAAAGAGATAAAAAGAAAACCTTGATACTTGTTTCATTTGAGCATGTGTGCAAATTTATTATTAACTTTTAAGAACTCCACAGCAAATTACTTATTTCTGAAACACCTTGGGATATGTGTTAGATCCAGTTCTAATCTTTCTTGCAGTCATGATTGATCTTTCTGAATATTGTAACTTGCTTCCTCTGGGTCTGTAAAAACTTGGTAGCAAAAACATTATGGTATTGTTCTTGTATTGCAATTCTGCTCCTTTATTAATTTTGGATCTAGTTCTAGATGTAGCAAAATTATTGAACTTGGTTTTGCTTAGGTCTCTAATTTCTGTAGCTCCTCTATTACCATGTAACAGGGTGCCCTATAGGCACAATAAATAAATAATACAACACTGAGGGCTGTAACAAATCACAAAATACATTATTAAAAATTAAGAAATAAATATCCCTCTCTTACTTAAATAGAGATTGATTTTATAATGTGGAATGCTGAGGAGAGCCATTGGAAATTATATGTGAGCCTGGGGAGGCCAAGAATACACGGTAACAGGTTATTTTCTCCCCCAGTTAGAAAAATTTTTAAAAACCCAGTGAATGGATGTATTTGTCAAATGGAAACAGCTCCTTGTTCATGGCCCTGGTAGGGAGCAGTGCTTGCTTCAGCCCTTTGCTTCAGTGGGATGATGTATCTGCACAGCAAAAATACCAATATGACACAAGCTGGTGCTCAACACTTAGTCTTTACACCTTAAACTCTGCAGCAGGATACATGAAGAGGTTTCAGAAATGTGCAGTAGCCAATAACTTCCCTTAGTTGCTTGGTCGTCTCTCAGTGGTTTTTCTGAGACCTTGGGAGAGGTCCATGGAGGGGATGAAAATATACCTGGGACATGATGTGCTGTGGACCTGGTGTGAGTCCCAGCAGGCCCAGCTTCTTTGCTACATCCTTGGCAGAGGTTTGATCACTGCCGGGTACAAAGAGGAGCAAGCAATGGTTTGTTCCTCCTTGTGCCCCACAGTGATCAAACCTTTGGCCAGGTTGCAGTGAAGTGGCAGAAATGTGGAGCACTGTGAATGGTCAACAAGTTTTTCAGTGGAAGGAGGGAACCTTATGCTCAGTGCCTCATTGAAAGGCTTACAGCAGAATCAAGCCTCAGTCTCATTAAGGATGCCCTTTCCTCTTTGCCTCAGGCACCTTTTTACCCTTCACCATGAGCAGGAGGATAAGAGGCACACAGGCTGGGCAATTCACTTCAGCGCAGTGGAAGGACCTGTGACAGATCCCAAACTTGCTCAACATGGCACTCCTCACCATGCACATGCTTCTTTTAGAGTATAGCATACCTGCTGTGAAATGACAGAGCCATGCAAAGTAATTTTGATTACAGCTGTCTTCCATATATGAATTTTAAGAAGTAACACTCAGAACTTACACTTATTTTCTTGTCACTGAAACTGTTTTATGCAGCATTTTACCCATCAATTTTCTCTGACTCCTTCCAGTCCTGAAAGCCTTCAGGGAGGATTTCCAGCCTCCCTGAATAGCCTCCTTCTATACTGAACTCCACACCTAGTAAAGATATTTCCCTAATGTCTACTCTGACCTTCTCAAGGTATAGCTTGCAGCCATTGTTGTTTTCTGTACCATTGTTTCAGGAAGAGTTTGGCTCTGTTATCATTCTACATCCCCTTGAAGTAGTTGTAGGTAAGCACTCTTTTGCCCCCTTCTCTTGTGATTGAACATCAGCTCCTCAAGCCACTCTTTGGCAGTCATGTCTATCCTGGTAGTCTTCTCCTAGACCCCATTTCCAAATCTCTCCTTAGCTGGCCCTGTCCTGGGAGAGCAGTAGCAGGGGAATGAAAGAATCCCTTGATCAAAAGCCTTACTCCATCTGACGCACTTCAGTGGGCATCTGGCCTTGCTCACAGCAAATGCCTCTACCTGCAGTCCACTGCAAGTCCTTGGGTCCACTTCAGCAGGATGGTGACACAGCCTGACACTTTGCAGCCATGCTGCGCTTCTGACTGTCCCGCCCAGCAGACAAACCCTCCGCTTCTCATGGCTAATCCTCCAGGGTCTACTGGTGGCTTGAACCTCTGGTGTCTGGATTGACACCCTCAAGTGTCTTACCTTCAAGGTGCTTCTAGACTGAAGTGCTGCTGCTCCCTGCTGAGGCTAATCTTCCTCATTAGGTGTCACCTGCAGATTTGCTGGAAGAGGGGGTTTCTGTGTCACCACTGATGAACATACTGAACAGCTTCAGTATCACAGAAACGGGACCCTTCTCATGGCTGGGCTTCAAGAGGCCACATTTCAATCCGCTACCAATATTGGAGGCTGAAGAATGGTGGCATGATCTCACCACCCTCACCAGGACAGTGCCTGCTTTACCAAACACAACCCTCTATTTTCCCCTTCCCCTCCTATTCCTATTCAGCTCTTACCCTCTGCACAGTCTTTCTCCTTGTGAGTCAGAGTTGGGTTCTGCCTCCCCTTACTAAGTGGTCTGCTGAGAGTGCCATGGAGAGGGTGCAGTGTGGTACTGAGGGTAGTCTTCTGTGAGAAGGACTAATGGCTCAAGAAAAAGGATACTATTTGCTCCTAGAGAGTAGGGGTACTGACCTGCTCCTTAAGTCCATTCAACAGACAGAAATTACCTCTTTTATATATAACTACTATTGACTTGTACCTCTCTTTGGTCTTCATGTTAAAGTTGGTCTCTTTGGTTTACAACATGAAACAGTGCTGAGTTGTAATGCACATAACCGAAATGGGGAACAGTAATGTGGAGGAACTTATAGCCAAGCCAGCAAACCTCCTATTCACTCTGCTATGTGATTATGAGCTGGAAAACATTGACATATGAATACCTTAAAGTAGAACTGCCTGCAGGCTATTTCTGTTCTTCAGTTTCTATAGACAGGCCTGAACCAGCTTTAGAACCACCAGCTTGGCCATTGCAAACATTGCAGTTGTGTGTGGATGCCACCTGACACATATTAGTCCCATGGATATTCCCTCATCTCCTGCATGGATTTCGCAAGACACACAAACTCCTTCACTGTCCCAACTGTGTCACCAGTGGTGCCTTCAGCAAAGCTGGCTGCAACTCAGCTTCCATTTCATGTTCTGGAGAGGTGGCCAAGAGACAGCAGCTTGAGCTGCGGGGCTTATGACCAAGAGTCACTATTGACCTCACTGGACTCCTTGGAAAGTTGAATAACTGGTCTACATAGCTCCTTCCTGCTGCCTGTTTCACAGCTCCTTTTTTAACCCTTCTTGCAAACATCTCTGTGGTACAGCAGACATTTTTAATGTTACTTATGCATATGGGTTTCATACTATTTACCCAGGAAGTAGAATAATTAAAGGGATTGCTTTATTTACTGCTACCCAAACACTCTACATCAGCAACAGCATCTTTATTTATTCATATAGCAACCATTTAACCACTCACAGAGAGTTCCTATATGCACTGGAATTGGGATGTATTTTATAAGATGACTGCTACTGACAGCACACCAATCCTGGCAAAGCTCATGGTAACACATTAGGGCAACAATTCATCACAAATGTCCCTTTGTTATGAATCCATTTTGCTTTGAACTCAGTGTGTTGCAATGTCGAAACAGCATGACACAAGTTTCTTGGGAACCGTGATGTGACATGCATTTCTCCTCTTTGTTTACCTCCCATTGTCCTGTAGGGAGACACCGCCATCAGCATCTGAAGCGATGGCCTTAGTTATTTTTGATGTTGCTAAAGAACAAAAGAGAACATATTACCCTTTGCGATGTGAATGATAGCTAAGATATTTTAAGGGTATTTATTCAACACATGTATTAAATTTCAGAGCTTCAATAAAAAACATCAGTGGAAGTTTAAAAATACACTTTCCCAAGTAGTCTTTTTGCAAGGTTTATATTTGCTGAAATACCTTTGTTTTTACAGGAGATGACATTTAGCTGTAATGTGAAAACATTTAGCTGTAATGTGAAAATATTATATACTCTTCAATAGGTCATTCTGAAATTAATTAACTGCTTAGGTATAAGGCATTTATCTAAGGGACTATCTTGACGGACCGGAGTCTTGCAGGGTAAGGTGTCTGCTTGATCACAACAGGGTAAGAGCAGGGTCAGGATCATTCTCCATGTGAAGGAAGCCTGCAGCTTTCACTGGTCAAGGACAGAGGCCATCATTGCAGACCAGTGTCATGCTGACATACTGCCAGCTTTTGGCCACAAGAGCTTTGGGACCTTGACAGTAGCATGTTGTGAGCTGCCTGGGTTAACCAACCCAGCAAGCTTCTTCATGGGGCATAGAGGATCTGTAGATAGTGTAAATGCCACCCAGTCACCTAGTCCTGATGGTGGCGAGGAAGGGCTATGGTATGTGGAGAGGCTCAATATGCCTTCTCCTGGTCCTTGCGGTGGTCTCAGGCTGTTATGTCTGGCTGGCATGGGGAGCTCAGGCCAGGAACATGGCAGGGGTGTAAATGCGTAAAGAGAGGCAAACTCATTCAGATCCTGATTTCTGCTCCATGAGAGTCATACCCATATCAGGGTATGTGCTGAGAATATCACTCCTTCACCATGGGCTCAACCGTGCATGAATGTGGGACTGAACAAGATGATTCAGGAGTACTGGCTAATGCAGCTGTAGCAGTCAGCTATCTGAGCATGGAGTGCAGGGCTCTGGCAGCAAGGACAGGAGTTTTTAACTTGTCTTTGTTTGCACTGGCTGTTGTAAACAGTGGAGCTGCTGTTGCAAAAGACTCTTTAAACCAACACCAATTTTTAAACACATTCAAATTGAGGCTTATGGCTCCAAAAGCACCTTTCTGATCTTTCAGCTCTTTGTGTTCTATATCCCAATTCATAGCCTGAAACAGATGGGGGTACTATGTACTTCTTTGTTCCCACCTCTTCATACCCCCTCTGCAGTTCCCATGACAGAACAGCTGTCTGACAGCTTCTTGCCTTTTCCTTGTTTGTAAATCCCTGGAATCTGTTCTCTAGCTGAGGGAGCAACACCCAGATATTCAGGGGTCTCCCATGACAAAACCAGCATCCAGTCCTGCTCTGCCTGTGCCACACTCTTTTTACTTTTGCCATCTCACTTCCCTGTCACACCCTGTGACTTCTGTCCCCCATAGCAGCTCTGAAGCCTGCAGTGATGCTGCCTCATACACAGGTGTGAGTGGCAGGGCAGATCTTTCCAGCCTGCGTGGGAGGTGGCAGCAGCAGCAGCAAGGACATTTGTGGGAGGCTTTGCTCAGAGGCAGTTTGAAGCTCACCTTTGTGCTTGCCTGGTTCTGCTGGCTCTGGGGAGTGAGCCCAGATCGGCATGAAACAGAGAGACAAGACTGAGAAGACAGCAGATCCTTTGTGCTTTGTTTTCTGTCCTGCACAATGGCTAAATGCCAGCTCATAATTATTTTCCAGCACTTCCCCTTTTCATGTTAACACCAGTGTTAATTAATAAAGACAGTGTCACCTGACTTACTGGAGCCAAGATGGCCAGTCATTCTGGAGGTAAAATAGGCACAATCAATTCCTTTTTATCTGGTGTACATTCACTTACCC
Source organism: Dasyornis broadbenti (assembly GCA_013397935.1). NCBI lineage: Eukaryota > Metazoa > Chordata > Aves > Passeriformes > Dasyornithidae > Dasyornis > Dasyornis broadbenti. The sequence goes on along the minus strand of VZRN01006754.1, from coordinate 325,717 downwards.
ACTATCCTTATTGGGCCCTCTGTTTCTTAAAAATACAGCTTCAGGACAGAAGAAAATTTTGTTTAGCAAATTATCTTTGAGCCACCCTTTTATTTTTGGAGAAGCCAGTCATACTTTTCTGGATTTCTCTGTCATGAGATGATGCATGAAATGATGAACTAAGTAATTTGATCCATCAACTAAAAACAAGGCATTTATTACACTAACATTTACCATGGAGAGAAAATTAATTCTCTCGTAGCTACACTGGTACTGTAAATGAAGTATCACAGGTGATTAAAAACCCACTGTGATAAGCCAAACTGTCTCAGAAAACCAAGAGAACTCTGCAAACATGCTAACAAGCAGAGTTCTGCACCCTAGGTGTGAAGGGCCTGAGGCCTTGCTTTACAGTTTAATCTGCAGTCGCTGGGAGCATCAGTAGGGGATTGTAGAACCACTGTGTGAGCAGATTGCATCAATATTCACCTTTATACATCACCAGCAACTTCCTGTTAGCTTTCATGAGTCTCCTCAAATGTAATGCTGCATGGCATTAGTTAATGTTCTCTGTAACTTCTGAGGGCAATGGTGAGGAGGAACTCCTCAAGTTAACAAGTATGAAACCTCATTTCTGAAGTTAACCATTTTCACAGCTTACAGCCTTTACATCAGTTCTTTCTCTGACACACACACACAAAACCAAAACAAAATACAAAACCTAAACCAGAAAAAAAAGCTGACAAAATAGATTTTGTTTTTCCTTTGTGTTATTCCAAAATTAAATTTCTTAATGGGCTGTAATAAAGTATGCTGAATTTTTTCCCTAACCTCAGAACACTAGTTGGGAGAGGCCAGAACCAGCCATCATGGCCAGCCTGATGCTATCACAGACATCATCGATTCCATCTCATTAACTCACAGGACAGACAACACAAGAACTTCATTGACTGAGAAAATTTAATGGAGGGTGGTGAATGAAGAGAGAATGAGGACAAAATCACGATTCACATATGTATAGTGGAACAGGAAACAAAGCAGCCTTTATGCTCTTGCCATGATCATGTCATACAACACATGAATCCAAAAAGTCTGTCAGGAATGTTATACCTATCTCCAGGCTATTTACACATCACCACCATAAAAGTGTCTTTAAGACATAGACAAAAAAACTGTCTTAAGAAAGTTGTTTTGAGAGTCATGAAATCAATCCTCACACAAAGCAGCGAGGTTAGGGTTTCATGGTCAGTCAAATTTGATTTTCTCTGCCTGGTCATCCTGGCAGAGCAGATCAGGTAAATGTCTTGGCGGCACCTTGCCAGCGGTCTGATGTGGCCTATTGCAAGTCCCAGCTTCACAGGATCCGTATGTACTTTGCATTTGTGACTGAAGGCAGAGTGAGGGTTCCTTCACTGCATGTGTGCCCCACCCTGCTGCTGAGCAGGCCAGGGTATGGCTGCTTGTACTTCCTCGGACTAAGTGCACACTAGGGAAATTAGGCTTTTCTCACAGCCTGGCCTGTGATGGGTGAGCTTCCTCCCCTTTTCACCATTACTTTACTCTTTTATTCCCATTATTTGACCCTTCCTGATCTAGCATCATTTTCACAATGGAGCTGTTCTCTACCTGTCAACAGAGATAGATAATTAGGAAAAATTGTTTTTGTGGACCAACTGGATCAGTTGTATGCCAAGTTGAGAGTAGGAGTGAGCTCTGTTAGCAGGCTGCAGTGACTCAGCAGAGTGAGTCCCTGCTACAGAACTTGGACAACAAGGGCAACCTTTTCAGTGAAAATGCATGGAAAAGTTTTGAAGAAAATTGTGCAAAATTCTTCCAACTCATTAAAATGAAACCAGTACTTTGGAACAATATTTCTGGGATAAGACCTACTTTAATTTTCACTGGTTTGCAGAACAGGAAGTATTTGTCACCCTGAATAAGCTGTGAAAAGTATTTTTAACTTGTTTAATTACAATTGGCATTCCTGCAACACAGCCAAATGCTAAAGGTGGCCAGCTCTCTGAAAAATGATCATTACCAGACTGGCACTATGGGAGCCCTGCAGAGGTAACTGTAAGCCAGTTTCCAACTCTCTTTTATCATTAAGCCAGCTGAGCTCTCTGTTTCATTTTAAGTGGCTGAACATTAAGGATTTTAGTCAAAACAGCATTAAAAGCAGGAATAACTTGGGGTTTACTGTGAGACAGGCTGTCTTTCTACTTAGCAATGATAACAGCATCGTTGCCTTCGCCATAAGTGTTTATCACCATCCAGTTCTAGTTATAAACCACATATATACATGGACACATATATGAATTCTGCTTGTATGGTTTGGGATGAGAAGTGTTTTTTATCTTCCAAACTCTTAGAACAAGACACTGACAACAATTTTAATTTCTTTTCTCTTCATGTACTAATTGCTGTTAAACCACCCCCAGCGGGGCATTAAAGAAATGTCATGGAAACAGATCTTTGGGGGATTTGTCCCTATAGTCAGGATTCTAGGATCTCCCTTCCAACACCAACAGGCAAGTGTCAGTTGCTTCTGTCTCCACGTAGCCCCTTGCTCATCATGGTGATGTCCTCCTCACTCCTGCAATAAAGTATGACAACAGAAATTAAGAGCTGTGAATTACTGTCCCAGGCACATACTGATGTATCATGGCCATGATTGCAAGCCAGCTCTGAGGTTGGAAGTGCACACAGGCATCAGGGTGGCATAACTATGTGTTAAGTCCCTATACATGGTGAGAGGTCTCCTAAGTGACTGAAAGACCCCGTGCTGTCCCATGAGGAAGCCAGGCAGCTCCCAGCAGCATCCCTCTGTGATGCTGCACTCCCTGCACCGGTGCGCCAGGGTGCACAGGGACAAGCAGAGCTGTCTGACACCATGCACCATCAGGCAGAGCTGCACCTGGAGCCGTGCTGTGCTATAGCAGAGGTGAAATAGCTTGAAGGTTGTTGCCAGGAGCTGCTCTGACTGGGGATGCCATGGGAATAGAAGGAAGGTGTTAGTGATCACAGCCATTTTTTCCACAGGAGAGCTAGGAACACAGTTCCTGAACTCATGGACAGAGCATTTCCCTGAGCCAATTGCCCAGGCTGGCTGTTTTCTTTACTAGCATCCATCATTACAGACTTTCTTTCTCCTTCAGACTTATCATTGTTTCAGCTTTAACAAGATTTTAAAGTATTAAAACTACTAAACATTGGACCAGATTAATAATTCTTTAACATCTGTTAATTCACCCTGTCTTCAAAAAGGGAACTACTATACTACAAAAATATGATGAGATCACTATCTTTCTAGTACCTCTACAGTAGTTTTCATATGATAAGTGTTTTCTACAAAAATGCAAAAATGTAAAAATGCAAATCTGTTATTCAAATAAGATCATGTGATTTATAAGTTTGCTGCAACAATCAATTGAAGTTACATCTTCTGTCATTATTACATTTTTATTGTAAAAAGTAATACATTTTGTCATTTGCTATTCTGGTTACAATCATGAAGAATTCGTGAGAATGAATACATTTTGTACCACTTTGTCCTCATTATAATTTAAAGATGTTCTCAATAATGGATTATTTTAATGCCACTTTTCACAATTTATCCTGAGAAAAAAAATTAAATAGTTATGCAACTTCAGCAGGCACTATTTTCTAGCTATTTTGTTATCAGTCTAGAGATTTTATCAAGAAGAAAAATAGTAAGAAAAATCTGCTTGAGAGAGAATGCAAAGGGAGAGAGTAAAATGGTGCAGGTGACCCTGTCCTTGTGACTGTCTCAAGGTCAAAATCCCAAGTCCTGTTCAGATGCTATAATTAAAAAGATTTATTTTTCATTAATGCACTGTTTCCCAAGTGGAGTGAAAACAATTATTTAAAAATTAATATTAGAAAAAATTAAAGCTCTGCCATTCATATTCCTCACAGATTTATGAATTTCTGCTCATTATGAAAACCTGAAATAAAAATAAAACAAAATAAACAGAGTATATTCAAAGAGCAATGGATTGTATTAGTAACTGATGTGTACATACTCTATCTCAAACTACCAGGAAGACACACTTCTGTCTTTTCTTGCCACGTGCTGTCTACTACAAGTACAGGATACTGACCTTGCCTTACCTATCTTACCTACAGGAGAAGCAGAGCATGAGGAATAACTGCTAGGTTGCATTCAAGACAAAACTGGACAAGAAATTCAAGTTTTGTTGCTCTGGGCTTTGGAAATTAGTTCTGTCTCCTCAACACCCCAACTGTGATATGAATTAACTAGAGCAAGTGGGAATTTTTTTCTACAGACTGCTTCTTTTGCTGCATTAAATAAGCCTGTGATCCTATGTATGACTGAAGATACACAGTTGACATCTTCTTAGCAGCCTGTTATTGAACTTGATGTACTCCTCCAACAATCGCTTTTGCACCAAGGGTTTGTCTGGACAGACTGGAGATCTAACTCCTGTGCCCAGGGCCACCCTTAATCTCCTCTGCAGCTGTCTCAAGGCATTTGCCTGGCCTGAGACTATATAAACTCTAAATCTTGCAAAATTAATGAACGAAATGTGCCTTTGCATGTAGATAGCATCAAATCCCTAATTTTTAACTTTTTAAACTATTATAAAGATTTACAAGGTTTCTAATGACTGACATTTACAATTTAAAATTGTTACAGCCTGAACTTAACATCTGGTTTGCCACTACTCAATTTGAAAGATTGATAGGTCCAGGTTTTCAGTGCTCTCTGGATAAAAGGGCAAACAATGAGGGGGAACAAGCAGAGGAAAATTAAAAACAGGCACTGTCAGGGCCAGCAAAGCACTGTGAACCCTTACCATGCCTACCCATCCCATCCCTCGTCCAGCCAATGCCCAAAAGATGCCCAGTGGCTAGGGCTGTCAGCGCACCCCTGGGGCCAGCTCTGGCACCCCAAGAGAGACTCAGAGCAGACAGAGATGTCCAGTGTCACCATCACCAGTATTTAAGGAACTCGCTGTGCTGGGCCAAGATGCAAATATGAGCCTGAGGCTTTGCTGGAACAGGACTTGGTTGTTGCCACTGAATGGGAAAATATTCTAAATGAGCAAAGATGCTTAATTTGATCTTGCATGCTTGATTACTTTGACGAAAATCTTAATTTTCTAAATTTCTTCTGTAGACATTCTCAGAAGATATTTTGGGTCAGCACACAATTTATAAAGAACAGATGTGGCATGAAAATATGAGGAATGCTGCTGGAAGTGATCCTGTTTGAACTACAAGCATAAATAATGCCCCAGGTTGGTCTAGTGAGGTCTGGACTCTGCAGAGACTGCTGCACTCAGGGACTCTCTCCATCCTATAACCATGTACATGAGCATAGGTCTTGGTCTTCCTGCTCACCTCTTCCCCAGAGTTTTGTGCAGCTCATTTTTAGCTTTAGTTTTTAATAAATATTTATAATTAAAGACAGCCATTAGATTTTACTGGAGGAGGCACTGATAGCAATTATGAGAAAATCAAATGTTCCTCCAAACCATTTGTGAAGTTAATAGGATCCTAATACAGGACCAAAACAATGACTCAAAAGCGAGAAATGTTAAAGTTCAGTTAGTTAAAAACATAATCCAGCTTTGGCCATCTGTCTGTCCTGTAGATTTGCAGACAGAAAGAAAGGAGCAAAACCTGCCTTACTTTGTCAACTGCTATTACATTCATATTCTGCACTGTGTTTGAACTGACATCAGTACAGTTTTCTGCCAATTTATGTGATTATAGTTGCCAAAATGCTTATTCACACATAGGCTAGACAGTTGTCTGCATTAAGTCCTATTTTTAATTAATTTTTCAAACCAAAAATTACTTGATCAGGAAAAAGGGCATGTAAAAAGTCATTTTAATGCATAATTTTCACTCATATTTTACATATGTTTCATGTTATTGTTACTTATTTCAGTCTCTGAAAGCTCTCTAGTTCTTTTCCTAGTCTTAAAATCTTGCCTAAGATGAATTCTGGGCAATGACTGATTTGATTGCAGAAGTCTTGTATGCTCACAATTAAGTCCTGTCATAAATTCCTTTGTGTTCTCTCTACACATATTTTAATAAAGTTT
>VZRN01006754.1:236168-319627 GCA_013397935.1 Dasyornis broadbenti | reverse complement strand
TTTTTTTTTTTTTTTACTGATTCTTCTCTGTTTCCTGCTTAACTTTCAGCAGATCCTTTAGGAGTCCATAAAAAGGAAAATTATGTTCCTGGAGCAGGAGGTGGAGTTTTCACAAGTTCCTCTACCCCCAGACCATCAGACAGCCCTGTATCTGCCAGTTGTGCAAATGCAGTCATGTGGTGTGATTGACAAAACAGATCAATCACGCTCCTCATCATTACAAGGTGATGGAATTGCCCAAGATGACTGAAAACGTTCTGGCACCTGAGAGGGACTTTTTTTTTTTTTAAAGTGGGGGCCACTGTACATCTTTGGGCACATGCCTCTCTCCTTGCAGGGTCCGGCTGGCGCACTCAATGCGACAGTTTTGTTATAGGGCCTGTAATTAGCAACTAATGAAATCCCCCTCATCCCCAGCCTCTCCGCACGCCAGCAGCAGGTGCTCTTATTTTCAGGCGTATGCGAAATATCTGCCAAATCATTTGGCACATCTCAGCGAGAAATGTGCCAAATTACCTGTCACAGCTGAACTGCCTTTTTAGAAGAAAGACAAACGCTCCAGCGGCTGGGTTTGCGTGGAACGACAGTGCCCTCCCGTGGAGCCGTGCTGCTGGTGGGGCTCCCGCCGGGGCCCGGGGCCCCGGCACGGTCCCGACGGCGGTGCCCCCGGGCGCTGGCACCAGGGTAGGACATCGGGGCTTCACCCACGCTTCCAGCTGAGGCAATGCACCGACCTCCGAGACCGCCCTGCTACCGGGAAGCCCGCGAGCGGCCGCCGTGGGCCCCGGCTGCGGTCGGGCCCTGCGCGGGGGAGCGGGACCGCGGCTCTGCTGGAGCGGCTCGGCTCCGAACGGGCAGCGCCACGGGAGGAAAGCGTTGGAATCTCAGCACCAGGCAAATGGCCCATCTCAGCAGAAAGCATCTGGGAGCAGAATGGAATGAAGTTTTCTGGAGGACAGAAGAAGAGGGAGGTGTTTTGCTGTTCATAACAGCTGATGGTGACTGATGAAATTGAGTAAATTCTCTTTCATCTAATTTTTTTTGATTGAGATGTTTGAGACGTCATTCTTGGATATTTTCTGATTTTTCTTCCCTTTTATCATGATCTCAGGCTCCCTCTTTGGAGGTTTTGATTATCTTGCCATATGTTCTTTCAATAGGAATAAATTATTATTTTATTTTTAGCCATGTTTGTAAAAGATACTTGAAAAACCCGATCTAGCAGAAACTTCGCTGCAAGTAACATTTAACAGTGTTCTTGCTGTGCCTCCTTCTTCCAGCTAACGCACAAACTCTCAGATGACCGAACTATAGGGGTGATAGCAAGACAGGATTGATTGTGTCTCTAAAACAGTCATCACACCATGTCACAAAGCTTTGGCTTTCAAATCCATCTGAGTAAAGGAGCAGCCCCCCAGGGTAATCCTGTAATTATCCACAGCTCAGCTATTGCAAAGCAGAGTGCAGCCTGAGCTCACTTACCGATTTTTCACTTATCTATGATGGTTGTTTTAAATACAGTAAAGTCCTTAATTGAAAAAAAGAAAGACATGTAATCCAGTCTTGTGAGTGCACCAAGCAGGACCCTGGCCTGAATAGCCTCTTCTGCCTCAGACATCAGCAAAGTCACTGAGCACTGTGACCAGCAGCTGTCCTGTTTGTTTTCTCCACTTGTACTTGGGGGAGAGGTGTCTCTGTGACTTTGCACCACTGACACCTTGCTAAGCCATTTCTAGCATTTTCTCAGGACGATGTTGTCTTGTCTTCTAATAGTCAGTTGCTAACTGCCTCAGATTGTGTCTGAATTTAAAATTCCTGCCATGCAAGGTTAATATCTACTATCATTACCATTGCTGTAGCAGCTTACCTTTCCATGGTACCTGTCAAACCAAAGCAAGACAGGGAAAGAGCACTGAAATGCTGCTTCCTTGGGGTTGAAGAGTGGCTAATGTTGCACTGCACGCTACATGACTGAGGGAGAAATGACATTTGGACAGGCACACAGGGACCAGTTCCCCTAATGAAAACACCTGGGGTGTGCACTGAGAAGATTGCAGAGTGCAGAACTGTCTTTTTCCAAATTCACTTTCGCACTGTGTAATGAGGAGCTTACTTGTTTTGGGAGATGATGTTCTCTGTTGCTCCTACAGAGAAACCCTGTTCTCTGGATGTTATTATAAAGGCACAGCCATCCCTCCTCTCTTCCAATATTGCCAGCTCTATTATTGCTGAGCTGAAAGGCACATCAAGCAGACATGGATTGGCTGTGTCCAGGCTTGCCTGTGTGCGTGTGAGAATGTTTGCATGTGCGTGTGTGTGTGTGTGCACATCTTGGGCACTCACAGGCTGCAGGACATCTCCAGTAGCTTTTAGCAGATACATCCACAGCAGTGTTTCAGCTCTTGGCAGCCCATGAAACCACTTTTTGCACTCGCTCTGTCTGTACTGAAATGCTCCATCTTCCCAGTCTTAAAACATTTACTGTGCTGTCTAAATGCATGCTGTGACTGAAGTGATGGCAGTGTTTTCCTTGTGTGCTCATCCTGCTTTCAGGAAGGAGCTAAGGGGCAGATGAGAGGAGCCCGGTGAGGATCAAGGTGCAGCCATGGGAGAGGTTGCACAACAGTCACCTTGAGCTCTGAACCACACCCGGTTTGTACTTAAATTTCTTGGCTGTGAAACACAAAGGCACAACTGTTTTGGCTTTGTACAAGAGAGAAGGAGAAGAAGCAGGAAAGACCTCACTGTGGGAGACCTTAACCAAAGCTCATGCCATTGTTGAGGGCAGTAGGTCAGTCAAAACCTGAATTAATTAACTTTACCAGCAAAACCTGAGGCTTAGAGTGCCTTGAGACACACAGATCAAGCCAAAATGTCTGGCCTTATCCCAAACTGTGGCTGCAATGGATGGTACCTTTCCTTCCCTTCCCCTTGGGTGGGAGTACCCAGGCTCACAGTGCCACTTGCAGCAGGCGCTCTTTCAGCACTTTGATTTTCTGCATGGCAGAAATTTGATTTTCTGCGTGGCATAATTCACAATTTTCACTGCAAGTTATGAAATAATAATAGGTGCGGCATGGTCCTCAGGCACTTGAGCAGGTGCAGCACCAACAAGATGTCCCAAGGGTACGTGCTGCAGCAGGAGTTCTGGCAGGGAAAAATGAGCAGCAGGGAAAGGCAGGCACTTGTCACATGTGAGCAAGTCAGTGATTTGCTCGTTGAAACAGCAGTTCTGGCTTTATCCTTCAGTTAATGGAAAGGGGGAGGAAACTGCACAACAGGTCTGTAGCACTGAAATGGAAGATGGGTAAATGATATGCTTCAGCTGAACATGTGTCATCACTTCCTATTCTCCATTTTCCTTTTCCCTCTCTTCTCCCCACTCGGAAGCAAGGCTGGGAGGACAAGGAGCACAAGCCCTCCTCCTGTTTGTGCAAATATAAACAAAAATAAGGTGTCTGGATGGGTTTTTCCACATGTCTAGCAAAGGGTTCACAGTGCTTTGCCTCAACCAAGAGGTGTCAGCAGTTAAATAGGCGTGTCCCCATGGGGAAAGGTTCAGACAAAGGCAGCAGAAGGGAACAAGGATTGTTCTTCCATTTCTTTTGCACTGAGCAGTATGGTGAGTCAGGGACACCACAATAACGTGAATGGCATGTGTTTTTTTAAAAAAAATTGTAGCTGAATTTCTTACATACACACACACACACACACACACACACACACACATATACACACTTGCTGTCTTTGAGTCTGTTCTCAAACAGCCAGTACACTTGCAGCTCCTGCCAGTCCTGGAAAATGCACATGGAGAAAACAGAAAGACCAATGTTTGTACACTGCAGTGTCAATGACAGGGAGAAAATATAGGATCAAGAAATACAGTTCAAAGTGAGATTTGGTAGACTATGGACGTAAGACTATCCAGAGTGGCTACAAGTACTGCTGAAAACTATGTTTTTAAACCATGCCTTCCAAGCCTGACTGCCAGTGAGCAGGATCTCTTATCTCACATACAGATCTCATAGGTAAAAGATTCCTGCTGGATCTCCTGAAAACCTGGTATCAGCCATAATTAAAGATGGAGTCCGAAATGAGATGACTCTCGAGTCTGACTGAACAAGGCAGCTCCTCATCCACCTGTGCCAGATCCCAGGTCTGTAGAGGCAGAACAAATGAAATAGTAAAAAGTAGATTAAAATATCAAAGTAGCCTTTAGGCAGCAAGGTAGGGATAGGCACCAGTAACTAAAAATTGTAGCCAGAAGTGTACTTGACCACAGTGAGAATGCATAGGCTCGAGCTGAGGGTTTTCAGCCTCCCAGCATCCATTGGGTGCTCCCCTGAACTACAGGGGATTACCCTTGCAACACACTGAAGGTCCCCACAGCTGTCGTGGTGGCGGACGGGAGATATCAACTACATCAGACTTTGACACTGAAGCCATTTCGGTGCAAAGCAGAGCAGCTTTTAGAGATTTACGTTTTGTTTGGCCTAAATGGGAGTAGTCCCCCTTGCTCCTGCACTATGGAATGGCCTGGACAGAGCACAGAAGGCATGACCTTGCTGGAAAGGCAACTCCTATTAATACACATTGCTCTTGCTCTCCTTCGTGTAAGAGCTGGGAGTTTCTTTTGTGCAGTATGGTACTACTGAATGGGGAGAGATCAAATTCATTGTAAATCTGTTCCATCACTTAAAGCTCATTTTTTTCAGCCATTTTTTTGGTCCCAGACACATGAGGTAATCCAATTACATGTGAATAGGTTTGTGGTACCCAGAGCTATTTCAATACTGATGTACCTCTGTTCCTTCCTGCAAAACCTGTCAAAACAATTTATATGCACGTTTAAATAAGTCACCTCTACAATCACTCTCCTTCAGGTAGAAATTTAATTTGTTCCACAGAAGGTTTGCTGTTTCTAAATTAACATGTGTAAGTCACAGTTAATTGCATAGCTATTCCTGAACTTTTCTTTTTAAAGGCTAGAGAGGTCATCAGAAAATACCCCTGGATTCCTTAACAGGAACCAAGATTTGGTAAACATAGATATTGAAATGAAACCATTAAAGATTTCTTCAGAGAGGTGACATCTTTAAAGAAGGATGTTTCTCTTACAACTTGTCTCTTCCCTGCCCTTGCACAGCTGAAGAGCTCTCATTAGGACTACCTCCATGAAAGTCGCATTAAACAGAGCTCCAACCCTGCCTTCCTGTCTGAGCAAATCTTTGCTCAGAGGAGCAGGCAGAACAAGCACATTATCCTGGAGGGAAATTATATAAATATGGGACCCATTTTAGTGCAAGAATAGGAATTAAAACAGTAGTTTCACATAGAGTGTGCTGACTCTGCTGAAAGGGAGGAAGCACATTGGGTTCCTGACTGTGCTGAACAAGTTTGTAGTTACAACCTTGCTGTAGGCTGACAGGAGGTAAAATATGATGTCAACAGGTCTTAAAAAATTAACCGAAGGAGCTTAATGGAATGTGGAATAGGGCAAGGGGCTATGAGAAATGGCCTCCCCTGCTGATCCCTGCAGAATGATGTCTCCCAAGGAGAGTCTGGGAAGATGTGAGTCTCGAAGTCTTTTTGGGTGGGCAGCAAGGGTCAGAGCAGTGAAGAAACACAGTTTCTAAAGCAAAAGAAGGAGTTAATGCTTGCAGTTACTGTGCAGCTAGGTTTGATTAATAACTATAATAATTATACTGCACGACACCTGTTTTTTTCCAGCGCTTTCATAGCCTCACTTCCCTTGCTGAGGGCCTGATCTTGCAATCATTGCTCAGGTTTGAAACTTAGTGCCACAACTCCTCTTTCTTCCCAGCCACTCAGTTGTTCCTAAGTGCAGTTTCCTGCCAAGTACCATGTCTGGCTCGATCATGCACCATCTCCAGTATCTGACATCAGCATCCATCTAGGGCTGCTGAGAGCTGGGATACACTCTGGGATGGGCTTTGACAGACCAGGGCTTGAATGGATGGAAACCTGTCAGCATCCATTGGTCATAAAAAGATATGGCAAGACAGGGCTTTCTGGGATATGACACTCAGATGTCTTCACCGTGGTGAGACTGGTGTGCACAGGTAGGTCTTCTGTGTCTCTTTCTCTGTCTGGAACAGGCATGAAAATGTCTCCTTGTCATACCACTAGGGAGATGGATGCAGGGACACAATGTAGGCCACACTGCCATAGAAGCATCCTTCTTGTACACAAGAGCAGTCTTTCGGCTTGGGATTTGCTGGGCTGCCCCAGAAAGTCACTGCGCTCTGTTCCAGACCCTGGGCCATGGGTCACTTTGGCCTCCTATGTTCATTTCACATGGGTATCCCTGTGGCTTCAGTCCATCTAGTGCATGGACTGTAATCAGTTTTCTGAATTAGCATTGGCAGTCTGCTGGACAGACTGCACCTGCTCCATACAGTGACTGAAGAGGTGAATTTGATACTCAGATGTTTCACTGCCTTTTCCAGCAGCGTCCCTTGGAAACTACAGGCCTGTTAATCTCACTTCAGTGACTGGTAAAATTATGGAGACAATTATTCAGGGAGTTGTTGAAAGAACACCTGAGGAACAGCAAAGTCATTGGTCACAGCCAACACAGCTTCATGAGAAGAAATCCTGCTTGTCCAATCTGATTTCCACTTATGACAAGGTAACCCACCTAACTGTTCAGTGGAAGCTAGTTGATGTGATCTTTCTGGATTTCAATAAAGCTTTTGATAGTGTCTCTTACAAAATGTCCAGAATAAACACAAATGTCCAGATAAACACATCATGTGATGGGTGAGCAACTGGCTCATGGGTCAGGCACAAGGAATTACAGTGACTGGGGTGACATCAGACTGGGGGCCTGTCACTGGTGGGGTTCCACAGGGCTCCATCCTCGGCCCTGTGCTCTTTGACATCTTCATAAATGACTTGGACATGGCACTGGAAGGGATGCTAAGCAAGTTTGCAGATGATACAAAACTGGGAGGAGCTGTTGACTCCCTCCAGGGCAGGGAGGCCCTGCAGAGACACACTGACAAATTAGAGGGCTTGGCAGTCATCAACCGTATGAAGTTCAACAGTACGGGAAAGCACTGGGTTGTGCTAGGACAGGGCAATCCTGGATGTGCAGACAGACTGGGGAACGAGAGGCTGGAGAGAAGCACCATGGAAAGGGCCCTGGGAGTCCTGGTCGATGGTGAGTTGAACAGGAGTCAGCAGTGCCCTGGCAGCCAGGAGGGATATCCGTGTCCTGGGGGCATCAAGAACAGCATCACCAGCCGAGCAAGGGAGGGGATTGTCCTGCTCTGCTCTGCACTGGGGCGGCCTCACCTTGAGTGCTGGGGGCAGCTTTGGGTGCCACTGCACAAGAAGGACAATATTTGAGTGTCCAATGGAGGGCATGAAGATGATGAAGGGCCTTGAAGGGAAGCTGTGTGAGGAGCAGCTGAGGTCACTTGGTCTGTTCAGCCTGGAGGAGACTGAGTGAAGATGTCATTGCAGTTACCAACTTCCTTGTGAGGGGAAGAGGAGGGGCAGACACTGATATCTTCTCTGTGGTGACCAGTGACAGGAATAAAGGAATGGCCTGAATTTGTGTAAGTGGAGGTTTAGGTTGGATACTAGGGAAAGATTTTTCATTCAGAGGGTGGTTGGGCACTGGAAGAGGGTCCCCAGGGAAATGGGCACAGCACCAAGCCTGGCAAAGTTCAAGGAGCTTTTGGACAATGTTCTCAGACACAGGACATGCTGTGACAGCATGTCACACATTTCTGGGGCTGTCCTGCGCAGGACCAAGTGTTGAACCTCAATGATCCTTTTGAGTCCCTTCCAGGTCTGAATATATCAATGCTTCTAGGAACTCATGTTCGTTCCTTTCCAAGTTCAAGTATTTTCTCAGAACAACACAAGGCAGATCACAGACCTTTTAAATGCAAGAAGAACCAAGAGTACCCAATACAGTTCTTGGATGAAAGGCTGAGAAAATTGATGCTCTAGAAAGTGCTCAGTCTCAATTAGATTCTTACTAAGTAGTTTGGAGTAAAGCGACCCTGCCTGTAACTTTGCTTTCCGTTTTACAGATGTGTCATTACTTCAAACAATAAACTCTGATGTGAAGGCAGCAGGGAGTCACCGCCAAGGGGCTCTCTGAAGAGGTAATCCACCAGAGGCACAGAAATTACTTCAGCTTTTCCTCTGAAATACAATAGAATTAGGTTCATGCACTCTCCCTCTTCTGCCAAAGGCTGTACATCTTACCCTTACCAACACAGTACTCCAGGTTGTTCCAGCCCACAATGGTTGCCGTCACATTTGACATCAGTCACTAAGTTTCTGTCCATCAGCATCTTCTTGAGTCACATATCACCTGTGCAGCACTTCTTGTACATGTGATGGTGCTCAGAGACCTTAGGTGCCTGTTCTGGCAGCTGCTCTTTCCACACCCAAAGTAAAAGTAAGAGGAGGAAGAGAAAAAAGCAAAATCCACAGCCATTGGCAGCTGCTGGCAGTATTGAACTTTCAGTGTTTATCATGGCATGGGGATAGGGATCAATATTTCTCACTTTAATAACCTGCATCTCCTAAAATAAGGGACTAAGCCCTGCAAGGTGTGTTCCCCCTCCAGGCTCCTTTCCACTAAATTGATGCTACTCCAGTGAATAGTCCCCGTGTTCATCCGCAGTTCAAGGACTCTAATGAGATGAAAATGTCCAGAGGAGGGGAGTGAAACTGATGAGAATCCTATGGGAAGTGTCTGAGGACATTGGTCTTGTCTAGTTTGGAGAGAAGGAGGCTGAGGGTTGACCTCATGGTTCTCTGCAGCTTCCTGAGTAGGAGAGGTGAAGAGGGAGGTGCTGATCTACCGTCCCTGGTATCCAGCCATGGGACACATAGGAATGGTTCAAAGCTGTGCCGTGGCAGGTTTAGGAAGTATTTCTTTACCAAGAGGGTGGTCAAACTACAGCAGTTTCCTAGGGAGGTGGTTGATGCTCCCATTTAATCAGTGTTTAAGAGGCATTTGATCAATGCTCTTAATAACATGGTGTAGTTTTTGATCAGCCCTGAAGTGGTCAGACAGTAGGACTGGTTGAATGTTGTAGGTGGCTTCCAACAGAAATAGTCTATTCTACTGTATACCAGAGAAGCACTGAAAAAAAAAGTGACTTTGAAAATGCATGGAGTTGCCATTTAAGGCTTTAATAATCATCTAGAAACAAAGAGAAAAAAAAAATTGAAAAGCTGTTTACTCTAAACAAGAGCCAGTTCTCCACAGATAGAGATAAGCCAATATCATAAAGCAGTACACAGATCCTGCCAAGCCTGGTGCATACAAAATTGGATCAATTTTCTGTTCTTTAGTCTGCATAATCTAAACGCAACTGAGAGAGTCTCTTGTAACTTGATTCTCTTCACTCATGCATGAGAAGAAAACCTGAGATCTTCTACCTAAAGATTCTAAAATTTCATCAGAGCAGCTAAACTGCAAACTACGGCCTACATTATTAAGTATAAATCCAAATGACTGGGATAAAAATTAAAATCTTAATTACCCTGGCCCTTTTTGACCCAAAGAGTTTGTGTTAATAAAAAAAAACCCATTGAGAGTTTCCATCTTAGTGGTTTTTGTGACTTTGTACATCCTTCTGTACCTGCTATTTTCTCTCATGAAACACAGAAGTATGTACTTCAAGATGAATCACAGGATACATATCCAGCAAACTGTTTGTTATTACAACTCCCAAGAACAGTGCTGGAACTTCATGAATAGCAGCATCTAACTTAAATTAAGCTGGTGTTTTTTTAAGTCATCTACTATTTTCTTTTTTCTGATTATGCTCTGAAATATTCTTTTAATCATATGAAATACTAGTAAAACTTTAGAAAACAATTTATGATGAATATTAAGTTAAAAAATCTAGGCAGTCATTCTAAATGAAATCTTCGTGCAAAAATAAATGTTAACCACCAGAGAACAACAATTCATAGACTCATAGAATCATAGAAAATGCTGAGTTGGAAGGGATTCACAATAATCTTCAAAATCCAACTCCTCTCCCTGTGCAGGACACCGCCAGAGTCATGCGCCTGAGAAAATTGCCCAAATGCTTCTTGAACTCTGTCAGATTTCATAAGTGTCACAGCACCTGTGACCACTTCCCTGGGGAGCCTGTTCCTGTGTCCAACCACCCTCTGGGCAAAAAGCTTTTCTCATGATATCCAACCTAAAGCTCTTCTGGCACAGCTTCAGGCCAATTCCTTGTGTCCTGCCACTGGTCATGAGAGTGAAGACATCAGTACCTGCCCCTCTGCTTCCTCTCGGGAGGATGCTGAAGAGCTCAGTGAGGTCTCCCCTTAGTTTCCTTCAGGCTGAACAAACCAAGTGACCTCAGCTGCTTCTCATACAGTATCATGTCAAGGTCCTTCACCAACTTCATGCCCTCTTTTGGATAAAGCTCTCCAATAGCTTTATGTCTTATTATACTGTGTCACCCAAAGCTGCCCCCAGCACTCGAGGTGAGGCCGCCCCAGTGCAGAGCCGAGCAGGACAATCCCCTCTCTTGCCTGGCTGGCGATGCTGTTCCTGATGCCCCCAGGACACAGGTGGCCATCCTATATTAACATTTAAATGTTGAGAGTTGTTGCAGGTGAAGTTTTAAGTATTGTATTGCTTTTATAAATTGATAAACAGTATTTACAGTATTGATATTCCCAATACACTACCACCACTGTTGTTCACTGCTTGGAGTTGGAATAGTGAAAAAAAAATCTAGAAACAAATTACATCTAAGCCTCAAAACAATCAAAAATGCGTGTAAGTTATGATGCTCCAGAAGATAATCACTCCAACAGAAGGCTGGTAGCTTGTTAATAAGAGTGAAGCAGACATTTGTCTTTTTTTGGAATCCCATACCTTAAAGAGCATAAGAATGTCAAGGAACCACCAAAAATGGGATTGCTGAAGCAAAGGGATCTGACTGTATAGGAATAATTAAATGTCTCTGGAACACCAGAAACAAATCATTTGGGGCAATTCCAATCCAATTTTCCACTCTTCCTTTTTCCCTGTCCTGCTATGGCCTTGAATGTAAACAGTATCTCCTTAAGGGGGACTTGGATGTGGACTGTGAGTGTGGGCTGTGGATGTGACCTCACAGGTTGGCTTACATTTGGGATAGAAGCAATTCTAACAGCCACAGCGACTTTTCACTGGAGATTTGCAGAGCAAATCCTGGTGTGCAGAGGCAGCTCTTGGATCCTGGAAAGCAGAGCTTCATCTTACTCTTATCAAAACATTCTAAAATTGGATTTAAAGATGAAATTCCTTTAAATATACCTGTGGGGCTGAGAGGACAAGATGCAGGTGGACTAGAGGAAGGTTTGCTCTGTTGTGCACGCAGGGACACACGTGCTACACACAGTTTCTTGGTTACATTTGGTTATTGTGTAAAGAACATTTTCACGGTCAGTTCAGGCCCTCAGGCCATGCTGTGCTTTGTTATGGGGCCAAGGGCTTGTCCTGCATAAGGGGTGCAGGTGAAAACCTTAAGCCAGCAACACCTGAGCTACCTCCTGAAGAAACATAAAACCATCAACATGGCAGGGCAGAGCTAATTAGTAAATTAGAGCTTTGATGCCCCTGTACTGTTGCTTCTAGAATCTGATCTATTGTCTTTGCTGACTATGGTCTTGGTTTCTGCAATTTAGCATGGGACGCTATGGGTTTTTATTCTCTCTTATAGGAGTTGGTGTGGCTGCATATTTCAATTTCAGGCTTCAATGCAATGTAGCTGTGAACCCAACTTTCTCTCTGCACAGAGGTCACAATTTCTAACACATTAATTTCCAAATTTAAAATCTCAGAACTTTACTGATGCTGTGAAATTAATAAACCAAAGTCCACCATCTAAATTAAAGATTGTGAACAAAGGAGGACATAACCAGAATCTAATAAATAACGTATCACTAATTAATTAATAAACAAAGCACTGTTGCAAAGCCGATCTTGCAAGATAACACTTCTACCTTCTGAAATGACAGCTCACAGATAAATATCTCTGTGACAGTCTCTCTCACACCATGATGCATGTGGCTATTGGAGCTTCCATTTAGCCAGCACGCTCAAAGGAACCTCTTGGAAAGTACAGAGTTTATAGGCACTTAGGCCATATTCGTATAAAAACAAACTACTACCGTTTGCAGTGCTGTGCCGCTGAGAGGAGGCTCCCACAGGGTCTGTGCCCTGACAGCAGCTGGCAGGGGACAGCAGCCACCTGACCCAGCACCTGCAAGTGAGGAGAAGGGGACCTGCACACCAGACCTCATGGGACTTGAGGCAAACTTAAGGCAAAGTCAGCAGTCCTGGCAAATTAAAAACAGTGTTGGGAGTATCAGAGGCACTCTATGAAGACAGTGAAAGTTCCAGTTTTATTGAAGGGGGGATATTTGTGGATAAAAGGGATAGAAAGAACTTTCTACATAAATTACTAGTCTGGGATGATAAATAGTCCTTCCCTTTTCATCTCTTTTCTCTATCCTCTGCCAAGACTTACAGTGGTAAGGGGTAGTACAGGAGATGCTAAAACCCATTTTAGAAGCTTCCTTGATGAGTGAGATACTTAAACTTGCTTCTAAAATAATAAAGTGAGTTTCTAAAAAAATACACACCTTTGTGATGTAGCTGTAAGATAGCCAACAGGTATTTTTTTGCTGCACAAGAAATACCCTCTTTTCCCTCTTGCCAACTTCTCCTGCATCTCTGTTCTTCAGCGCTATACATCTCTTCTTCAGTCCTACACATCTCTGGGTTTAGTTTGTAAATTGGTTTTTTTGTATGGCTGTACTTACCTTGACTTTCACCAAAATACGTCTGGAAGCATTGACAAAACTCAGGCAAATTGCAAAGAAAGGAAAACCTCTACTTTTTGAGCCTTTATATTGAGCTCTCAGGAGAACATCACTCGGTTTCTTGCACAGCTAAGAAGCTTGTGCAGCATGCTTCTTATATGACTGTAACAATCTCTCCTTCTAGTCTCGTAATTCCTGTAATGTCTTCCTGTAATTACCATAATATAATGCATTGATACATATTACAAACCAGTGTAAAGTATATTCACCACTTCACCTTTATCCTATACATGCAGCTCACTAGAATTCAAATCCAATGGTCAAACATTATTATTTAGTTGAAGTAACTTGCTGTTTTCATGGTCAAATTGAGTTTCCCCTATATTGAGTAGATTACTAGGCATCTAGTACCTAAATTCAATTGTTCCTGTGCACCATGTCTGAGATCAGAATCTGACCAGTAATATATGCTTCCTGGATAGTTCAGAAGAATAATGCATTTGCAGAATTCCTCTGCTCATAAAATTTTAAATACTCTTAACAACCTATAAAATACCTGTGTTTTATATAAACCAGGAAATGGCATTTCTGACTTGAGAAAACCGCATCCAACCATCTTATCTTGTTGCTTGTTTGATAGAAAGGCATTTGTGCTGGAGCAAAGCTCAGAGAATTTTGAAAATGTAAGCACAGGGGTCACCCAATAAAAATCATACATGCATTCTAAATATGGAGCTCTTGGTTGCAAGTTATGCAGTGAGGCATTTAAAAGGGTTACCATGATGATATATGAATGTCAGCGTGACCAAGACTAAAGGGCAAGACATTGCATTAGGTTGTTTCTTTTTACATAAAAAAATTAGTTCTCATTCAGAAAATGCTTCAAAACCTAATTATTTTTATATTACATGCCATGTCCCCTCTTCTTCCAGGCTGTATGAACTAGTGGAAGAGGATTCTGGGCTTACATGGATTTCTTAGTGAATTGCCTAATCTTTTCAAAAATATGTGGTTTTATATATAACTTTTGACACAGTCCCTTAATTAACAGCAGGAATGCTTGTGGACTGAAAACAAAGACACTTAGTAAGCCTTGAAATTACATTCAGAGCCAATTGCACTGGCATTAGAATTCCTGAACTGAAGTCAATATCTAGTTCCTGAATTGCATGCAGCGCCCCATGTACCAGGAAGTCAAACATGGAATAAAAAACTTGGAGTATTGCCTTACTCAGGAGCACACTCTGCACACAGCAGGGTGGGCCTCACATCCGTTGCATGGTAACTCTCCTTCCTTTCCTTTTCTTCCCAAAGATCATGGGGATGGGGGAGGTGGTGGACTGAGGACGAGAATACACATTTTTTGAATGAATTTTCACATTTTGTGAATGTCTTTTCAAGGACCATGGGTAAGGGCTATAATCCATTGATTAATCACTCAAAAATATCCACAACTTAAAAACAAAACAAAACAAAACAAAACAAAACAAACAACAACAACAACAAAAAAAACCCCAAAAAACAAAAACAAACAAACAAAAAAAACAAAATCCCAAGCAACCAAACAAAATACTCTGGCATTTATTTCAGTTTCTGCATTCTTAAGGGTTTTTTCACCTTTTCCACCTGAGCTATTCACCTGCTGTGAATAGTCAAAATTTTAGGAAATGTTTCAAACATCCCATGACAAATGATAAACTTCAGACCAGCTGACATCACTTTTCCAACAGCACTATTTCCAGGACCAGCTTTGCCAGCCTGTGGTTGGGCCAGGGCCAAGAAACCACATAGCCACAGACTGCGTGCAGCACAGTGTTCTAGTTCTTCCAGGACAAGGCTTATCATCTATACTAATCTTCTTGCTGGAGACCCATATGTCTTGCTGATGCTCTCTGTGTTGTCCAAAACAAGCTGTCTCAGGAAAACCAAGGCTAGAGAATCACTGTGCTGTGACTGCTTCCCTGGGGAGCCTTTTCCAGTGCCCAACCACACTCTTAGTGAAAAACCTTTTCCTGATATCCAACCTGAACCTCCCCTGACTGAGCTTCATGCCATTTCTTTAGGTCCTGTCACTGGTCACAAGAATGAAGAGTTTGGAGTCTGCCCTTGTCTTCCCCTCACGAGGAAGTTGTTACTGCAGTGAGGTCTCCCCTCAGGCTTCTCTTCTCCATGCTGAACAGACCAAGTGACCTCAACCACTCCTCATATGTACACTCACCTCTTCACAAATTTTTTTGGCCCTTCTTTGGACCCTCTCTAACAGCTTTATGTCCTTTTTATATTGAGGTGCCCGAAACCCCACACAGGACTCGAGATAATGCTGCACCAGCTGCAGTCTAACTACATCCACAGCTTTGTTTAGGTCTTCATATTTTGCCTAGGAAGGTATGATCTCCATCATCAAATGCAATTAATATGATTGAAGGATTATCTGTCTTTCTCTCACTGTACATATAATAAGAACTAAGAGTGGTCATAGATCCACCCTTCAGATTTTCTTTTCTGAGTGAAAATATGATGTTGTAATGAGAGGGCTCAAAATCCCCTGATGGAAATAAAATGCAGTATAAAAAAATACAAATCAAGTCCATCAGAAGTCTGAATGCCACACATGCAATGCTAGCAAATTTTCCACTGGAAGCAATCAGGCCTGGAGCTCTGTTCTGCACAAAGGAACTCCTGCTGCGGTGGCTGAGACCACCTGGCACCTCCTGGGGACACTGTCTTTGTCTTGTAGGAGACAAGTGGTCAGGCACCTCCTTCATTGTCTTCCACCTCCCCATTATCTCTTCCAGCCTTTCAGGACTAATATGCACTTATAAATGTGAACCCCTCCCTCCTGCTCCAGGTCATCAGCATCTCTTCACTATCTTTATTCTCTTTCTAATGAGCAAGTTTCTTCCTCACAAAAGGGCAATGATTATTCTTTGTTCCAGAAGCAATTATGTTTGTTTCTTTCAAGGGGTTATTAAAACCTCAGATTATTTTCATATACCATTTATTCAGCAAGATTTAACACACTGCCCTTCCTGGAGCGGGCGAAGTCAGCTTCAGCTGGTTTTACTAGTTACTTTTCCAGAGTAACTGCCCAACTCATTTCAGAGACTGGTATTTCCTCTTTCTTTTAACCTCTGTGCTCTGCCTCCAGCTTTCTAAGCACTAACCTTTTCATTTTTTCCTTTTCTACAGAAGGGCAAGATACCAAATTCACTGCTGACGTAAGTAGGTGCAGCTTCTAATTAAGTCAATGGGGTTACACCTGCCTATGTCAGCAGTGAGTTTGGCTTAACATCCCTAGTGAGCAAAATGTCACATTACCTTTGCTGAGCAGGACATTTAAAATAAAACATTAGCAAAAACAATTAACTTTAAGCCATTAATCCCAGTGAAGCTACTTTCAACCTCCTAAGGATTGAAATAAATTCTCAGTAAATGTCTTTGGTTTAATAGATTGTGAAGTTTTGGCATAAAATATATTGTTGAATGACACTGAATTAAGCATCATCATATTGTATTTCTATAGATAAATTATATTCCAGAACACATCTGACAACTTTTAACTGTAATACTTAAGGAGCGATTAGCAATGGAGGAGATCATGCAGGTCTTTGTATTCTATGATACTTATGAATTTCTGCAGAAATATGTAAGACATTTATAGCTATATATGTATAGTTTTCGGATACAGCACACTTTTGTATTTCATTAGCATCTCATTTTACATCAACAGAGATGGATGATTTATAATACCGTTGTTTCCTAATTAATTTTATTTGGCATAGAACGAGTAGTAGGAAATTTGGACGAGTGAGAGGTAAGAATGAAGTCTTGCTGTCAACACCTTCATTGCAGCTACAGAAGGAAAGGGGTCACCATGGTATCTAAAGAGATTTAAAACCAAAGTTCTACTCTGCTGGATTTCCCTGAACAGCACATGACAGCTCACAGACAGGTGTATGTGGACCAGCAGCTTCACTGTTTGCACTCTTGGGTCCCCTTTTGCCTTGTAGTATTCATAAAACCCAGATAGGATACACAGCCTCCCACTTCAGGAAAAGGATTGAATTACCCAATGCTCATAGGCCAAACCCTGCTTTAGGCAGACAAAAGGAAAAGCTGGAGACAGAGATGGGTGTCCCTGAGGGTGAGAGGGAAATAAATTTCTGCAGGAACAGAATATTAACAAAAGACTTGAAAAAATACAAGGTACGATTTATATTTGCCCATTGGGTGAAAAATTATTGACCCAAATTTGAAGCATAAGAACGATGTCATTAAATCTCTGCCTAATTCATTTTTAGTCAAAATTTTCCCAAGAAGAGAAGATCTTGGTTGCCTTGAGGTCCTTTCCCATGTACTCAGAGAAGCCTATGGAGAAAGGAGGTTTGTACATACCAAGTAGCAGGCCTGGCAGGAGAACTGCCTGGCTAGCTCCTGTACTCCAGGACTAAATTATTTTTGCCCCTTGAAAATAATTGACTATGGTAATACCTGATATTGAATATTGGCCTAAAGATTCCTCAGCCATGACTTGAATTCTGCTTTATATCAAATCAACTGAAGTCAAAGGCAGGCCTATCATCAAAACCCAAATTCCATAGCACAATAGCATAAAATATGTTTTTCAACACATCTTCCCACTTGAGAAGCAGCTGTCATTGCTGATGCTCACAATGATAGTCCACACACCAAGAGTAGTGAACCAAGTATGAGTGCAGGTGAGTGTTCTGATCTCACAATAAACCTTCTAATGAAACACACTACTCAGCTCTCCTGCTAGAAATTCAGGACTGGTACAATTTTCAATAGCTCTATGTACTCTGCTGGGATGTACCCAAATTTGTTTTGTTTTGTTTTAATAATTATTTCTGACATATTACTTATAAGATTTCGTACTTGCTTGGAGAATAGATTAAATAGCCAATCTCTGCTAGAAATACAGCAGGGCAATGAAAATATCTAAAACCTGAGCACTGCTCTGGGCTGGACCCTAAAGGTTTTCACAGTTGAGAACTCATGATGATTTTAAAGAAGTCTTGCTGGCATGAAGGATTTGGGACCAGACACAGAAGCTAACTCTAAAATATAGGGCCAGCATGCTTCATCTCAGCTCCTGAGTCCCTGAAGCAGCTGGGGGAAGTCCCCCACAGGCACCCATGCAACACCACTGCCCAGGTGCCAGGATGAGAAGGTAACAGAGGAGGGAGAGTGGCATGCACTCTCAGTTTGATCCAGAGCGCCATGGACAGAGAGACACTCCAAGATGCTATGATTTCAGTGCAGACTGACAGCCTGGTTAAATCAATTAATTAATTGTGCCTGGTTAAATCAATGAACGCTTTGCTATGGATTTCTGGGGTAGCTGTGATAGGTTGTATGGTTTCCTCCCTCAATCACTTCAGTGCTCACCTCATTTTAAGCACATTAGCAGCTTGATTGAAGTCAATGGTACAGTTCAGATACTTAAAATGAGTTATGTTCTTAAGTATACTTTTGAATTGAGGCCGCAATGAATATTGTTAATGAAGGTGGGATCTTCTGAGATTTGGACCATCTTCAAATTTCACAGTTGACATTGCACAGTCATTTGAGTTCAGAGAAGTCGTCAGAAGGAATGTCACCGCCCTCTTTCCCAGAAGATGGTCCTCACCACATGCCGGGTGCTGAGACCTGCAACATGGTTGTGCAGTGTGCCAGTTTGGACCTGCTCCCTGCACATGGATAAACAGACGGCAGACAGAAACAAGGTGCTGAGGGTGGTGATAGAGGTGGTAGGTGGTACCACCTCCTCTGGCAGCAGAACAGGTATGTGCTAGTTTGAAAGGATCATATAACCATAGCACCGCCAAATCAAGGAGAAAAATAGCTTGTTAAACCACTGGAGTGTTTATCTGATAACCAAATATCCAACAATCACTTCAGAGGTTTAACAAGCACATCAAAATTCTTTACCAGAGAGAACTTGGAAAGTTCAGCATTTACATAAACTGTCATGAGTGCATTCAGACCAAACCTTATCTGCAAACAAGAGCATACACAACTAAGAGAGAAACATAATGTTTTTTATGGGTACCATCTAGTGGCAAAGGGCTGGGATTTCAATGTGTTATTTCCGATAGAAATAATATGCATGTTCTGGGAAGAAGATCCTGTTAACCTAGTGCCCAAATATTTTGAATTTCTCTGGATAAATGTTTAAATCCCTGTTGTATGCTTAAAACACACATGGAAATTGTGAAGAGTTTCTAAAAATATTTTAATGTTTCTGGGGCCCCTGAGTATGATGTTGATATATACAGTGGGGAAGCATATTTTATGATAAATGTGAAGAATCAGAGAGGGACATAGAAAGTAATGCAATCAGGTATGTACAACAAGCCCAGTGGTTTTAAGGTCAATGCAACTGCACACCTGTGATTCATTAGAGGCACATTTCTGGATATCTAGCAGCTCAGATGCAATGGAGTGAAATTAAGAGAAAAACTACAACTATAAGGGAAAAACCACACCTATGTTTTCAGCTGGATCAGGAGTGCTGATAGTGTAGTAAGAGAAACCCTATTTTCTCTGGGGTAGCCCCATGACTGTTTGATTAATATGTTGTCCTTAGAACAGAAGGGTGAATGACATGTTCTTTTGGTTCCTTTGCAATAAAATGTGAATGGACTTTCAAGTGGAAGGTGCACAAAAGAAAAATCCTTCAGATGAAAATGTCTCCAGACACAGAAAATTGTTACTTAGACAGGCACAGTGAGATCATAACCCAAGAGAAAATGAATCCCATCATATTGCAGACAATTTAATTGAAAAATATTCCACTTGAAAATCATTAGACATTAATTTTTATAAGATGTACAATAAACTGTTCAAGTATAAAAAGCATAAAAATTATGCTTATCTTTCACAATCCATTCAGTCACTCTTTTGAGCAGGTAATCCCATGCTTACATTTTGTGGCACTTTCAGTATCATCAGCTAAGCAGAAAAGGGTCCACTGATAGACAAAATGGTGTGGCAACAGACTGTCATTTGGGTTTGCAAATGGGCAGAAGCACAGCAGTTTTCTGTAGACACGATGAGGAAACCTGCAGGCAAACCAGACTGCAGCACTCTCCTGGCTCTGCTCAGCACCAGTTTCTCACTTCAGGTCAGTTGGTAAAAGGTTCCTCCTGAGACCAGGCATGTAGTCCTGGCCACGGTGAAGTTGATACCAAAACCTCTGTTAACTGTACTTGTGGCATAATTTCACCTGGTGCTTCCAGTGACTAATAGCATTCCTAAATTGGATTCTGGATTGCTGTGTTTATTAATCTCACAAAGCTGATTACAAAGAGAGGCTGCTTGATGGGTCTGCAGCATGCATTGTGTGGGGATTATTCCATACCTTTTTCATCATTTCAATCCTATTGTTGATTATCATGTGAATACTGCATTAACTTTAGCTTTATAACGCTCCTAATAATAGTGATTCATGAAACTGTCAGCTAATTGTGTATCTATTTACTTTTTAAAATCCTGCATATCAATAGGGGTACTTTGGACAGCTATAGGTGGCATTATAGTACTTGGGGCCAGGACAACAGTATAAAGAATTCTTTCACCAAAGAGAGCAGAAAGGTAAGAAATTGAAGTTCAGATTTAGGAAAAAAACATGGAGTTCACCTTAGATTGGCAGGAGTCAAGCTCTATATTGAGACCCTGTCTGAATAAGATGTCATTTAATGACAAAAGTAATGACCTGCATAAGGTCATTAAATTACAGGTCCACTGGTGACATATATACTGTGGAACAAGAACACAGCGTATTTTCTTCTGTAACACTGAATTTCAGATCTAAGTGTTAGACAGTAAATAAATTTATTTGAAAAATAAGCTGAATGCATTACTCAGTGAAGGGGTCAAGTCCATCCATCAGATCAGCTTCCCTCACAAGCATCTGCAGCCTATCCTGTGGATCCCCACATACCCTCTCACAAATTAATCTCTCAGAAAAAAGAAAGCAGGTGAAGAAAAAAATGGACACACATACAAAACTTTGCAAGACTCTAAGTTGAGAGGATATATGCTCATGATAAATAAAACCAATCTTGTTCTCTCTTAAGAATAGTGAGTGAATGAAATTAAACACTTTTCTTGTAGGAATAAAGACTCTGTCTTCATTAGCTATGTAACAAGAAAACATGAGTTTTGCCTGAGACTCAGAATTACTGAAATCTGTCAAGTTTCATAAAATTCAGTGGGTAAGGCTGCTCTGCAACCATATGATAAGAGACATTTCTGCATTGTTTTTGTCCAAGCTGATTTTCTTAATTGATCTGTCTTATAGGCAGAACCTCTTCTTGCTCAGCCCTGATACCTCCTGTCAAGAGAGAGTGGATTGAGTTTGCTGTGGAAAAGGGCAGGGTTAACACTTGTGCAGGCCCATAAAGGTGATCCCATTGCAGGCTTCTACATCACATCTACATTCCTCAACACCCTGAAATAAACTGCATTCAGGTCTCTGTCCTTTTCTGCTTGCCCACTTTGTTGTCTTCCTTTTCTGGTGTTAAAAAGATGGTGACCTCAGACCAAAAGGCATAAAAGACCTTAATGTCTTAGACTGATAAACAACACCAAGTATCCCACTCATGTAAAGAAGCACAGACAAAGTATGTATTGATTTGAAACCATAACTTTTAAGCACAAAACAGCCATGTAGAGTGTAGTGCTTTTCTCAGAAAAAATACTACATGAATGTACTTTACAGAAGCTGCACTGCAACTGTCAGTAATGATAAGAAATTGTTGGATTGATAAGTGTGACTTCTGAACTACTCCCTTCAAGTGTAGAGGAAAGTTTCCTCAGGGATCCCACAATGCATGTTATATTCCTGTCCTGGAAAAAACATTCTTCCAGCAGCAACCTATTTAGTCTGGACAAGAACATTGAAGTGCCAGACCATAAGCTGTCTTCCTACAAGTTACCTCCAGTTCAAGGAAGCTCAGAAGCATCTCTCAAGCCAAATGTCAATACTGTCACTTGGCTCTGTCAGTGCAGTATCATGTGCCTTTCCAAATATGAATAAATGTTTTATAAAGTTTTGCACTCCTCAATTATATATTTATTTTGTTTATAACTGATAGCTTGATAATATTCTTGTGTTACTTGGAGAGTGTTCCAGCCAGTTAGATTTTTACACAAAGATGTGAATCAAAACCTCAGGCAGAACAAGAACTATCTCTCATACCTTTTACTGATTAACAAATAGTTCTTGGCCTGCTAATGCCATTCATAATTGGACTACACTGTGAGTAGCAATTAAGACTAAATGGCCACTTGCTGAGAGCTGGTGAAAGAGAAACTGCAGCTTTAGGCATTCACATTCTCCAGATAAAGTACAGATGCCTTACTTTGATGTTAAAGAAAGAAGCTTAATTTTTTAATGGCTTAGTACATTAAAAAAAGAATGATTCCGTTCACAGCTGGGAAATTGATTTTGGGTGGGATTATACTTTTTAAGGTCTTTTTTTCTCTAAGACCACTTTGTAGATTTAAAGGCTCCTGACTGAAAGCACTGGAGGTGGGACTCTCCAGTCCTAGAGAAAAGGAGTGACAGCTACAGCTGCAATAACCTTGCCACACTGACTCACCTTCCACTTGTCAAAGTCATCCCAGGGTTGGAAAGAGATTTTCTGATGTAGCCCATGCACTGCTGGTCTGTCAGATAAATACTGGATGCATGATTTAGCAGTGCAAATGAAATCTACATAACTATTCACATCTCTGCTTAAACAATCTGAAGGACCTATCAGCCCATGTAATATCCTTCCCTTCAGATATAGAGCAGTGTGAGCCATACCTCATGCCCTTCCTCTATGGTGGATAAAAGAAATACTTACAGTGAACTGAAACTATCTAGTGTAGGATCACATGTTCTTATTTGAGAGAAGGGTCACATTCACTCCACTATGGCACCAGAGGAACCAGTTTGCTGCAATTAAGAGAAAAATTTATATTCCTGAATGGCTAAGCCTGAGAAGGACCACTGACCCTCACAACTGGCAGTCTGCTGCCTTTCATTCAAGCTAAAGTTGGAATCCTGACAGAGTTTCCCAAACTGTTTCCTCTTCCAACCTCACCCCCACCCTGCCAGCATGCATCCTTCTAACTCTGATGCTAAGCCAGCTGCCTCTCACCCAGCTACTCCCTTTCCCTCGGCACTGCTGAAAAGCCAGTGCCTGGACGTCTTCTCTGTAGTTTAACCATCACAGCCCTCAGCAGGGCCTTCAGCTGCCAATTTCTTATGCCACCTGAAAGGATTTTGTCACCGGAAGCCTTCTGCAGTCCCCTCCAACTGGGAATAAGTCCCCTTGTGGGAGACAGGCTCAGTGCAAACTGGCTGGATGGGAACAGTGAGAAAGGCATCTATGGTCTAAGCTGCTTGGTCTAATCCAGGCAGAAAATATGACCAATAAGATATCAAGTTTTCTGGAAGGGAAGCCTATATTTATAATGGTGGATAAAGAGTTCAATCAGGGTATCAGCTGTAACCTCTAAATGTGTTTCTAAGCTCTAAATGACAAGACTTCCACATTGGCTTGAACATAAGGAGATCTGATAGGTTTCTAGGAAAGTAAATTGTTCTCCTGTCACATCCTTACTGAAAAAAAAAGGATCTCTGTGACTCCCAGTGTTCACATCACTTGCATATGGACTTTGAAAGCCTGAATGCCTAAGGGTTTGTCTAAATCAGTTTTATATCACACCACAGGAATTTTTAGCATGAGTATTTCTTTGTCTAAAACATTTAGAAATAGTTAACGTATCAGTTCACAATGTTATCTCTATGCACATTTACATTTACAAAATTTTTCGTTTCTATATCCATTCTCTCCCTCCACAGAGACCAAGATCTGAATGAGCTCTATCCGCCATTGCAGAAAGTCTCAATATCATTAGCATCATCTCATCACAGAGTATCATCTAGTGTCATCACTAGAATGATTTATTCTGATAGTACTACCAACACTGGTATTTCCTTATTCCATTCCCCAGAAGGTATTTCTTTACAATTTAGCTGCTGTTTGACAAAAACACTGCTGAACACCTGCAGGAAATAAAGCAACCTTAATCCAGTTTATTTAGCAGATGCCAAGTGCTGAGGCCCACTGCCGCTGATGCAGCTTGTAGATCAGACTTCTGCACATTTTAGCAAAGAAGCAAATTGTTTTGCCTTGGTTATGGTAGTCATATAAACAAATGTAGTCTACCTTTTGATGATTTGTGCCTGGGACAGGTCAGAGCTTATGTGAGGGAGGTGAAAACACAAATGCTTCAAAGAAGCCAGGAATAAATCAGTAGAAATGGAGAAAAACTGCTTCACTGTCCATTCCTCTGTCCACTTATGCATCTGTGGCCAGTCAAGCCACAACAGAAGGGATCAAACAGAAAGCCACTTCTTACAGCAAATGATGCACACTGGGAAGTAGAAACAGGCTCTATAATCTGCTGCTCTGACTCAGCGACTAGATGCAGCTAATTGGCACAGCTCTTTAATTAGCACAAAGCTGCCATCTCTGCAGACAGTGTGGGAGTACGTGCAGTGTGCTGCAGTGGAGCACAGCACCTGTCAGTGGGGAGCCCTCTTCTCCCAGAATGATGCCCTGGCTGAGAAGATTGCTCTTGACTAAAGAGAAAACTGGAGACCAAAGAGGAGAAACTATGGAATGATTCTTTCTTAATGTGCAGGGGCTCATGCAGCTGAGCAGCTGTCATGGTTTTCTCCAGGCTCTACAATAAGGAACCTGTCCCTGGCAGACTGAAAACTGGAAAGTAAATGCACAGGTGTTTTCTTAGGCTTCTTACCTCCTAATAACAAAGGAAAGAAGGTGATGCTTCTTTTGACATGCTTTCACAGAGCACATTGTCTGAGCATAAAACAGATGATACGGAATACAAGATTATCATCACATCACCCCACAACACACCTACATTCTCTAAATGCACTTAGCAGTGCAAATCTTTCATGTCCTGGAATGAGCCAGTGTTCTCATCTCTAACCCACAGATTTCATTGTCACTTCAGTACTGAAATATGCAAACCGTTGCTCTGACCACAGATCAAGCACCTTCAACTAAAAGTTTTTACTAAACAATTCATAAAGTAGTGAGCTACCTCTTCTAAGAATGATACAACATGATATAGATAAGGTAGCAAATTTTTCCCAGCCTTAAACACGCAAAACAACAATTTTTCTTTTTTTAGTTTCTTGGAGAGAGGAGAAATTTTGCAGAATACTTATATGGCTATATTTGCAGAAACAGTTATATGTTCTGTTGTCCAAAGGAATCCACCCAAAGTGTCTTCTGCCACCTTTCCTTTTCATGCTTACTAGTCATCCTGCAGCTACTGAAGCAAGAAAGTCTCCTGACACTTCTGGAGATGGGTGAGGATGCAGAACAGTGATGCTCACAGGGCCTCATTCAGAGCCCAGTCACACCATGGGAAGGACACTAGGATAGCTCTAGTCCACTTAAGTTATCCCAGGCATCTCTCCCTCTCAGAAGCAAGGCAAGACATACATAAGCACTAGCATAACATATAGGCAAATTCTTTACACTGTTATCATTTACCATATTAAACTTCAGTAACTCCAGTTGAGCCAGCTTTTAGCGTTTAATTACATCACTCTGCTGAATTATTCTGGGTTGATATTGCTGCATGAAAACAGAATTTGGTTCTTATTACAAGCACATTTTTATACAGAGGATGACAAATACCGAAAATGCAAATTTTTTTGCTGATAGAGCTACACTGTAGTTGAAGATGCTAGGAAGAGCTAGGAAAGCTTCAGGCTAAAATAAAATTTAAAATTGTATGAGACCTTCTCCTTCCTTCCCCTGGAAAGAGTCCCTACATATAATTACAGTCCCACATTTTAGGCCCAAATAGCTTCCCATATTTGCAAGTCTATGTGCCATCGCTGTAGGAAGATTTTATGCATGAAATGCCAGTCTTTGTATCTTGTGCTGGCATTTCTAAACTGAGACATAGAGTTATGATTTACCAGTTTTTATTCAGATGAGCTAATGCTGCCAAATTAATGATGTGGCTGTAAGCTTTTCATTCATTTCCCAATGCATTTGTCTTAACCAGTAATGTAGATCTGAAGTTCAAAATTTGCATGAAAAGGAATAGCCTGTTAGGAAGTCAGCAATTAAACATTGAACAACACAGTTAGCCCAAATTTTTTAGGGCTATAACATAATTTCTATAATTACATGGACTGTGTGCAAATATATTTGCACAATAAATCCCAATGGACTGAGATGAGGCAGGTTGTTGTTTGGGGTTTTTTTTAATTAGGAAAATTCTTGGTGGAAAAAATTCCTCTTTCTCTCTTGCTGCAGTCCTTTACATACGTACAACTCCCAGACCTTATGTGCTTCTTCCCATTTATGCCATTGAGGCTGCCCCCATGCATAGGGATGGAAGGGCATTTGTGTGAGAATCTCTGCAAATATAACCCAAGCAAGCAGTTTTGGTTTGGTTTCCAGCTCCTCCTACTCATAGGCTGGAAAGGTAGATTCTGAGAAAATAACCTGCAGCGGCATGAAAGTATGCATGAGAAAATTCAGCAGGAGTTTTCCATAATTTAAGCAGCTTGGGATGCTCTCCCTCATCTTGAAGGTGACTCTGGTGATATCCAGGGAAGCGAAAACAAGGCTCAAAGTAATAGGAAGGGCCTGCCTTGTGGCTGGGTTCCTTCAGATCCAGCACCAGGTTGGCTGTTTCAACATCTCCAGAGTACCTAACTCCTAGCTGTGAACCACATGTTCAGATGTGGTTTTTCATAGTGTCTGAAAAAGTTCACTGCACTCCCACACCCTGGACTGTATGGTACTTATTAAACTGTTTGTAATGAATATACAAAGTCTGAGTTATGTCACTCATACAGCAATGTGTCTCAATTCTGACATCAGCAGAGTCATCTGGCATAAAAACTGTCTGATACAAGTGAGAACAATATATTTTTCACTGGCATGTTTTTGAGGATTGTGAAGATTGTTTCAGCCTTATGAAAATAATATGGCAAAACTAGAGACACAATTCCTTGCCTGTTTGAGAACAGTGAAAAATGTAGATTGCCTCAGGAAAAGGTAAACAATCTATTTCACATAGATTAAAATAGAAAAATCTCTTTGGGGTCCATTATATCTTCCTTCTTAATGTTTTATGGTTTTTATTCTGCATTTTAAAAAATTTGACATCCTGGGTTGGGCTAACTCTACAAATGTCACTTCCCGGGTAGATTTGTCCTTATTCCATTAAAAATAAAGCACAGAACATTCATAACAGATGGAATTTCCACACAGAACAAAATCTCCTTTCCTCTCACTTTTTCCCACCCAAATTCTGTTTCTCACAGAAGATACTTGAGTATGTAATCAAACTAGAGCTAATCAACTATAGCGTTTTGTAATTAATAAGAAGGCCACATCCCATATGGAATGATTTAATTTTACAACCTATTGCCAAGCCTGTGGCTTTTTCACATTTGTCTGGGTCAAACTCTGTTTTCTGTGGAAGAAGAGTAATGATAAATAACTCCACTGAAAGGCATGGAGTTAGTCTATATTTATATAGTACAGAAATAGATCCAGAGCCTTTGTTTTGAGTAGCAGATGCAGATTCAAGACAAGCCAGTGCCATGACAGCCCATTACAATGGATGTTGGAGGGGCTTTACCCTATGACTCAGGCTGTGTCATCCCTGAATACTCCCACTGGCATCACTGCATCATTCCGGCATCATTGCTCCTGCTGGCCTCCTGCTAAAAAAGAGTTCTTCTAAAATTCTAGGAAGAAGCAAGAAATATAGAGCTCTCCTTACTCCAAATTTCCCATGTGAGCAGTACCCAGAGTCTCACTTCCCTCCCAGCATCTACAGGGAATTCTGCAGTAACCCTGAGATAGTGGGGTGTCCTTAAACAACACCACCTGTACTCTGCATCAAGACCCTCTCTGTTAAAAGGAAAAGAAGGGTAGTTGTAATAGGAATCTTCCTTCTAAGGGGAAGGGAGGCTGGACCCGACTCACAGGAAAGTCTCCTGTCTCCCAGGCACTGGGGTAAGGGATGTTACTGAAGAACATTCCAGTCTGGTAAGGCCTTCTGATTACTATCAGTTATTGGTTGCTCAAACTGGCAGCAATGAAATAACAAAGAGAAGTCTGAGGCCAATCAGAAGAGACTTCAGGGCCCTGGTATGATCGGTAGAGGAATCAGGAACACAGGCGTTGATACTAGATAGTGGGAGAGAAAAGTATCTGACAAAAGATTCAAAAACCTTTGAGAAATATTAAGGCAGAACCCATCTGGTAAATCTCCAGACTGTTGAGTATTCAGTTAGCATACACTTTGTTTGTTTATCCTTTTACTTCGCATTGTCCAGACCACCCTTTTCTGGGTGCATACAAAGGAAAACCTAAAACCATCCCACTGCATTGCAGTGATTTTCTTCTGGTGCTTTGTTGGATTTTGACTGTCTTCTAAGCAGAAGCAGATAAGTGGAGATATCACAATATTTATTTTAAAACAATTTGTTCTTTTATTTAAAACAGTCAAAATTTCAGTAGTTTGGCATTACTTAAGTGCTATCTTAATATTTCTCTCAAGGCTGGTAAGTCTAAAACATTCTACCTGAGTTGTTTCATGATTATTTTGTAATTAATTGCGGTAATTGCCCAAGCATGAAGACAAATTTTTTTTTTTTTTTGGTCCAGGAATGACACTGTAAAGCACTCCTTAGTTTATGGGGAAGCAAAAAGCATCTGTTGGCAAATGAGATCATATCTTTCAGACATATAAATTGGAAAATAAACTGATGCACAAATGGCTTCATTAATGACAGAGTTATTGAACACTTAATCCAAACAGTGAATGGAACCAAAGTTGTAGAAAGATTCGTCCTTCACTTATTTCTAAGTCGTTTGCTTATTTACAGAATTATTTTCTCTAGATGAACCTCTGATTTCTAATAGCAAGCTAGCATGTGTTCTGCTAGCTCAAAGCAAACAAAAATGAAAAAAAAAAAAAAGCTTTATTACATTGGTTTATGTTTAAAATGCAACATGTTATATGTAAATATATACGGAGTCAACAGAGCAGCTGCATTTTATGCAAGAGACACATGAGGAGTTCCTAGAGAACTATTGTTCTGAGGTACTAAATCTCTCAGTAGCTTCAGAGTACTTTTCAAATGGATAGAGATATTCCTTTAATTATTAAATACTGTATTGATCTAATTAGTGTCCATCATTTTCAGGAATTGTCTTACTGAATTTAATAGGAATACTAATGAAAGCACTAGTTATAAAGTACTTCCAAGATACCTTTTTTAAAAAAAAAAACATGATTTTTTAATCAAATTCATTGTTTCTCCTGACGTATTATGCAGATTTCAGCTGTGTCTACCACCCAGCCACTGCGAAAAACCCTGTCACTCTCAAGGATGTGCCTGGAATCCCAATGCAGAAGGAAAATGCTACCCAACTGTCAGTTGTATTCATTTTTGCAAAGCCATTTCCAGAAT
This sequence comes from Dasyornis broadbenti, assembly GCA_013397935.1. Taxonomy (NCBI): domain Eukaryota; kingdom Metazoa; phylum Chordata; class Aves; order Passeriformes; family Dasyornithidae; genus Dasyornis; species Dasyornis broadbenti. Next base: position 290,223 of record VZRN01006754.1, on the reverse strand, counting down.
ACAAATCTATTTATTTGGAGTAAAACACACTACTGTGCTGCATAAATTCTAGGGTGGGTCATTTTTCTGAATGTAATTCTACAGGTTTTTTTACTGGGATCACTGCTGCTCCTTGTGTGGGTTGTTTTCAGCCATTTCAGAAAGGTCAGAGGAATCAAATAATGTCCAGCAACTCCTCCAGAGAGGCTCTTTTGCACAGGCACCTCCACCTCCCTTCAGCATCTCCATCACTGAGCAAAAAGTCAGAAAGTGAAAGGGAGGTTTAATCAATGAATATTCTGAGTTGAAAGGGATCCACAAGGATCATTGAAGTCCAGCTCCTGGCATTACACAATACAATCCCAGAAATCACACCACCTTCCTGAGAACGTTGTCCAAATGCTTCTTGAACTCTGGCAGACTTAATGCTGTGACCACTGCCCTGGGGATCCTGTTCCAGTGCCCAATCACCCTCTGGGAGAAGAACATTTTACTAAAAGCCAGCCCACACCTACCATGACACAGTTTGATGCTGTTCCACTGGGTTCTGTCACTGGTCATCACAGAGACGAGAGCTCCTCCTCTTCCCCTCACAAGGAAATTGTCAACTGCCATGAGGTCTCCCTTCAGTCTCCTCTTCTCCAGGCTGAACAGAGCAGATGTTCCTTGTAAGGCATCACCTCAAGATCCTTCATCATCTTTGCAGCCCTCCTTTGAACACTTTCTAATTTTTGTCTTTCATAGATTGCATTGCCCAAAATTGCCCCCAGCACTTGAGGTGAGGCCGCCCCACTGCAGACCAGAGCAGGACAATCCCCTCCCTTGCCCAGCTGGCGATGCTGTTCCTGATGCCCCCAGGACAGGGTTGGCCCTCCTGGCTGCCAGGGCACTGCTGACTTCTGTTCAACTTGCCATTGACCAGGCTTCAGTAAAGTTTTTAACATGAAACTGAATGTTCCTGGTTTAAATGTGTAAAGCTGGAGTTAAATTGGGCTATTAAAACATGTCAGTGCTAACTAGAGGGAATACACAGCTGAACTAGCATGAAATCTAGATATCAAGAAATTCTAGTTTTTATCTGGATATTTTAGTGCCTGCTCTGACATGATTTGTTTTGAACTAGGGAGGGTAGGCTTTGCTCCTCTGAGAAACACTGAGCCTTGTCTCCAGCTCCAATGAACAGAATTTTAGTATTTACCCAAGTAGAAATAGCATATGTGTACTATTAACATGGGAAATAACATAATATGGACAAAAAGTATTTATAGATGGAGGACAGAGCTATCCTCTTGGGAAAAAGAAAAGTCTTAGAAACAGTTATCTTTATTTTTGTGCACTCATGAGTCACAAACCATCCCCAAAGCCAAGGAATGCTATTCAAGCAGCTTCATGTTTAATGCTGGTTTATCTAGGACAAGAGCTAACTTCCTACTCTTCTCATTCAGAACCAGCTCTGCTGAAAACGACAGACATTATTTATAAGTACTCCTTCATTGTTTTTTATGGCACTGACACGCAGCTGAAGTTTTGTTGCAGACTGTGATTGCAAGGGAGGCAGCTGCCATGAAGAAGTAATTCACCTTGTAAGAGCACTAGTAGTAGTGCTCTTGCACAGGCATCGAGTGTTCAGGCAGAGTCCTGCAGCTATTTTCACATTCAAACAAAGTTTCCACAGAAATTTTACTCAAAAAACATTCTAAAGCAGAACTGAAGTAAGTGCAAAGATAATGGTAATTATCCAAATAGAAACTATTAAAGAAGCACCCAGTGTGATAGCTTTTTAGTTGACAAGCATAATCCAATTACTCAGATTTTGTGCTAGTGTGATTCCAGAAAAAATTACACAAATTAGAGTAATTTTTCCAAGCTATTATTCCAAAAGAGATGAAGTAATTATACAAGCATCTAAGTTAAATTTCTCCTCTTCAAAACCTGAAAACATGTATAGAACATGGGTTTTCTTTACTGTTTACAGAAATGAGAGAGGATGAAGTGAAGAAAGGGTCTGGGTAAATTAGGAGAACAAGGAGAGGAATGATATGGGGAGGAGAGGCTGAGACCGGAAGGGAATAAAACAGAAGGATGGGAAGGTCCGTTGAGGAAAGAGGTGAAGACAAGCACAAGGTAAGGCACATCCTCCATCTTTAAAAATTCTGACAAAGATACTTCCTTGAAGAGAGTGTGAGTTTAACATGGGACACCAAGAACTATGTTGAATCAGGACAGCTGTAGATTTGCAGGAAGAAATGAATACCTGGTGCTCCATTTCCCTGAAATCTCTACACCTCATAAATTCAAGTTGTGTCTGATTGGCCATGCTTATAGTGCCTATACAGGATAAACAAGCACTTTCTAAAGAGGCTACCTGACTTGTGTCTCACATCATGCAAGCAATTATACCATTGACTTTTATAAACCTTCGGCTATACAGAATATCCCCAAATCCTTTTTGAAAGAAATAATTTCTAAACTGGAGTTCGGGAAGGGGTACAAATGGAAATGTGAAGGTAATGTTCTTGGCTTTCAGTTAACAGGATCAATGGCATTGAAGAAAACAAAATTTCTCCAGATCTGTACTGGTATAATTGAGGGCAGCACCTGACCCTGTGCTATACTCACCTAACATTTAAGAGGGCAGTGTGCTCTTCTCTGGCTGTAACTTTTATGATCTTTAAGTCTAACAGAAGTAGCTTAACAACTTTGAAGGGTATTTTCTGGTCCAATTGAAGAAATTGAAGAAAAGAGAAGAGAGGAAGGCTTGCATTGGAGGTAAGACCACCCAATTATTAGCTCAGTTTCACTAAGTTTCTGGAGTGGGCTTGAAAATTCCAACATAACCTGAAAGAAGGAAGTTAAAATAGCCATTCACTCCCTGTTTCAGAAAGGAAAATATTATTTCTGTATCATGCAGAGTAGCAGCACCTGGCAGAGGTCAAAGGCAGCATAGCCATGATACTGTTGCTCTCTTCTGAATCTAGAATGAAATCAATTGTATATAGTGCAATGCAGTCAACAGTGAAATTACTTCCATTTGGGTTGCTGCTATTTTTGCTAATCTCAGCTAGAGTTTAGCTGGCTGTTTTCTCCTGAAGAATCAGTGTAAAGAGGGGGAAGATAATACACTGATGAAAATTACTATTTCTGTTCAACATCCTACACTCAACAGTTTTTGCTAGGCTCCTCTAAATATAGCAGCACATGTTTGCTGCTAGATGCTGCACACACACTGTTCAGATTCACAGCACTGCGTAGGAGCAGTGACCTTCCTGAATATCTCGTGTGCAAGTCACTCCCACAGCCTTCCTCATCATCAGCTGCATCAGTTTCTTCTTCTTTAATAGTGAAACTAAATTGCAACAGGGAATTAATTTCCACTGGCTATGTTCTTCTTTTCATTCATGCATTTTTCAATTTTACGCACACAAGTAAATAAGACTCAGACAGACTTGTAATTAAAGTGACTGAAGATCCAAGGATGAATCAGATGTTTACTGATGAATACAAAATCCATCAGAAATGCCAATTAACTGAACCTTGATAGCTTTCTTCAAAACATCTCAGGCAGGTCATTTTACTGGCGCAGGACACAGATTTGGTGTTCCTAACAGCTCCATAAGGAAATCTGGAGGAGTGTAGATGTCCCAAGGCAGGGCGGGTCCAGGAGTCAAGCTCCTACTCCTGCAGCAGGTGCTGCTGGCCTGCCCATGCCCACTGAGGGTTGATGGATGTGTCCAGTACCTCCTGGCAGCAAATCCCAGCTTTGCCCCAGAGCCACAGCTGATTTCCAGAGCCTCTGTTCACAGCAAAGCTGACAGTGACAGTCATTCCAATGGCAGACAGCTGTGTTGAAGGAGCCTCTAGTTCACATGAAATTTGGGTCTGAGAAAGTTTTCCTTCCAAAATACAGAAAACAACTGCAAATCTGCAAAGCTGCACACCTGGTTTCAGAGCAGTTCTTGTATCCTTTCAAGGTATGAAAATTGTATGGTCTGTATCAGCTGTAAGCTTTGATTAAGAGAATAAGGGGAATCATGCCACATGCCAACCCTCACAGCCCCAGTCCTGCAGTTTATAATGCTCAGGCAGACCGCTGTGCTCAAGTGGAGCGCTATTAACTTTAATGTGGACTCCAGCCATGCATTTTCAATTGCCAGATCAGAGGCTGAAATTATATGCACACAGGGGCAGGTGTTGTCTACCTTATCTTCTACTGCATGGAGCAGCTTGTGAGCACTTAACAAAAGATAATAAAAATATCATAATAATAACAACAACTATAACAATAGTAATAGTAAATGCAATTTTAAAATAATAGATTGTAACACTGTCTACAACATTCAGCTTCAATTTTCTTCGAGTTAAAAAACCATACCAACTTTGATTGGAGTAAACTAAGATTTGTGACCCACTATGCGGTAAGCAAAGCTCAGTTTGAGAAAATTCTTTCTGGAATATTGAATTATTTTCCTGAATAGGAAATATCTTTGTATAGAGTTGTTTAAATAAGAAACTTTTTATACCTCTTGCAACTTTCAAATTTCAGATCATAGACAAGTGATGGACTTTTTCAACGCTGGAGAGACTCAGCTCAGATTCAGCAGGCTCATGGCTCTCTTCTCAGCACCTAAGCCTAGTCCATTCACCCTCTTGAGGGCATCTGGATCACCTTTCCCCAAACTCCAGAGGCATGTGGGCAGCCCTTGGTCAAACGCCTCCTCTAAATCTCTTGGTCTGTTCAGCCAAGAGAAGAGAAGAGTGAGGGGAGACCTCACTGCAGTCTGCAACTTCCTTGTGAGGGGAAAAGGAGATGCAGGCACTGATCTCTTCTCCTTGGTGACCAGTGACAGAACCTGAGGGAATGGCCTGAAGGTGCACCATGGGAGGCTTAGGTTGGCTATTAGGAAAAGGTTCTTCACACAGATGGTGGTTGGGCACTGGAACAGGCTCTCCAGGGCAGCTGTCATAGTACCAAGCCTGACAAAGCTCAAGAAGTATCTGGACAACACTCCTGGGCACAGGGGTAATTTATTGGGCTGTCCTGTGCAGGGCACGAGTTGGACTTTGATGATTGTTATGGGTCCCTTCCAACTCAGAATATTCTGTGATTCTATAAATTGTAGAGAAGCAAAAATTTGCAGTCATCCCACTCTGCTGTTAACTCTCCTCACTACTAAAAACTGAAAGTTATTTGAATTCACTTGATTTCAAGATAACTGTATCTTTTAACTGGATCTTTCTCTGGGAAACTTAAGGGACCTATAATATTCTGTATTTCCTCCCATATAGGTACTATATTCCAAATAATTTTCATTATTAATTTCGGTAAGATAAATAGCTCAAGCTCTTGAAATTTTCTCTTTACACCATTTTCTCTGTGCAATTTCTGGACCTATTTCTGTATCCAGATTGCTAATGCTCTTCTCAGGGGAATGCAAAGCAGCAATGCCACACTGCCAGTTCGGTTTATCCTCTTGCTCCTATCTGATACTTCTATGCTCACATATAAGGAGCAGCTAAGGGTGAGAGATGCCTTTTTGTGTCTGTCCTGGCCACAGTTTTGTTGCTATTTATTTTGCTTTCCACAGATTTTAGTTTTGTGTAATACTACACTTGTAATACTACACAATACCTACAGTTCACCAAGAAAAACATTCAATAAATCAGGTAGAATCCTGGTTCCTGCAGAATTACCCAAAAATTCCATGATATGAAGATCCAGAAACTTGTAAAGATCTGCTTATTTCTGGAATATCCACGTCCTTAAGAGAAGAACTGCTAGTTTTCAAAGCTGGTCTTAAACTACTAAATAGAAATATATACATATAAAGATCTTAGAAATTATCTGTAAATTTGTGACCTCCAGTCTGGACAGATTCAATGTGCTTATCTTTGGGCTTCAGGAGAATATTGTTTAGAAATATAAACTAAAACAAAATGGAGATATTCCCTTTGGCCTGATCTAGAGTTTGAATCCAGAGAAATCTTCTCTATCTGTATATTTTAGCTTACATATTTGTTGGAAATGCTAAGGGGGATTATATCTAGTCTTGCAGACCAATTAAAATTTGAAATCTTGGAAGATCTCTTCCCTAATCACATCCTATCACAGCAGATTGTGACACTTTACAGGAGACTCTAGATATGATTTCATTAGGTATTTCTCAAGTGTGAGATACAAAAGGCCTCATAAATCATTGTTAAATACTAGAAATTACTTATATCTTGATTATTAGATTACTCATATTACTTAATACTTGACCTGGAATTTCTATTGCCCACTTGAGCCCTTGGGGGTGGATGTAAGGACTTATATGGAAATGAATAACACAAAATGGAAGAGAGTTATAGTTAAAGAAAAGAAAAACCAAACAAACCAAGCAAAAGTAAAATCAAATAAACCAATGACCCAAAACTAAACAAGCATAAAATGCTCTTAGGCCTTCATCTTCCTGGCAAAGGCCATGAGTCAGAAGGTCACTTGCCCAACAATGTGAGCAGTGCTGGTGCTCCAGGCTCCTGGGCAGTCCTCTCCAGCCACTCAAATTTTGCTTCAGACACCACTAAACTTGTTATTATTCTTGCTGAGGATCTGCTTTAATCTCAGTTTGCCCACCAGTCTGTTTTTGTAGCTTTCAGAAAAGCCAGGTTTATTCTGTGAAGCTGTTAATTGCTGACTTGTTAGTATTAATGTGTTTGCTACATGCCACTTGTTATAAATGAGAGAAAGAACAGCTTTTTACTAACCTATCTCTAAGTAGAGATATATTATACTTCATAAATTATCTCTATATTTAAATTTCTTGCAGTTTATTATTTTTTAATAATATGTGGTATTTCTATAGGAATATGTTGCCCATTACAAGTCTTTCCTAAGAACCATAATGTAACTAGGTGAAAAAAACCAGCCTAACTTCAGCATGTGTCCTAACCTTTGAGAAAAGCGTCATGACCTTAAAGGATTGAAATTATGTCTGCCTGCCATTAAAGAGACTTCCATTTAAAAAACCAGCTTTGACAAGAGCAGGCTACAAGGAAGAGTGTATTTCTGTGAGCACAAAAGGAGCACAATACATAAAAAGACATTTCAAAAATAGTGAGGCAGTTGAAGGAGAAGAGAGACCCTTTCAGTAAGCCACTCAATCCATCTGGTAAGCGCTATAAATTTATCTTCATCCCAGTGTTTACTCCATAACTTCCCTGTGAGTATAGTAAGCTCTAAGTTTTCTCCCTTTACTTAATTGCAGCACTCATCCACAGAATGCAGGTATGTATTTGGATTACTCCCTTAAAACATTTAGAATCTCTTATCCTTTAAAACACAGACTCTCCCTTTTCTCTCTACAGACTGCGTGTTCTTTCCTCCACGTTAGCAATGTAAAAGAAAACAGAATACATGCTGTCATAGTGATGTAATAGTTGTTTGCTGGTAGCACCCAACCACATTACAATTTTCTTTCCGTTTAAAATATTTTTACATTTTCTGTCTTAAATAATTGTTTGTTGAGGTATGTAGCTGTGCTCTCTGCAGTATGTTGACTTGATGAAGTAGTATATGTTTAGTATTGGGAAAGATATATCAATTACTTCTTCATAAATGGCTTGCAAATATCTAGTGAAGGCTCCTGCTCTGTTCAGATTTTTATCCTTAATACCGTGCCAGTGCACCATCTAGGAACTGATGAAGGCATGGAGCTAACTGTCCAACGTCCAAGGGTTCTTGTTGCATTCTTGACTGGGATGACATTATTTAGCCAAACCATTACTTGTTTGATCTACTACTGTGATTGCCTTGATTAACTCTTATATTCCGGCTCCCTCACTATATCATTCAATTCATTCATTCATTTACTTCAATAATTTCCTGTTTCTGAGCCACTTACACCATTATAGGAATCACATTATTGACTGGAGAGAAAGCCCTAGGTTATAAAGACCATCTACTTCACCCCAGGAAATCTGTTTGGTTTTTTATATGATTCAGACTGTCAGAAGTTACAGTTTCCCTTTTCTGGCTCATTTGGCTCAGGAGAACCTTGACAGGCTGCTGAGACGAAATGGAAGTAGAAACACAGTAAAACAGAAGGAAAGAAGACTGGGCTACCATGGTCAGCTCATTGACCAAGCATGTGTTCCCAGCCAGTCATCCCCTTAAGGTAGAAGCCATCAGCTGGGAACAGAAAATCTATTTGTTTTGTAGAGTGGCAGGAGCCCTCTGCAAAACGCTTGTGGTCCAAGACACAGCCAAGGTGTCAATGGCCCTGGTGTACTTCACAGAATTTGTTCCCAGCCTCTAAATAAAAAGAAAGTTATAGACAAAGTTGATTTTATTTGGATTTGTGAAGTCAAGGGGTTCAACATTGTGAAACACCGGGCTGAAGGTAGTCACACGGTGCTATCCTTTGAGACAGGTGTTACAGGAAGGGGAGATGGTCAGAGCATGGCTCTGGGGTGGGCTTTGTGTGTGGCTCAGATGTGCCAGGAGCAGCATGTGGTGTGTGATGTCCAGTGAGCAGTGTGCAGTGCCCAGTTAATTGTTCTTATCTCAACCCATGATCTTTACTTTTTGTGCCTCCAATTTTCATCTTTAGCCCGCCATAGAGAGGGAGAGGGAGAGGGAGAGGGAGAGGGAGAGGGAGAGGGAGAGGGAGGCAAGAAAATGGCACATGGTTTGGAGAGTCTCAGTGGGAGCACTAAATGGGAGAGTACCATTCCTAAACCACAACAAGGTGCAATGGTGCCATATGAAGATTTAGATGCATGACCTATAGGGTCAAGATACAAGAATTAAAACTATTTGAGTAACTAAAGAACCTTGGTCTTGTTCATCATTTTTATCATCAGTTCAAATTGTATGCCCAGACACAACCTTTCTGTCAGCTTCTGCCCCATTCACCATGCACGAGGCATATACAGACAGGGGTTTAAAGATCTCAGAGCTCTGAATGTTGATGGTTTTATTTCTTATTAAACTTTGAAAGCAAAGCAAAGGGCACAGAAATGCAGAACAGGTGTGGTTATAGTTTTCCTGGTAAGCATGGGCTGCACCTTAGGCCTCCCTTGTATTAAGGACTGTGCAGCCATGAAGAGGGATACAGTGTCTGCTTATGAGAAAATGTTTAATATTGCAGTCTCAGATGAAGAAGGATATCTGAGGGTGATAAAAAGTATGTGAGGAGAAAGGGCCTGAGATAACATTTAAAAGAGCAGTTTTACCCAAATCCATGGTGATATTCCTTCAAATCTTCCCCTATGATTCGCATCGCATGATGACCTTTAAACACAGCTTCCTTATTCTGAATTGGGCAGTGATAAACTAAAATAGCTGTGTTTAGCGTGTTCCTTTGTTTCTGCTAAAAACACCACAAAAGCCCTTTAGCTGGTATAGTCATCAGCCTTTTCAAAAACTGGCTCTGTGACTTCTGAAGACCTCTGGCTATCCCTTACCTCTTGAGCCTCCTTTTGTTTGTTTGAACCATCACATCTTTTCTTACCTTAAGGTTATAAACCCTTCAAAGAAGGGGCTGTCTTTCACTTTTTTTTCTGCTTGTTGCTTCAGTCTATTATAAACTAGAAGAGACTGTATTAATGAAAATGAGAATACTTACTCATTTGAATGTGTTTATTCAGGAAACACTCATAATATTCTTGACATACTTCTAACTGCACAGGAACAGAAGGGATACAACCCATAAGCCAACTAAAGCAGGAGCATTTCATCCTCAACCCCCATTGCTTTATTATTATCATAGTTTTAACAGTCAGACACAAGTAGTTCCACCCTGTTTTAACTTAGAACCCACTTTCAATAAAGTTAACTTTATCAAAAGGTGGTCACACAGGTGGGTTTGTTGTGAAATACTTGGAAGTTAAACATGTGAGGGCACATTAGATAGTGGGAGAATACACAACCTTTAAAAGGAAGTAATAAAATCCTGATTGCAAACTCATCATTCTGAATCATTTGAAACCTCTAAAGTAAATAAACCTTATATCCCTTGGTAAATAAAGTAAATAAACCTTATATCCCATGCAGCCATTGCAGATGACTTTGTTATTTTGTTCTTTTTTTTCTGGGTTTATTTTTATTTGACTGAACTAGATCCTGATCCATGTATCTGCTAGGCTTTCCTCTTTAATTTAAGGCAGCAGTTTGAGCGAAAGAAGCAGTAAGAGGCAAGAAAGTAAAGGTGCTTGTGTATTATTGGGAAATGGGATTTTCAAAGCAATCATGGCTAATATAATGAATAGAAGGCAGATATAAAAAATTAACTTTAAAAAAGAACTTTTATGTGATGGTGAATAGGAGGGTAAGGAAAAGATTCGCTGCATCTGAGGAAATGAGTTTGTCTGTTCTTTGAGTGCTGAAGGATTGTGCCACAATTTTGGGAAAGGCCAGAAGGAGGGTAATATATCCAAGATGCATGCAGGTAATGAGCTGGCTGAAATAGCTGAATAAGAAGAGCAGATAGGCAGGACTATAGTCTAGAAAGCACTGGGAAGATAAACATGGCTGAAGATGTAGGTATACAGAGAAAGTGAGGAAGAACTGTTAAAAATTGCAGTTCAGTTGTGAACCAGAGTAGCAGAAAATATGGTACTGATGTGATCAGTGCTTAAGAAAAGCATGGAAGTTTGCAAAGGATTGAAAGGAGCTCAGTTTTGACCAACTTAATTTTAAGCTAATCATCAGCTATGAGAAGAAAAGAAGAGAGGAAATATTTCATTTGATCAAAGGAGATTATTTGTGGGTGACAGAATAGTTTAAAATAGTTGCAATTTTTTTAAGGTTAATTATAGTAAGTAGTTCAAGCATATTATGCAGAGCATATCATCAAAGGAAGGGTCATAGACAAAGTAGACAGGGACCAAGAACCGTTTCTCAAAGGAGAAAAGGGGGAAATTACCTGAAAGAAATACTGAACTGGCATTAGGGAGGATGGATAGTCACTAGAGAAGACAGCAGCACTGCAAGGAGGGTCAGCAAGATCTTCAGATGTGGAGTGTATTCAGCAACATCAGAAAGAGTAGAGAGATACAGGTAGGGGTTGAGGTGTTTCTCTGTGAGGTTGTTGATACAGACCTTAGTCAGAAGCAGGAAGGGCAAAATGAGGGCTGGAGCTGAATACAAGAGTTGAATCATCACAACCTGAGGCAGGGTGCACTCCTCCAGTAAGGTGGCAGCTGGTGGCAGCACCAAACAAGCACTTTGTAAAGCTCGCTTTCTGCTGACATCCTACACTTTATGCTTCTCCAATTTTATGCATAAAGTGTTGCCTCCAGGTGCTGCACTCATACTTTCAAAAGGCCTTTGTAAATGCATTTCCAGATGTACCTCTAGCTGCACTCTTCATGTTCTTGTTCTTGCTGGCAGAAGTGTAGATGGACCTGCCTTGTCCAGAGTCCTCATGTCCTGATGGATCCTCCATTGTCCAACATGTCTACCATTTTTGCCACTGCTTTCTGTTAAAGTCACTTGAAGACTGATGTGATTCACTGGCAGCTTGGTCATATTTTGAAACTTTCTGTGACTCTCACTCATTGAGATAATTTCATTAACTGTACGTAATTTGAAAATTTTATTAAGAAATATTGTAGTTTACATTATTTGAGTTCACTCTTTGGCAGAAAGTGTCCTTATTCTTTAAACTTGTGTAATATATTTTCAATAGTATGGAACAATTTTGGGAACCATGTTTATATATCAAGGAGTGTTTTTACAGATGGTCAACCTATGTATGTGTCAACACATTGACCATTTGGAAGACCTTCTAATGAGCTGTAGGGTTATAAATTGACAGTTAATGTACTTAAGCTCTTTCTGTTGTCTCACAGTGCCCTATTTCTCCCTATTGCCTTCCTCATCACTTCCTTACCTTCCTTCCTTACCTTCCCCAGAATTTGCCCAGCTGTAAAAGGGAATGTCAAGTGAATCAAATGTGTCACTTTGTAATTCAACAATTTTGTGAACAGCTTACTGGTGCAAAGAACATCTAATATGCAAGAACATTTGTCTGTGGGTACCAAATCAGTGCATGAAAAGCTAAAGCTGATGATGAAGAGATGCAGTCTTGCCGTGAAAAGGACTAAGACTAAACTCAGACCAAGTGTTTCTGAAATGCATAGAAACCCCTGGCACTGGGAGACTTGAACTTTAACTCTTCAGAAAATACCTTATTAAAGCAGGAGGTTCTCCAGTTATGTACGCATTGTTCTTCTTTATTAGTAGTCCACTGTTCAGAATAATAATTTGGAATAGGAGACATGGAAAGTGCCGAGCTAGACAATGGATCTTGCTGAACTCAACAGCAGAACACCTGTTCATTTACTGAGAAAAGAAGCTGCATTTCCAGACAAATTTTTTTCTGACATCAGCAGTGGCATAAGGAAGAAAATATATGTCTTGGAAACTGTTTTCCACTAATTTGCCGTTCCATGGGTGGGAGCACTTGTGTGTTGTTTCCTGAAAAGAGGTGGTGACCTAGAAAGAAATTAACAGGGAAAAGTAGGATGTAGCAGGGTTTGTTTTATTCTTAATTACTACTTTCCTGCATTTTCTCCTTCTGTTCAGTCAGCATAGAAATTGCAAAAGGATAATAGTGTATTTGAGATAAAAATTAAGCTGAAGAAACATTATGGGATGGTGGAAAGGCAAAAGTGTCTCACAGTGGAATAAGACTGGAAAAACAGGAAAAAGTTAGAAAAGACAAATACTTCGAAGCCTTAATTTTGCCAACAGACATTAGTGTTCTTTATAATAAGAAATATTATCATATAAATATTTTGTAAAAGAAGAAAGTAATTTACTGACATATTCCTCCATATTTAATTCTTGACTATTTATAAAGCTTCTATGGAAACACACGATCCAAAATACTGAAAGGACATATATGAGTTGAGCATACACCTGACCATGCAGATTACTTATAACAAATAAATTACTTCAAAATTGCTTCCTCTGTTACATAAAAGCCATTACTACAGGTCAATTAACAGAATAATGATCAGGGAGACCATATCTAACTGGCTTAATTCTTTGCATGGTTGGCCAAATTTTCACTGTGCATGTTTATCTGGATTCAAGCTTTGAGTTTTACAGAATGGAGACTCTGACAAGTTGTTACTGTGGTTCGCTCACACAGTAACCTCCACTTCATTTCAAAACAGGAGAATTTTAAAATAAGCCTAGCATTGTGCAAGCTTTCATGCAGCATCAAAATCACACAAAATTATACTAACAAATAAACACTGATTTTTCTACTACCAAGTTGCATTTATCATACTGTGAGGAAAGGCAACATATTCCATAGAAGACACTGGAAGCATTCAAATGGATTTGCAAAACATGGTACTTTCACGCTGCTATTTCCCTTGATACACGTTTAGCTGCCTGAAAGATTTACATTGTCACTCACCACCTTTGTTTCCCAGTGCCTTCCAAATCAAATTTTGAACAGCAGTGAAATACCTAAAAGAACCCCTATTTCAGTAAGAAAGAAAAAAGTCAAGTGTCTGTCTCCAAGTGGCTCAGTCTCACTGCAGAACCACCATGGCTTAGGGATGTTTTTGTCTGTGACTGTTACTCTGCTGCGAGACTTGCATGCATTTCACCCCTGTAAAAGTTGATTAGAATGACTTCCAGTTCTCACACATGAGGAAGAAAATAAGCTTTCTCTCTCATTTTCTTCTCTCCTGAGCTCTTTAACCTGTGAAAAAGAAACATATGTAATTAAATTCTCATTGGATAAAAAGTGGTACATTCCCATAGCATTACTTCTAGTTGCTGGATTAGCCAGAGACAGCTGCATGAGATGTCTGTGTCCCTCATCTGGAATTCAGCAACAACATTTCCATCAGTGCAACCAGCTTCCTTCCACTGTCTGCCTTGGAGGTCAGTGAAAATGCTGTGAAAATAAACCAGGGTCATAACTATCCAACATAAAATATTTACAGCAAGAAATACATTGACCAAAGGCATTTCACTTAGCACAGGGCATTTCATCTTAGTTCAAACACCGGCTTGTGAAGTTACACTGAGGGCTTCAGTGGTTTTTGTCTCTTATATTTATCTCCTGTTGTCCTCCTTGTTAATATTGTGTGCTTATATTCTGAAAAATATTCTGTTGACACAAATGCACTAGAATCCGCAAAGGTACAAATGCCATATTTCTTAGTTCTCACTGCTGATCTTTACTATTTAATCAAAAAGAAATACCATGTTTTTATAGCTTAACTTTTTGCTGAACCAAATTAATGAAAAGATTACCCTAAACTCAGGATACCTGGAAAGAGCTCTGCAGAAATTTCATTTTCTCAGCATTTCATTTCTAGTAAAACTGGTGTGGTTGTACCATTCTGCAGCGGTGATTTGTGAAGGAAACGGTGAGGCTAAATGCACTGAAAATCTGACACGTTCCCTGAGCAACAAAGGAACTCAAGGCAAATGTTACAGTATTACTGACAATCTAGCAGTGCTTGTTTAAGCATTTGCTTCCTAAACAATAAAATGCAGTATTAAAAAAACAAAAAGTCACACAGGCTGCTCTGCCTTTTCTTTCTCGTTGGATTAGCTTTCTTGTGCTGTTTCTATTTATTCTCTTTTTAATTAAAAGCTTGTCTGCAGTAGCTGCTTATGAACCATGGTGCTCTCTTCAGTGTGGCACTTCCTGCCAGATGCCCTTGTCCTTGAAGGTTTTCTCCTTGAGATCAGGGAGATTTTTATCATTTCATGCCTTGCAATATCACCTCCAGCTCTCAGTAAGTGCAAAATGAACAAACCACAGGGAAGTTTCTGATCTGAAGACAGTATATTCTGTCCTATAGCACTGGAGAAAAGGCACATTACTGGCAGGTGAGAGTGTTGTGGTGGTTCATTCTTGGGGATTTGTGTGTTTTTGCATTTTATCCAGTTCACTGTCAAGCTCAGGCTAAGAGATCTGAAGCACCATGGCCAGAGAGACAGGACATAGAGTTTGCTCCATGTCCCAAAGCCTGGGAGGGACCTCAGATATTGTGAGAGACTGGACTGCTGGTGAATAACAACTCAAACATTATACCACTTACAGTAACCACACAGATGCTGTAGGAGACTGGACTGTTGGTGCAAAGGGTCCAAACAAACTGCTGCGTGCTTTCCTAGTTATGCACAGAGGGGCCTCCCAAGTCCTGAAGGGTGCACACATCTGAGGCTACAAACTGGGTTTCCAGGTAAGGGAAAGGGCCAATAAGAGGCAAATCCTGCAGAGTGAGATAAATATTTCTTATCAAGCCAGTGTCCTCTCTTATGACTCAGCTGTGAAACCCACCCTCAGAAGTACCGGGACATTCACCTGCAGGATGAAGGATTCACCTCAGCTGATGGGCCGTGATTGATTCAATCACGATGCACTGACTTTAGAGACGGCAGCAATATCTAGAAAAGTATCAAAGACTCATGAAGTGTCCCATGATCGAGTATTACCTCATCCAGGTACAGGGGTGCAGGGGTCATTCTCACCTAGCCTCAGCATAATAAACTCCACGGACCTGGTGTTTTGGGGACTTTTCTCCTCACCACTTGGTGGATACAGTCTACAACAACCATCTCAACAAGACTGCAATCACTGAGAAGACCAGAAGAGAGCCAACAGGGTGTTGCTGGATTCTACAGAGTAGTGATATTTATTTCTACTTCATCTGTTCCTCTGTCACTCTCTTTTTCTTCCCCCACCCCTTTGCCTATCTCTCCCTCTACCTCAAATTACTGTTAAAGAAATAGCTATACTATTGACTTCAGCATATCTTATTTGCACCTTAATTTGGGTAGAGGCATCCCTCTAATAATTGTAATTTTAATAATTAGATCTTAACAGATACCCAGACTCTATGTCTCTTGGTCTAACACCAGGGATTTTCTTTCAGATAAAATGGTTCTCTGATTTATAATTTTCCTCACTTGGTGTTGTCTATTTGCTTTCATTTCATGTTTCCATAAAGTAAGTATTTTAATTCTAAGTAGTTGTCCTTCTTCCATATTTTGAAGTTGCTCTCCATTTCTGTATAATATCATTACCAGTAATCAGTCCTGGAAGCACAGCTCTCAGATTCCTTACAGTGAAATCACAATGCACTTCTCACCTTAATCTCTTGTAATTCCTTTGGTTCTAAATTAGGTTTCCTCTCTGTCTTTCTACCTCTTGTCTGCTCTCTTTCCTGCAATCCTTAATGGCAGCTAAATCAACAAAAGCTATAATTATAACTCAGATCCAGCATAAAAAAAAAAAAAAAAATCCCTTCACATTTCACTCATGTTCTGGTGATGTCTGCTTGCAGAGGCCAGTTCAAATCCCCAGGCTTCATGGTGTGATTCCATAGTACTTTAACACCAAGTGTTGTGTTAGAAGATTATAGTAAAGTGAGAGACTGAGCTGTGTCAAACATCCTCTGTTGGATCTTATTTTGCTTTCACTTCCCATCACTTCTGTCAATATTCTGTCTTCAGTACCCTCACAGATTTTATCGAGCTGGGATTCATACAAGGGAACATGGAGGGAAGACTGCTCACTCCTAAAGAGATGTCAGCTTGGAAAAATCTGGGGAGTTTTCCAAAGAAAACTGACAGGAGAGGTTTGATCATTATTTGAAGTGACAGAAGGTAGACATACTCATTACAAAGTAGCTGCAGTGGCTAAACCTCTGACTGTCAACACTTTCAAAAGAAAGAATGACTACTTTTTCTCATGTGAGTTTTTGAATTTAATAACCAAGAAAATCAGTGGCAGCCAAGCTCCATTTGTGGCAACTGTGTAGCTGCCTCTTGGTACCCACAGGAATAATTAGAGTAAACTGGAACGCTAAACGTCAAGACTAGGGAAATATGTACAGAATGTCAGTTGAAAATCTTAAGAAAAAATTCTGTTACCATGAAATAGACTTTTAGTGCTCTGAAGGATTCATAATCACAATGCACATTAGAGCACATTAGAAGTGGCTGAAATAAAAAAGAAATAAAACTTTATGTTTTCAAGTGCCCAGAAAATAAGTTGTAGGATAAAATATATAATCCCTGAGGTGCACTGATTCTCCAGGCTGTAAAGCTGCATGAAGAAGTAGCAACTCTGGTTGTGGTTGGAGCCATGGTTACACAGAAGAACCATTCAGGGGACAACCAGTGCCAGCGTGGCTCAACCCAGACAACACCTTGTGCCAGAGAAACTTGCAACAACTCACAGCTGGCAGGAAACTGATTTTTGTTCTTTTAATATTTTTTTAAAGGATAAAAGTGAGGGCTTCTTTTCTAGACACTGAGAGGGTGTTTGGGAAAAAGGGTTCAAAGGGTAGTGTTAAAAAAGAGAAGAGGAAGAAAAAAGTAAAGCACTGACTTCTTCAGTTCTGGGATGTCCTTTCAAAACAGCTTTCTTATATTTCTCTGCCACTGAAGTTGTAGCTACATCATGAAAGCCAACAGTAATTGGAGTTATAACGAGAGCAAAAAACAGATCAAACTAGGTATTATCCTCAAAAATTAAACCCTAGAAAAAAAAGATATCCCACAAGTATAAAAGGGCTAAAATCTCAACAGCAAATCACTACCAAGCATGTTGTGTGCACATGGTGTTAGCAAGTGGAAAAGGAAGGAAGAGCTCCCAACATTCCCAGTTGCAGAATTTGAGAGCAAAATCAGGAAGAAAGAGGAAGAAGACAGCCAGAAAGGCACCAGTGTCCATGTACCTCTGAGTATGCACAGCAAGACCCTCCTGGCCCATCTCAGTTATTCACTCAATATTTATAACAGTTCAGAGACACCCAAGCTATTTATTCTGCTTTTGATAGAAGTGAACATCTCTTCACATCCAAAGAGGCATCTGGAATGATATTCTGGATTACACACTGGTGACTCAGCAAGCATAGCACTAACTCTAATGAGTGAGAGGAATTGTTTAATAGCAGTAACATGTTCCATCGGCTTGTACACCCTACGGGCACAGGTAGCCTTCTGACTTGTGGTGTTTGTGTGCATGTCTACAGTTCTCCTCCCTTTAAAAAGGAGCCCTGCACTCTTTTTCAGCAACAATGGACTAGAAATCCCAGAGATTGTGAGAACGGAGTAGAGTCTAAACCAGAGAAACTAGGTAGTTGCCCAAGCTGTAAGATGAAGCAAACATGGGTCCTTTGTGAACATTTATGTGTAACTTCTTCTTTTTTTTTCTTGTGTGCTTAGTGAATATCCAATATGTGACCTGAGTTTGAAGTGACACTTATTTAAAGATGCATGTATCAATTTGGACTAACAAGTGAAAAACCTACTGGGTGTTACAGAATTTACAAAAAACTTGATTACAAAAAAAGCAAACAGGTTTGGGTTGGGTTTTTTCTTTGTTTGTTTGTCATTTTTTTTCATAGAATCTTAGAAGCTAGAGAAAGATGGACATAAGTACTGTCTTTCTCACTAACCATGAAGATGGGATTGTTCCTTACTGAGACAATGAAGGGTGCCAGTAACAGACTTGTGTACATTGTGCTTCCAGTATGTCCTGGTGAAAACTGCTGAGTCATGCTACGTGTTCACAAGTGCAGGGGTATTTCTACTGTTAGCTCAGTTTCCAATTCTGATTGTCACCATCACTCCCTATTTACGTATGTGTAACATTTCCCAGTGGCCATATTTTCACAGGTTTGTGTTTGTAATGACTGCCTAAGCAAACCATACATGTTTACCTCCACTAATCTTGCCTGAAAATCTACAAAAACATTGCCTCCATTTCTTCTCAGGTTAGCCCAAATGATTTCAACTATATGAGAGCATGCACTAGTATTCTACAGCACATTTCTGGCTGCGGAAGTCCTAGTAATGTAAAATGTCCGTACTGCTCCTGTTTTTGCATTTGTTTCTGAAGATTGAAAAACACTTCTCTCAATCCATATCTTTATGTGTATCATGTAGAAGTGGAAGTCCACTGGGTTTTGGCAGGAAGGAAGTATTGCTTCAAATGCTCTACAGCATCATGACACACTTAATTTGTGTTTGCTTTGTTATCTGCTAAAAGCTGCTGATCATTATCTGTGCTACTGCTGCCTGTTTCATTGCCCCAGCCCCCTCACAGCATTGCAGTTCATTATTTCAGCCAACGGGTAGAGACTTCCACTTATCCTCATTGAACTGCAGCCTATTTATTTCAGTCCATTTACACTCATTTAAATCTCATTTTCATTGAGATA
Source organism: Dasyornis broadbenti (assembly GCA_013397935.1). NCBI lineage: Eukaryota > Metazoa > Chordata > Aves > Passeriformes > Dasyornithidae > Dasyornis > Dasyornis broadbenti. Next base: position 271,050 of record VZRN01006754.1, on the reverse strand, counting down.
CTTTTGTATGCCACCCCTGTTACCTTAAATATTTGCAATTCTTCTCAGCTTAGACTTATATGAAAATATGTCAGGCATCCTATCTCATTTTTCAACCAAATCTTCATTCAATAGTAGGCAACACAAGACTGAAGCCCATCCTGTGCCACTCCATACGTGTAAGCAAGCTGGAGGTCATTCCCTGTGCTATTCCCTGTGGTTTTCTCAAGACCTATGTCATGGCTTTTGGTAGTTTCCCCTGGACAGCATTGCTCTAGTCTGCCTATGATCATGCCATGGGACACAGTGCAAATAAACACTCTAAAGCCAAGATACTACATCTCCACTTTCTTACTTTACCACAAAGCTACTTACATCATCATTGAAGGAAATTAGACTGGTCTGACATGATCTATTCTTGGCAAATCCATGTTGGCAGTTACTTACCACTTCATGAACTTCTTGGCACTGTCCCAGAATGTGTACATTAGCAAAATGCTGATAGGAATATTTGGCTGTATCTCAGGAGCAGTAAGACAAGAGAGGACTTCCAGCATCCTTCTCTTTTTCTGTATTTGTCATCTCTATCAATATCCTCACTCAAAAACCCCTGTTACTGCACTCCCTCCCCTGTGTTTGAACAAGTACAGACAAAGTGATGTGGCCAAAAATTTTAGTGTGACTCCTTGTTCTCTTAGCTGAATGTGCTCATCCACATATGGGACACTTGCGCTACCAAGGGCATCACTGTTCTGTGTAGAGAGACCTTTGTGTGTCACTGCTTCAGGAAAATCACAGCCCACACTCTAATGCTTTATAAAGTTAATGGTTTGACTGACAACTTTATTTCACTTCATGTAGGTTGGAATTGAAACAGCTGTGCAAACTCTTTTCTGGTGGTCTTGGGATACAGATGGGAAAGAGGGAGCATGAGGAGAAAGGACAGGATAATAAAATATTTAGGCACATGAATGGGAAAAACACATGGGTAATGTGCATCATTAACAAAGATACCACAAATGCCTATGAAGGACACATGAGAAGACAAAAATAGCCAGATCTGTGTGTGAATTGCAGAAGTTTAGTGAGCACAGCCATAACTCATACTCATGTTCATTTCTTTGTTCATGTAGAAAATATTGAACCCAAATGTCTGGCCTTTACCCTTCTGAAGACAGAAGAAAATACTCTACCTGAATCCGTGTGGTCTGTGCTTTAACAATAATGGCAGACAAACCAAAGTGGGTCTGTAGATGCTTGATCTGCCTTCTCCGTTAAACAGAGTTCTGATCCCACCGGCATAAATGCCAGCATGTGAACACTGGTTCTGTTTATGCTGCTTCAGTCAGTGAAAGGCCATGGACACAGCTTGTGGGGTTCTGAACTTCTCAGGCACATCTTTGGTTTTGCCCAACTGAACACAATACCAGAGCCACTGTGGGTACCAGCACACCAGCAAGAATAAAAAACCAGTACTGTCTTCTCCCCACTGTCATTCTCCTCTGTCAAAAGTTTGAAACAGGAAGTTTTAACATGATACTACTCCCTTACATGAACATTCTGCCTCTTCTCCTTTTTTTTTTTTCCCCCGTACTACAGTGCTTTGCACTTCTTCCCATCATTAAGACATTTACATGAAATACTGAACTGATTAATGTGGCATTTTCCACTAAACTGTTTCAGGAAATGCTGCACCTTACCAGTAGGATGCTTTTGAATAATTTAATCTCCTTAGTATAATTAAAACTACCTTCTGAAGTTAGTACCTATTTTCCCTGGAGAAACTCATCAAAATGTCAAGTGTTCCTTCTAGTGGAACGGCAATCCCATACTACAAACAAATATATTTATCCACTCTTGCTTGCAAGCAGAAGACCTTTGCCCCTATTCTTTGTCACTTCATTTTTTAACATAAGCAAACAGTGCATGAAATATTAAACAGTCTTTATGCAGAAAGTGACAGATTATTTAAAAATGACTGAAGAAAAGAAATTAAATACCACAGTTAACAATAATTAGAAGTCTTCTGTTGTATTTTACTAACGATTTCAGTGTGACTCTTAAAATGAAGTTTAAATGCTTATTTAAAAATGGAACAAATGTTATGAAACAAAATAGTTGCTTCCCTTAGCTTTCTCAGGGCACTATTTTGCCTTAGAGAAAAGGAGAGTTGTGGTGCCACCACCTGGAGATCTGCAGCAATTCTGTCCACAGATTTCAAGTTTTTGAGAGTTGCTGGGACTGAATCCACAAATTTACAGCTGAATCTTGGGCGAAACTCCTGTTAAAAGGATAAAAAATCTGTTCAAATTGTGTTTGAGAAACTCCAGTGGTAAGAAGATGCATTTTAAAAATTAATCACATCAGTGTTATGTTTACCACAAAAAAATCCTGACTGTGTGCATCACACACACAGCCACTTAAAGCACTCACTTGCTGTTCTCTTGCCCATTGCTGAGATGTTCTGAAAGTGAGGACTGGCCTTTCCCTGCAACCTTCAGCTATGGGCCACATGACAATAATTACCTAGCCTGAAATCCAAAACTACTAGGTAGAATATAAGTCCACAGCCATGTGCCTTTGTACAGTTGGCCAGATTTTGCAGTATGTATTTGAGATTCTTTGTACTGTTTTTATTTGCTTTTCTTAATTTCAATGAAAGCCCAGCTAGAAGTTATGACATGCATTTAGGGAACTGAATAAATTTCAGCTAGAACCCACACTATATATGAAGGACTGGCATCTCTTCAGCTTGTTATTATTATTTATAATTGCTCTTCTTGTTCAACTTGGATGTAAAGTACAGTACAGTCTTAGCTAGAGAGAAAGATAAGACTATTAAATATCTGTTGATCATTAGCTTGACCAAATTAGAGATAGAAATAAAACAGTGAAATATCTGTTGATCATTAGCTTCCCCCTCCTAAGCTGTCATATATGTCATTGAAGTTTTTATAGGAAACAGTGTATGTTTGTGCAATATGCAAAACAATATCAAAGATTAATATTGTCCTATCTAACCTAGGCCACCTGGGAAGAATGCATCCTGTCTAAGCTCGTCAGGCTAGATCCTCCATAGTCACCGTGGACAGAGAGAGACACCGCTGGAATCCTTTCCCCTGCAACAATTCCCTAAACCTTATGCAACAAACTACCCTCTGGAAAAGTCCATCTGTCCCCATCAACCCTAGACATAGCCTGCATACTCTTCACACAGTAGAAAACTTGCAGATGGCCAAATGCCTGGGGTTTGTACTTCCACCTGTTTCTAACAACATAAAAGGATTCATATAAGCCTAGTGGAAGAAATTTCTCCATTATGCATTGTACAAGAGAAACTGAGTGAGAGCTTTCAGATACATCTTTGGAGGAAAACAGTTCTCTAGCCATATCTGCAAAGATGTTGCCTTTATTCCCACTGGTGGCATTTACATACATATGTATTAGTCATAACTACTCTGCACTTCCTGCAGCTAATCCTCCTGCAATGTTCCTATTATAAGATCACCAGACATGGGGGGAATGACTGTCTGACAACACTGATTAGTTTAATGCATAACATAATTTCATTAGTATATTGTAAGTACACTTGACGTTTAAACAGTCCCATTTCATAGTTTGCAAACATTTCAAATCTAGCACATCAACGCTATACAATGTTAGTTGCTCTAACTAATCCACTAAAGGAAGCCTGTTGCTTTTGTATGTAACGGAAAACCACAACAAATTTCTTTCATTTATTGGTCTATTGTACCAAGCATGCATAATCTTCAAACTGTTAACAAAATTTCAAGCTGTACGTCCTTAAACCCTAAATGCTCTTATTTTGTATATGTCCATTATCTACTAAGTCTAACCCCACAGCATTCAGCAGTTGTCTATGCACAGGCAGACAGATAGCAATGCAATGCACCCACCCAGTCATCCCAAGAATGCCTTTGGGAGTCTCTGCCACCAATATGCATGAGCTTTCTATCTTCTGATAAGCCAAAATTGTCAAGGATCAGTTTGTTGGGGCTTTTTCAACTTTTATCAAGAAAATAAACTTCTGTGGTTTTAGTTCTTTAAATAATCTTGAGAGTGTAAGTTATGCACCATTATGGTGTCCAAATGCCTGTGTATGGGATGATTCTGAGGAAAGAGCTATGTGGTAAGGTTCTGGATTCAGAAGTACCACAAAACATGTTCATCACAGCAGTTATTAGCTGTTACAAGTGTCCCTGCAGTGCTTCTGTCCTGGACCAGCCGAGATGATCCTAAAGGGCTCCTGGAGCAGATTCAACCATCCCTGCTGCGCCCTGCTGAGTCTCTCAATTGGTCCTGCCCTCCTGCACCTGGTTTGGGCATCGCTGTCCCACATCTCTTCCAACCCTGACTGTAGGAGGTGTCTTGGCTGGCATGGCCCAGGACCAGGCAAGCCAGCCTGCCATCACAGGCAGATCAAAAGAGAACAGCTCAAGGTAGATAGTCCACTGACAACAGACTGAAGTGCAGGCTCTTTATAGTGATTTTTTTTCATTCCTCAACATCATCAGTGGGGTAATTGAATTATTTGATAGCATTTTCTTTACCTGTAGAGTGAGGATTACCGTATGTCCTGCTTATACAGCTCATGTGGAGAGCCAAGATAATTAAATAGTGAATATTTGTAAAGGGATGTGTCGTGATTCAATCCCAGCCAGCAACTAAATACTACACAGCCACTTAGCCTGCCATTGGGTTGGGGGAGAGAATCAGAAGAGTAAAAGCTAGAAAACTTGTGCATTGAGATAAAGACTGTTTAGGTAAACAAAAGCCATGCACACAAGCAAAGTAAAACAGGGAATTAATCCAGCATTTTGCTTGAGCAGGCAGGTGTTCAGCCTTCTCCAGGAACACAGGGCCCCATCACATGTATTGATGACTAGGGAAAAAAACCAGCATCCGTCTGAGTGTCCACTTCTTCCTTCTTCTTCCCCCAGCTTTATACACTGGGAATGATACCATATGGTATGGGATTTCCTTGTGGTCAACTGTCCCAGCTGTGTCCCCTCCAAACTTCCCAGGCACCCCCAGGAAAGGATGGGGGAGGGTGTTTCTAAGATTTATTTCACTTCACATTATCCTACTCTGATTTAATTGGTAATAAACTCAATTTAATTTCTCCAATCCAGGTCTGTTTTCCACATAACAGTGACCAGTGAGTGACCTCTCCCTGTCCTTTTCTTAACTCATGAGACTTTCATTATAGTTTCACTACCACATCCACTTGCAAAAGGTAGTGACAGAATGGCCTTGGTGGACACCTGGCCCCCAGCCAGGGTCAAACCACCACAAACACAAGTCATATACTAGCTATTGTGAAGAAAATTAATGCTAGCACAGCCAAAACCACAGCCACAGCATGGTATGGTGTGGAAATGATGGATTTGAACTCTGGAATAGTGAACTAGTTATGAAGTGGAACATTTTCCTCTTTTTGTCTTTCAACAATTTGGCAATACCTGCCAGGACCTGCCTGTGACAGGAAGGCTGAAAATACCATGTCCTCCTTTAATATAAAATAAATCTTAAGTATAAAAAAATCCCAAAATAACAACATCACTATCATCCAAATTCTTAACTCATATAATATATGATGATTCAACTGTAATGGAAAATAGTCTTTCTCAGTGGGTACATATGGAAGCATCAATCACTTGTAGTAGTTACATCACTTTTTTGCAGCAGAGGAAACCTGGTTGTTTTAGGTACACTTACCACCCTAATGTGATTTTATTTCATCCTTGAGTCTGTGGTGGAGTTTGTAACAGTTGGTCCTGCCTATTTTTTTTTACAGGGCACTACACAAGCTGTTAGACTTCTCAGTGTCAGACATACAGGCTCACAGTATGAAAGAAAATGGATCAAATTGCTAAACGTAACACCAAAAGATTCAGAGAGACAGGACATACCAAAATAAATACTCACTAATTTAATAAATGGACAGCATATAAAGTACACTTGGATGTTCTTAGAGCTATTACTGATATATATTTGTAATCATTGAATTTACAATCTTGAATGAGAAATAATATAAAAATAGAAGGAATTGTAATGAAAAAATGTTGTAGGTAAAAATCGCTGCACATGCTGTGACCAATATACCTTTAGTTACTGTGTTCTTATCAAGAAGTATGATATGATAATATTCCTCAGAAAGGACACAGCAAAAGAGCTAGTCTTGACCTTTTAATTTGAGGGAAAGAAAAAGGAAGTATGAACATTTTTATTAGGAATACTGAAATGTATTTACTTTAGAATGAGGTGAGCACCTGTTCAGCCTTATGAAAAATTAATTTTAATATTTTTAAAGATGCTTAGCTTGCATCTGTTGGGTTTTTGTTTGGTTTGGTTTGTTTTTTTTTTTTTTTTTTTTATCTTACTGGTATTATTAATGTCTAAGCTTTCAATCCTCTGAGGCTACTCAGTGGCAAATTTTCACAGTCTGCTGTAATTAGCCCTGCTGGATAGCAGCATGATGATGGCAGTGCTCCTGCAGCTGTAAAAGAAGAATGTCAGGATGAACATAATCTCACCCATTTGCAGAGAAGGGACCTGGATTATCAGAAAATCTGTATTGGCCATTTAGGGAGTCACTTTTTAGAGGCTCTTCTTCACCACTTTGGCACTCTGCAGCTGATGTGTGGTTTGGAGAATGAGTATTTATGTCTCACTCAGATCTGAGACCTCTTTAACATAGTGATAGGGTTAGGGTTCTCATTTCAGGAACCACTAAATACTTCTTAACTATCATATTAGTCCCATTAGTGCAGTGGATGTCTATTTTAAACTGGGATCTTTTAAACTGGATAGAAGGAAAGAATGAATTTTACCTCAAAGAAGTTCACACATATAATATGAAATAACATTTTATTTTTTCAGCATTTTTTTCCCATTGATTCCTGTCCTGTCTGCTCTGTTAAGATGCTTCTTTTCACATCACAGCAATGTTTGCCACACTGTTTATAAAAGCCCAAACCATCTGTCTTGGCTTATTCCTGAGCATGGACAAAAAGTTCAGTGTCCCCTATGCAGAGGATGCCAACACACCCTGGCCAAACCCCTCTCCCCATTCACAAGTTGCTTGGTGTGCCCAGACCTCCTCACACTCTCCCTGTCCTCAGCTGCTTCCTCTTACTCTGAATCACCCACACAATAACACTTCCACCTGTGTTTAATCATTGCTCAGAGTCCTTTGATTTAAACTGGCTGCACTTTGCACTGCCAGGCTCAGATTCACATGGGCACAGCCCAAGCAGCTGGGCTCCTGCACTGCACACAGGCAGGGTTGCTTGCCTGTCTCTTTTTCAGTCAATATTTGCTTTTATGGGCATGCAACAGTTTTCCTGTACTGCCCTGCTCCCCAGAGAAGAGCACTGCCTTCTAGGATATTAGGTTCTTCCTAAGGTTAGTGGTAAAGCTTTGATTTGTTCAGAAAAAAAACATCTTGTGGAGTTCCATGTGGTGTAAATCAGTGCTAGACACTGTAAAAGTGAATGTCATGAAAACATACCCAAATCAGCATTGAATTTGACCTGTTGGAGATTCAAGGCTTAAATCTATTCCCTCACTAAAGTTAACACCTGCAGCATGTTAAAGGGCTGGTTTATTATAACATTGCTCATGAGCATTTAGGTTACTAAAATTTAATTTATTATTATTTGTTTTAGGAGTATCTCTGAATTTGAGAAATGAACATCTGAAAATTAACTTAATTCTGCATAAAAATGTTCACATAATGTTTTTGGCTTTAACAAGTTCAGTTTAATAAGGACTTTTATAATTAGTTTATACATCAAGAAAAGAAACCTGAATTATCTAATTGGGCTCTAAAACTCAGCAAATTGTATGATCCTGAAATATTTAAATTCCCACTGTAATGTTTTTTTGAGATATAAATAAAGAAATGCTTTGAACTGTCTATAAGTCTGTCCTTCTAAATGTTGAATTCAGCTGTGAAAAATGGCTTATCCTAAAAGAAATTTGGAAGAGTTTCTGAGAGCTGAAATGAGTACTTCTCTCAGCTCCAGTGCAGAATATCACAAGCAAGCACATGCTCAACAACAGCCATCTCTTTCCAAATGTAAAGCTGAAGCAAGAGAGGTCTGACACCGGCTTTGACACCAGGTCTGTACAAAGCAACTGAAATGGCTCTGAAACACACCCATTTCCACTCACAGAAGTTTTCACTGTTTTGCCATGGCTCTGCACCAGTATAACCAAAAATAAAACTTATCCCCTAAATTCTGTTTTGATTGCAAGTACCTGCCTGTAAGAGGAAACAACTTGAAGCATCTTTGAACCAAATGTTTTACTCTAGTTTTGGAAAAATGTCACATTAGAATTTAATTGGTATCATTCAATGTCACTTTGGCCTTATAACTCTTTGTCTTAGAATATATTAACTGGGGGGGAAGTGACCAAAGGGCTTATACAACTAGCTCCTGAAGAATTTATTTTTAAAAATAAAGAAATTTTAAGCTGTTAAGTTTAACTTATCAGGCTTGAACTTGCAGGAGAGGTTTGAACTGGAAAGTAACATGGGATTACAGAAATGAAAAAGGTTTATCTCAGTATATTTTCTTTCTAAGGATAAATAGTGATTACACTAATAAAAACTAAAATCCCAGAAGAAAATACATCTATAAGGTTAAAAACAAGATGTACAGGTTAATCCTGACAGAGTCTACTTTTAGCCTGGCTCCTCACAAAGAGGAGTCTACATGGTGGGTGCCGGTCCATCCTTGTGCTCCTGCTCACCTGATGGTAGCCCTCATCCAGAACCCATCCAGCTGCTGCATGGTGGATATGGAGTGTGTCTCCAGGAACACACCAGAGCCAGGGCTGCCTGCCTGCTCTCAGTATCCCCCAAGCACTATGTGCCTCATCACATTCTGCCACGTGCTGGATGATTTATCTGGTGCTGGTGAGAAATCCTGTCATCAGGACAGAATACTCAGGATTTCATAAATCCAACTTGAAACCATCACTACATACATCAGAGTTTTTCTAAGGGAAGACCGTGCCTAGAATTAGCTGTATTTCCAGTGCACAACAACACGGTACATGATTTCTGAGCCCACATGCTATTAACATTGTTCCTCTGGCTGGGTCTTCTCAAGCCCCCATGTGCATCCTTTTTCAATATCCATCTTTTTCTCTGGCCTACGTGGTGAAGCTCTCCCCCACAGCAGCAGCCCCAGCTGAAGCCATAACCACCAGTGAGGGCTGTGATGGCTGCCTCCAGTTCGCTCTGGACTTTGGGGCATGGATGGAACCTGGCAGCCAAGGGCTGCCTGGGACAGAGACACACATCTTGCTGCTGTGCAGCTGTGACTGTAAGCAGTCACTTCATCCACGAGCAGTGGCAGCCCAGGGCCCGGGCGCTCTCCTGCAGGGCACTGCCCTGCACACCAGGATCTCCTCCTGAGCAGGAATGTCTGTCGAGGTTACGCCGCCAGGGTGAGCGACTCCTTGCAGCAGCACATTCCCAGTAAGTGATTAACTGCATGCTAAACTTTGACATCTCAGTTGAGTGACACAAAGGATCGATTGTGTGCCTATAATCCTTCAAACATAAACTGTTGTCCAAGTCTGGGACTAGGATTGGATCCAGCCACACCTAAACTCCTCTCTGAGAAGTCTAGAAAGCAAGGGGGCCCTGTCTGAAACTCATGGCTCCATGAATGGGCCTCCCTGACAGCTTTGGCTGACTCTGCCCTCTATGCAGTAAACAGTCAAGTGTACCTTGCCATCGAATCTCTTTAAAACACAGTCACATCTGCTGCTAAAATTTGTTACATCAATAAAGCATAATGTGTCTTCTCTCTTACAAGTGAAGTTCATCACTCCATCTACAACAGACTGTCTTCAAAAGTACAATTTCACCAGCATTTCTCTTTCCTGTATTTCATGTTACCTGTCTGCTTTCCTACTGTTTATCCTGTCTCTGGAGTCCTTCAGGAGGTAAGACTGACAGTGGGTGGAAAAAGCCCCAGTAATGTCTTGAGGGACAAGAGATCACAGACATTTCTGACAGCATAAATTTATTAATACCTTCAGGAACATTACAAAACTGACCATTTTTGGTCTACACCAAGAAACAAGCAATAAAGAAATTTTGAGGTAACATGCACATTACAAGTCAGCATGGCAAAGTATTAGCAACAAGGTAAAGCCAGGAGATAACAATGACTCCCGCTTAGGAAGCCAGGAAACAAACATTTTCTAGGTCAGTAAGCACTACCACCTTTCCACGAGGAGCCCAGGCTACAGATGCTATGTTTTCAGGGCTGGAGAGGCCACATATTAACTACTACAGAAGAACAAGTCAATAGTAAGAACTTACATGAGTAGTGTGAACTTGCCTTTAATAGGTCAGGTAAGATCCATCAGAGGCTCTTCTTTATCACCCAAGACAAAACAAAATCAAATAGCGGGCTCTTGTCCCTTGTTTAAACCCAAAGGACTTAAACAGGACAGGTTTCCAGACTTTTGCAGTTTGCTGATCCCTCTGCAAGTTTCCCGTGGTTCTGTATACCAATGCAAGCTGCCTGGCAATAGCACTTATCTGCCAGAGACATACAAAAGTTACCCTGACACCTTGTTATGGACAGGTCTCATCTCTATTCAAGTCCAGAAAAATCAAAGAGAGGAGTGTCTAGACCAGGATTCTCTTCCAAATTACAATAGCTGTATCTGGCAAAAAATTTCTCTTTTCCAGTGTTGGAACAAGGTTCAGTGGATTAATGTGATGCTGGGGAAGGCCCATTTTCCTTGATGGTGTGCCATCAGCCAGTTCACTCTGCCCTGGATGTCAGACATGTCCATAACACATGAGGAAAAAGGCCTGTAGCCAGGCAGAGATGATCCAAGTCTTTGTCTCAAAGTGCACACCCTCATGCTTTTCTAGCGTCTTCTTGTGCTTCTCAGCCAAGAGCTGACCCCTCAAGAGCTAAACAGACACGGCTGAAGGAACTCCCCCACACATCAGGAAGGGTGTCAGAATTTCCCTTTTATGAGAAGGCTGTTCTGTATAATGATAAGGTTTTAAGTCCTGAAGCATGGTAGGCATAGGGGCATATGGGAAGGGGGAAAAGTCTAGAAAACCAAGTTTCCACAGTGAGGAAGTCAGCTGGCTCACACTGGATGCACTACAACTGCAGACATCAGTGATAATGGACTAAAGCAGGAGTTTGATGCAAGTAAAGATGTGTTATTTGAAGATTCTGACTGAAACTGTGGCCTCCTCTAAAAGTAGCTCTGCATGCCAGGCACAGCACCAGCAGCAACCCCCAAACTCAAGAGGATGATTGCGCAGCTGAGCATTGAAGAAGTCTTGTCATGGGCTCTGAGTGCCCAGCCATGGACCCCTGGCCCACGGACAGAAAAGGATACAGGCTTTTTTTTTTTTCTTGTTTAGAAGGAAATAAAAGAATTCATTTCTCTTGAAGAGATACATCACTGTAAATCATAGAAGCACAGAATATGTAAGGCTGGAAGGGACCACAGTGGGTATTGACGTTTTAATCAGAAGCTGTAGATGTGCAAGAAAAGAAAGGAGTGATTTTTTGTCATGGTCAGAAGAAACATGTCACATGATGGGTTCTTCAAGCAGAGGCAATTTATAAATGGTGGAGTTGCTTTTAAGTATCCATTAGTGATCTACTTACTTTCTCACACAATTGTACTATTCACTATAATTCACAGATGATTTTTTGCCAGCAGCATTAGGATTTAAAGCACTAATGTTTCTATTCAAAGTAAAAGAATACATTTGAAGGATGTGATGCAAGTTATTAAAAAGTTTAAATCAAAACAGAATAGCACATTTTATCTTAAAGTGTATGGCTTGAAGAAACTTATTCTAGAAGGCAATTTTATTTTACTTTTTGTCTCATACAGAATGTATATATTTTGGAAATGTCCACAGTTCCAATAAAATACAGACATCCAGGGTCAGGCTCTCTTGTCCCAGAGCTGCTATGGTCTCTGTTCACCATGGGATGGGAGTAGAGTGTGCCTACGGCACAGCAACAGTCTGGGAGGCTTATGTACTGCCTGCTTAAATGTAAACAATGTTTCTTTGTAAATCCTCTTCTAATCTGTCTGAAAAGACTGAGCAACAAAATTCAAGCTTGACCTGTCCAGACTTACAGATTTTTGCTTGACGCTAAACACAGAACATTTCTAGGAATTAACTTCCTCCTGTGTCCTTTATTTAAACAAATTCCTATAAAATTAGCTCAGCTGACAAGTGCAAAGTGACTGATAAGTCTAATACTGACACTCCAATGATTTTTTTTTTTATTTATTGTAATCACCAGCTCTTTTGAAAGAATATTTTGACAGTGTTTTTCTGATGGAAAGATCTTCCCTTGTTAATTTTAAAATTTTTGCATGAATTAAAAGACAAATGAATTCAGTGATTTTTAGACATCAGCAGTTACCACTACAGGTCCTATGAAAACAACTTAAAAAAAAAGGGCAAACGACAACAGGGATGATAGTTGAATTAATGATTCCATGAAATTGTTGTTTCCTTGCAACAATAAATAAAAACCTAGCCATAGAACCAGTTATTTCCAGGAAGAAGGATTGTTCAAAAAACATTAGCCTGAAAGTATCACAGAAAACACAAAGTGCTGAAGGAGTGATGGTCTCCTTCACAAGCTATTTTTTCAGAAGAGACTGTGAGCTTAAACTAACCAAGCTACCTATACATGGATCTAGGAAGAGAACAAAGTCTTAGGTTCTAGATTCTGCTGGATTCAAATCCTTCAGATCAGTGATTTCCAATCTCTTTCAAGTTATGTAGAACTACCAATTCTCAACACTTCTCAGGGAGATTCAAGATATTGACAGCAGTCTCCTGGATTTGAAACTGAAGTCCTGTTGTTCTATTTTCCATGGCCTCCTGCCTGTTACCCTGCAGCAACCCACTGAGCCTTGGTAGCTGTCACAGAAGCGGCAGAGAGGAGGGAGCTGTTGGTTTTCTGTCAAACTAGCCAAAATTACATCTCTGTAAGGATTCACAAAAGAACAAAGCACGCAGCTAAACAAAAAAGCATTCTCATAGATGTATGAAAGGATAATATATGCTGGCTGAGACTGAAGTCCTGATAAACTGAGATAACATTTTCTGAAAAACTTCTTGCTCACATTAATCCACACACATCTGGCCCTCAGTGAGAGAAGCACAACATTTCATTTATTTTTAAAAAATTAGTTTAATTAACAAAAAAAACCTGATATGGGTCTATCTGCACCAGTGAGTTCATGGGAAAATGATGGGCACTTTTGAAAGCAATGGAAACTGGGCTTCCAGGATTTTCCTGTTAGTCACACACCTATTTTTACAAACCCCATGATGTTCCCAGGTGTTTAGCTGAGTTATTTGCTTGGCCATACAGATGCCAAACACATTTCAAGTGACCTGATTATTCTTCTTTAAGGAATCCTGCCTGCAGAGCCCCAGCCACAGTTCCTCATGCCTTGCTGCTGCTGCGTGGGATTACAGACAGCTCTTTATTATCCGTGACTCACGTCATGATGGGCTAATTGTACAAATGCAGGCAGTGTATTGTGCAGTGCATGTGGATCCAGCTCAACGCTGCTTTGTTCTGTGCTCACAGACAGGGCTGCTGTCCCATCTCTTGGGTAGTCAGTGTTGCATACAAATATCTCGCTTTTTGCCACTAACTCTGCAGATGAATTGCTAAACATAAGTGCTAAAACCTCTGTTTGCTACAAGTCAATGGGGTTTTGTTACTGCTTTCAATGCGTTCAGGTGCACGTGATCTCCTGGGTGCTTCCAGGAGCTTCCCTATCAGGCCATTGTTGCTTGTTTTCTCAAAGTATCAGTCTTTGTACTTTCTGTTATTATCACCTTAAGCATAATTTCTCTATTTCAGAGACCTGTAGGTTGGTCACTGAAACTTCAGAGCATCTGAGAGAACAAGAATGAATCCTTAACAAACACAGAGCATCTGAGAGGCTTGGGAGGGGGTATATGGTCACAGGGAATGGGAACAGATTTGATTTATTAATGCACAGTGTGCTCTGTCCATGGCCTGGTGGCCTTTAACAGAATCTCTGAAGTCACAGACAATCCCTGGAGTAAGTTATTTTTCAAAAAGGTGCAGTTTACTTTCAGTAAAGCTACAAAAGTGTTGCTGTAGGGCCTCTGAGTCCTTCTTTCCCAATAACAGTACTAGTACTGTCCAGTAAAAGTGGGCAAGTGTAGACTTAAAATTCAAGTCGAGTCTTTTTACTTTCAAATAAAGCACATGCTTTTTATATATAAAGCTGCAGCAACCCTCTGTGGATGCCAACCCATCCCCAGGAAGATGTCCAAGGCCCAGGGAAAAGGCTGCCTTATTGTCCCCCATCCTACCCAGCTCTTCAGCTGTGGAATTGTAGTAAAGGGTCAGAATTGTACAGAGAAGACTTGATGAGACTGATTGAGAAAACATGAGCTGGACCCTTTGTTTATCTTGCACTTGGCTTGAGTGAGGACTATCAACTGAATGATGTCTGGACTGAAGCGGAGGTCTCACAAACCAATGTTGTTTCACCTGCCCCACTGTACCAGCCAATGGCCACATTCCCTTTACATGGAAAACAAGCCTTGTTGGAAATCTAGTTCATTAAGAAGAAAATTATAGGTGCAATGACCCTCTGATGAGAAAGCCTTTATTACCACTTCAGAACATGGAGTGGGACCAAAGTGTTTATTCTAGTTTTTTTGTCAACTATAAATCCTGACTGGAAGCACTTGAGATGCTCTTTAAGTGCCATTTAGATATTAATTTACATACCCCTCAGGATGCAACTGAAGGAGAACATGGGGTGTGTCAAGCATGCACAACCTATGTCTCCAAACCCCACCTATAACATGTAATTGTTCCATTCCCTTGGGACAGGTCTGAATCTATGGTGTAAAAGGGGAGGGCAGAATGGGTTGGAGGGAGAAAACACCTCTGGAGGAGGAAAACATCTCTGCCTGGTTGGGATCTGTCAATGGGCTGTGTCCCTCCTCCACCCCTGAAGTGGCTCCTTCAGGTGAACTTTTTGCCTCCAACTGTGTTTGTGTAGAGCTATGAATATTCATTTGTGCATGTTTATATATAGTGCTAACAAATCTCCCTCACTATACTTTCTGTTGTGCCACATGTTAACACTCTTTAATTAGTACATGTATCACCAGCAATCAGCTGCTCTCCTGTTGCTTCACTATTCGTGAATCTGGATCTGCAAATCCATACTGAATGCAATCATACCTATAGTACTAAATCGGTAAATTGTATTATTTGTGTGTCTGTGCTCACGCAAATTCTTCTTTTGAGCTCAACCAGACTTACAGTGCTACACTGGGTATAATCAGAAATTTAGCCAAGCTACACCCAGCTCTTCCAATCTCTGAAGACCAGCTGCAACATAAAGAGGTTTATTTTCTGCTAAATTCCTATACCCTTTATGCAACAGGAGTGAGACAGCCCTGGCTGTAAACTTCTGTATTGTTTCCCTGGGAAATTCCCATGGTCCTGGCCCCTGGAAAGCTGCTAACCCCTCCTGTACCCTGACATGTGTAGGGCACAAGAAACAAAACCCTTCTGAAATGCAGCTGTCCATCATTGGCCTGTGTCCATCATCTCCACACCAGCTCTCTATCAGCTGAGGTATGGTAAGACCCATAAGCAGCAGGGTGACATAACACAAAGCATACTGAAAGAAGAGGAGGACTTCACAGATTCACCGGTTTTTAACCTTCTTTTCAATGGCTGTAGCATTCTGACATGGCATTCTGTGAATGCTGTAAAAAATGGATTTGTTACTCAGGGGAAAAATATTTAGCATTCCTTTGGTTTTACTATCAAATTGCAAGAAGAAAACTCCAAACATTCCATAGACTTACATTATCAAAGCACAGACAGAAATCAGCCTCCATGAGAAAATATCAGAAAACTTCAAAAAGATTCCACTTGAGGCATTAAAAAATCTGACAACTTACCAGGACCTGCAGTGCACATTTCATTTTTACCAACTATCTCTGAAGTGATGTTCCACAGCACGCCAGTGAGGCCAGGGTTTGACATCCGTACAAAGGATTAAAAGGAGATTGATTCCAATCACTGGCTCTACAAGACTTATATTTTACAGTGTGACATTCTACCATTTGCAGAATAACAGAGGATCTCACTCTGGCTTTTCACACAGAATCAGCTCTGAGGAGTGTCATGTAGGGGAACATCCTTCTCACTCAACTCTCTATGGCAGTGCAAGAAAGATGAATGTGATGCATCCTACAGCTGCCAAACTCCAGCACTGACCAGCAGGCATCAAGGCATCCCTGCTCCCAAATCTTTCTTCACTGGGAAGTGGACAAGTAAGCTAATAGACAATGCTATCCTGACATTTCCTGTGGCTGGTTTGGAGCCTTGCAAGAAGGCATAACCCAGCAGGCAAACCTTTCGTCCCTGGACCCCCCCACCCAAAGGCCACTTCAGTTAAAGAACGCTTCTGCTAATTGCAGTGAGTGCTGAATCACAGACAAGTGTTCTCAGGCACTAGGACTTCACTTCTTCTGGCTAGGGCTGAAACAAGGAAAGAAAAGCTGAACACTAACCTTTAATGACTGGTTCTCTCCCAGCCAAAGTACAGAACCAGTACAGTATAAGCAGCAGACTTGTACTGTTACTGCCAACAGAGGGAATGCAGCAATGAACTGGAAAGGAACAACTTAAATCTTTTTAACCACACAGGACTAAAAAGTAAGTTGGTAATCTCATAGCTTAATCCTGTCTCTACTGCAAAACCAGCCTGTCAGCAACAGTTTTGGAGTCCTTTTATTTTTGTCATGATTCAGGAGTTGTATTTTTTGGCCTTTACCAAAATGGTATTGCCATGCTCTACTACCTCTTCAAAAACTGAGTCTTCATTTTGAAAAAATATATTCTGACTGTGCCTGTAGTAATAAATTATGTTTCCTGTATCATTAATATCTCCTTCTAGCAGATGGCCTCAACTATCAGGTAACAGCACAGGCTAAGAGAGGCAAGAGTAGGATAGTACCCAAGCAGATTGAGCATCGTAAATTTCTTCTTCATTCCCTTAAATTTACTCATGACTATGGATTTTTTCTGTATTAATCACAGATCTGTCCACATTTTCCATTTAACAACAACAGCAACAACAACAGAACAGACAGCACATCAGAAAAAGAGCATGAAAGACATATGCAAATAATCAGCCTCGTTAAATGTATAAAAAAATAAAAAGAGAACCAAGGCAAGCTGGAAATATAATTGTATGCTGGACCATGTTATTTTAAAAGTCCCAAGAGAGCAAAAGCTGTTAATTTGGCAGCAAATTTCAGTGAATCTAAATAGTAAATAAGCTGTAGATAACACTAATTATGAAGATGCTTCAAATGTTACTGCTGCAGCTGCAGCTGCCAAAACGCTTTCTATAGCTCTATTCTGTGAAAATGTTTTTATCAAGAATTTGAAAGAAATAGCAGAATTTCAACAGCTTGACTTACATGTTTATATGGCTATATTTAAACAGATACTGTCAAGCTTCATTCCTACAAAGCTTCAAGAATACTACAGACTTCTGAGTGAAAAAAGTGGAGCACCTAACAAAAGTTGTCATAACAGCAGAAAATAAAGACCTTTTAATTAAAAGATACTTAGTCAACAAAGGTCCACTGAGATATGAGCACACAGGCATATTTTTGTAATTCTTGACCTAAAAAATATCTGCCAAGTTTAAGTATTCCAACTGAAACCACACAAAACAGAGAAGTCATTGCAAAAATCTATCTGCATAACTGAGGCCTATTCTATACTTCATCCACCCAGACATTAAATCACTTTCCTTCCTGCCTCAACAGTATTTCAGCAGCTACAGTAAGGTCCTACTTCTTTTGTGCATAACATTTGAAGGTTTTATAACTGGTAATTTTGAATAACAAATTATATTTTCCAAAGTTGAAAGGGATAGAGTAGCATTCTTCAAAAAATGAATGCATTATCGAAAGTGATACTTTACCAACATTAATCTGTCACTGTAATTTCTTTCTCTAAGCTGTTACTTGTATCAAAAAAACACATTGGAATAAGTTAGTGGCCTCTACCATTTACTGCATGGATTCCTGCTCTGGTCTAGAGAACACTCTCACCCTAAAAGATTCCAGAATTTTGCAGCAAGTCCATCTTTTTCCAGACATTTATCCCTGCATGTTTCAAAATCTATGGACTGACAGAGTGTAACTCCTGATCAGCTTTGACAAGGGTAAATGTTAATTTTTTTCATACTGTACACAAGGATTGGGTTTTGACTATTTTTAGACCTATTGTAACATAGGAAAATCCAACTCGGTGATGGTTTTATTACACTGATATTCAGTTTGGGTATTTTGTTCAATTGTTGTGAAATTGTTGTGCCCCTTGTTGAGTTATTATCTACAGAACTTTAGAAAAGAAGGGATGGGGAAACATTCAAAGTGTTCTTCTGCTGCTTTTATATGCTCTGTGTTTAATTTCCCTCATTTACTTTAAGAGAAGAAAGCAGTAGAAGCAAGCTTCTCAGAAAGATCTTTATTACACTTCAACAAGACATAATTCATGAAAAGTACATTCATGGTGTATTGCGGAGATAGTTATTTATCCACAAGTATTATTACTTATTATTATGGGATATCTAACCAAAGCCAGAAAGCAGGAAATGGAACTTTCCAGGCTCTACTTTGAAGATCTTTCTCCTTCTATTGCACAAAAAAATTAGGTTCATTCTAACTGAAGCAAAAATACCCTTTTGACTATAGCAACCTCATTGTGCTGTGCTTTCAGGGGAGCTTGTCAGCAGCTGTCTGATCAACTCTGATCTTGATTCCCACTGTAAACATCAAAGATGTTTTTTGTGGTTTACCATAAAAAAAGGCATCAGATTTCAACAAGGACTCTTTTGGGTTGTTGTCTTCTGGGGACAACAAACTGCAGAAATCCTGTCTGTAGAAGTGCTAGAAGATATCCAAAGAGTTTCTGCAGTTTCTGCTTTCCCTGTTTCAACAACCTTTGGTTACTGCCCTTGTTTCTCTTACCAGAGTTGCACACTTTAGTCTTTTACAAAGGCAAATTTATCTCAAAACCTGTATAGTGACTTGAGAGTCAAACTTGAAATACTTAATATTAGACACATAAACATCTGTCCAACTGTCTTTTTACATACAGTAGACCAGATCTTCAACAGACCCTAACAAAACAATGGCTCTATGGATTTTGTGTCAGATTCTGTCCTTGGTTCCACTGATAATGTTCATAGCGTTAACCTACCAACATAACAGAGTAGGATTTGCACTGACGAGAATAGAACACAAACCCACATTTTCAGAATTTCTGAAAGCCTCACAGTTTCCTTGAACTTCTCTTCATCAAAGAATAATCTTAATTCTAGTCTTGTTTTAAGCAATATTGGCAGTGCCTACTGCTGACATCAGCTCATTCCTCAGAGAAGACAATTAGAAATCCACTTTAGCCACAATACAATTGTAAGGCTGTTGAAATGTCTATCTTCAAAAAAATTGTCAAGGATGCCCTCTCTGCAGGCACCATGACCCATTACCAATGTACACCACATATATTAGTATCATTAGGTTGTTCTCAAAGTGATAGGAAAACTCTCAGCATCACAGAACATTAAAAGCTTTCTTAAAACATTTTTGCTATCTGTATCCAAAGACCTGCTCTAAGTCTGACAAAGGTCAGTGAAAAAGGAATTTAGGAAGAGATTACCTTTTTCTTTTAATAAACACTTACATGTAATCCATTTATTATTGTGATATAATTGTCATTTGGTTTAAAGAATCACATCCTTTGTTAAACAAGTGAGACATTTGCTTAATATATTATACATTTTTATGCAAATTTGTTGAAAAAGCAGTGACTGGCACTTGACTGGTATCTAGGTAGTTGTGACAATGGCATACAAATATGACTGCATTTTACAAGTGCAATGCATTGACCACATTGTTTGTGTTTTTAAAAAATACGATAAAAAAAAATTGGCATATATTTTAGGTACTTGTAGGTACCTAAAGCATAAAAATCTTTAAAATAGACAGCATTCATACATAAAGTGGACAGGCAAGTCAGTGCTGGTTTGCGTGGATTAAAAGTCAATATAACTCTTCTGGTACAGTGATCATTTTATATAACATGATCCCCATAGCGTCACAAAAATGTGGATGTCCTGAGGGACTCTGTGAGTAAGCATCTCCATGAAAAAAGCTTACCTTGAGACCAGTCTTGCCCTGCAGCAAGGGAGCAGTCCAAACACAGTCCCTCCATCTCAGAGGGGATGGCTGTGAGCTGGATTCACTGCCAAACCCTGAAGAACTGGGATTTGCTCTCCCAGGTGCTCACCAGGATGCTCTCCAATGTGCCTGCTGGAAACACTGCTGGCATAGCTACCCAGACCAGGAGGCTGCCTGCCCACCATGCTGTCCTGAGCTGAAAACCTTATGATGATTTCAATAAAAATAGATGGTTAGCACAGGATTCTAGGTGTCACTGATGGAACAAGTCCCACAAAGATTGTTACAGCTATGACTAATTTCCAAGTACCAATAATTATGCTTTGCATATGCATACCGTTCCTCTAGGAAAGTAAACAAAACTAAGCCTGTGTAGCCAGTCATCAGGCAAAACACAAAGGGAAGAAAGGAGTCTTTGTCTGTACCCTTCATGGTATTTTTTCATATGTTTTTTAATAGTTTTAGTGTTTGGAGTGCCAAAGCACTGTTGAAACTCATAGAATTGCATTGCATGAAACTACTGCAGTTACATTCATTACTTTTGATTATCAAAAAGAACTACTTTAATCTCAAAACATATACTGAGTTTTGGGGAAAAATCTAGGGCACAAGAATGTTCAGAATAACTTTAAGCTACAAGGCAATGACAGTTTCTTCTCCATCTACAAAAGAGGATTTCCTTTTCATGTATCCAAGATGATACCCTACTTTTCAGCTTTAAAATTCAGCAGCTTTTTCTTACAAAAAAGAACAAACCTCTCAAATCCTTTTCTAAAATATTAACTAGTAAGTGGATTGTCTTAAGATTCTCTGAATCATCTCTTGGGAGAAGCCATGTCTTCCTAAGCTACACTGTTGCCAAATATTTTTGCCAAGTGAAAGGAGAACTGGCGTTCACAGTCAGGAGTGGCATTTTGTCAAAATTTATCATAGCCACAGTAAATGTTATCACTTTGGTCAATCCAGTCTACTGCAATTTAAGCATTTTAAGATTTAAAATATAAAAGATATATAATTTTTGAAGACACTAAATTTTTATTTATTTTCTTAAACTGTTTAGAAATACATTCTGTAAACTCTTCTACTTTTTTCATCTATTTATGCCTTTTATAGCAAAGTCATCACTCTATCACCTCTCTATTAAACAAAATTAATGCCCTAGATTGTATGAACAAGGACCCTAATTCTGCTGTACTTCCTGTGAATTATTTTTCTTACTCTTCCAGGCCCTGCAATCTACCTTTCATGAGTCTTACCTTTTAGTGACAGAAAAATGTTATGTAACACAAGAGATAAATTGTCCTCAATTACTGTGATTTCAGATTTTATAATATTCTGAAGTCAAATCTAAACACTTCCTTTCAGTGTAAAAAATATGATGCTTAAGGAATGCTTATTTATGAATATGTTACTGTTTTAACCTTGGCAAATGAAGAAGAGTAACAATCCATCCTTCATCTCTCCTTATAGATGGAATCCACTGTTGATTTCAAGTATGAAACTATTGGTATGGACTCACCCTACTCTATACTGGAGTAAAAAGATGCTATTCAGTTTGCCAAAATTCTGTTTATTTTTATATTAAGGGATCTCTTTACTTTTTTTTTTTTCCCTCTCAATTCTGGTAGTTTTAAGCTTTAATAGTCCTTAGAGTTTGTCTTGCCCGTACTATCAACTTCTTTAAAAGACAGAATTAGCACACTTCAAGGATTAAGTTTGAATTTAAATATTTAGCACTTCACATAAAAGTGACCCAGTTTCAAAAATATTATCAGGAAAATTCCACATATGGCTGCAAAGCTGACATTGCTTTCTATGCATGATTACTTATACCATGAGCAATTTCCAATTTAATTCAAGAGAATCTATGATACATACTAGAAATATGTTTCTCCACATGCTTCTTTTAGGAACCAATTCAGAGTATTTAAGAAACACGATTTCATACAGGAAGCCAGTCTTTAAAATTTTTATTGATCCTAGGGACTAGACATCTCCATTTTGAATCTGATATGTGGCTGATGTATCAGTTTCATCATCATGTCAGTGATTAATCAGGAAGACCCCCATTCCGAGAAAGCATGTTTGATGGTGGTCCAGTTGAAGCTAATAAAAACAATTTTCACTTTGAGTAGCTAGGTTTGAATTGGAGAAATTCTGAATGACAGGAAATATAAATCATTGCTCTGGTCTTTAAAAATGAAGTTACGGAAGAACATTATAACATTGGAGTTTTAGGAAAGTATTTATTACATTTATTACGAGAGATTTTGACAAACACCATCAACAGGATTTTCAAAGGGGTTTGTCTGGGCAATAGTTGAAGCTGCATCACAGAAAATGCAATGCAATGCCATTCAGAGTGACCCAGACAAACTTGAGAAGTGGACCCATGTGAATCTCACGAAGTCCAATAAGAACAAGTGCTTGTGTTGTACCTGGGTTGGGGCAATCCCTGGTACATAACACGGCTGAGGAATAAACAGATGGAGAGCAGCCCTGCTGAGAAGGACTTGGGGGTGCAGGTGGGTGAGAGGCTGGACGTGACCCAGCCCTGAGCACGCACAGCCCAGAAAGCCAAACGTGTCCTGGGCTGCATTAAAGCAGCGTGGGCAGCAGGGCCAGGGAGGGGATTCTGCCCCTCTGCTCTGCTCTGGTGAGACCCACCTGCAGTGCTGCATCCAGCTCTGGGGTCCCAGCACAGGAGGGACACGGACTTGTTGCAATAGTTCCAGAGGAGGGCTATGAGGATGACCAGAAGGATGGAGCACATCTCTTGTGAAGAAAAGGTCAGAGAACTGGTGTTCAGCCTGGAGAACAGAAAGTTCCCAATACTTACAGAGGGCAGATTCAAACTAGATATAAGGGAGGATTTTTTTCACCATGAGTGTGGTGAACAGATTTCTCAGACAGGTGGAAGATGCCCCATCCCTGGGGCTTATTCAGGATCAGGCTGGACCAGGCTCTGAGCAACCTGATCTAATTGAAATTTTCCCTGCTCATTGAAGGGGGGTTGGACTAACTGACCTTTAAAAGTCCCTCACAACCCAAATATTGTATGATTCTATGAAGAGAGGAGACAGACAGTGTTGCAGCTCCCCCAGATCAAGCTTCATTGTGCTCAGATCCATTGTGTAAACAGGGATTCAAAGCCATCTGGTAAGTGCTGGAAAGGGGAGCTCTGCTGCTGAGGTGGAAAACTCTGAGCTGACCCACAGCAGTATGCATACTATGCACACTAGTCTGCCCAATGGGGTTCCTGGAAAAAGCATGTTTGGTAAGTGACTTTTAATTAATGAAAAACTGTCTGGAGATGTGATAAGGGGATATAATAAGCTATTAAGAAGATAGGTTGCCATATCTCAGTCACAGTTTTTCAGGGAGAGAGAAGGCTCTAAATGCATGTGAAATAATGACAGACTATAAGGAGAGTACAATGAATACGAAGAGTTGCGCCTGTTGGGCAGCACAGGAAAGGATTGAGTTGACTTCGGGACGGGGCTCTTCAGGCACTTCAGGATGAGGGTGAGCTCGCTGCACTTGACACTGCAAGGCCCTTGTAAGGTGACACACAAGAAAGTAAGATCTGAAAATTCATATGTACTGAATTTCTGATCATGTTTTCATCTGTTAGATGCATATTGTTTATCTCTAATAATAATTTTGTTATTGGTATTTTATAAAACATTTATTCACTTGCCAATACCAGCAGCTTTTAAAGTGTTGATAAATGTTTGCACTTTACTTTGGATAGGTATGATCCTACAAAAATACTAAGTACAGATCTAAAAGCTGGGGAGCAACACGTCATAGAATCATAAATATCTTGGGCAAAACCAGAGACTTACTTACAAGAGAGAAATCACATTATTTTTCTATCTGGTTAAAATATACATCTTCTGCAGAAAAGTGCTATCATTTGGAAATGCATCCCTGTTGACGTACTCTAGAAGCAGAGAGAAAAATGAAAGTCACAAAGAAAAAGCTCAGATGACGACCAAACTGAAGACTTATATCCACAAAGGGACTAAGAAAGAATGTCAGAAGTTACAATCTGACAGAAATGTATTTTTCAGATAAGTCTTTGAAATGTTGATGGAATTTCATTAAAAGGAAGGATCTTATCTTATGTAAATGATATAATATTACTCAGTACAAACTTCTGAGCTTTGTAAATGGCAAAAGAAGAGATAAAAATGTGGAAAAGCTTTCAGGCAATAAATCACATCCTTGAGCCAACATAAGTACTATGTTTGTCCACTCGGACTAGTGAGATTCCTTAGTAAAGCATCAGACTATGACATGTGAGTATTTATCTCAGCAAATAGCACTGCACTGTGCTATATGTATTACTGATTGTGCAGCAACAATAGCAATAATACTGTCACTAGGATGATTGGTCTTTAACATGCAGCTTCATATGTAGGACCAGTTCCACACCAAAAGACATATCAACTGTTAGATGAATTGTCATGATTGTTCAGGCCTCAGAACAAGCCCCCATAGAATACAACACTTGTGAGATGTTGGTCTACTGCTTGTACTTGTATTTTTTTCTTACTTGGTGTATT
The DNA here is from genome assembly GCA_013397935.1 of Dasyornis broadbenti. Classification (NCBI taxonomy): domain Eukaryota; kingdom Metazoa; phylum Chordata; class Aves; order Passeriformes; family Dasyornithidae; genus Dasyornis; species Dasyornis broadbenti. The sequence continues at coordinate 246,162 of VZRN01006754.1, read as the reverse complement.
TGGATTGGAGGACTCCTCATACCTCCGGTTTCCTGGGATACAAGAATCAAATTTGGACCACAGAAACAAATTCAGTAATTAGCTTTGTTTTCTCAAATATCAGCTTAGGTTGGAAAGAAGGTTTTCCAGCAGAAATAGAACAATAGAGATAACACTAGGGTAAATGGTCTTGTGTTTAGCTTCATGGACATCTGCTGAGTGTTGATGGTCTTTTTTGGGGGCGGCACAACTCTGCACATTCCTGGTGTCCTGACACCAGATAGGGTGTCTAAGTGTCATTGTCTAAGTAAAAATCAACTTATAGAGGATGTCTTAATCCTGAGTTCGTCTTAATATCATATTTTAGCCAGGCCTAGTGAGAACTCTTTCTACACAGCAACAATACTTAGATGTATCTAACAGGCAGCTTCCTGGATAAGATATTGCTGAACCATCCTCTTGACACAACTTGCTTCAATATGCCATTTTGTTGCTTATTCAAACTAATCTTTTCCCAAAATCTTACACTGTTATTATCACAGTCTTCCAGTGTGGCAGGTATTTTGCAGCAACGCAAGTTTTCCTTACCAATTATTCCAATGTGAGTACTTGACACTTGTGTGTGCAGTGCAGATTATCACAAATAAAAGAGATTTCGGTGAACACAGCAAAACTTCAGGCAAAAAAAGCTATGCATTTTTCACCATGGGTCTGCTAAGTGCTGTCATTACCCAGAGTCATTCTGTTTGCCTTTTATTTGGTGAACACTGCGAAATCATGGAAAGATGGCTTAATAAATGTGTGACAACCCATAAGAGAGTCACAGAATGAAGTTATGAGATGACCTTTAATCTCTGGGGCACATAAATTGGATATCTAACTACAGTACCTCATTTGTAGAGTGTTTGGTACCCACAATTGTCTCCATAAGATCTTTGAAACCAAATTCTTCAAAGATAATTAATTAAAATAAGTAATCACAACTGAGGGGGAAAAGTTACAGTTTCTAGAAGTTAACCACTGTGAATAAAACATCATTCTTGAAAATGTGTGGCAACTTCGTGGGTAGATTGTAATCTGTAGAATAGAAACCTGTATGTCCCCTGTTTCAGAGTTTCTCAATGTACTGGGTTATTTCGCTAATTTATTTCACTCTGAGGATGAATAATTTGTGTAAAAATCACCAGTTTGACTAGACCTCTTTTTGTTTTAGAAAGACATTAATATAAAAAATTCGTAGGTTATAAAGACAGAAAAGTTACAGGATAGGGATTTTGTTCTCATTCTAACTGGGTCTTGTTACTTTTCTACTTGTTTTGTATTGATGACTGTTGACATCTGAGCAACAGAAAACACTTTTCTGGAAAGTTTCCGATATAGGTGTATATGTACTGCATATCCTGAAATTGCCTGGGTTTTCCTGGTTTGTCTGTTGTTTCTGATTTCCTTGGAGGAGGTTATAACCTCAGAATTAGAAATGAAAAATGATAGTGACTCTAACAACCTCCGTAATTACTAAGTTCATTTTAATGCCACTGAAGGGCACTTAGATGGTTTTGTATATAATTATATAGAAGAAAACCCCTCACCTCTTATGCCACCATATTGAAAGGCAGGGATTCTTTCTTCAAATTCCTTAGCTGCATGCCCAAATTACCAGGTAAATCATTTGGGCGGTGGTTGAACACACAGCATTAAACTTGTTGCTAAAATTATAACAGCCATGAAGTTCAAATTAAATCTGTTAATCCAGGTGGGGAAGAAGGTTTAAGCAGGAGAACAAGGATTTGTCATGATTACAACAGAAATGTAAGGTTGCAAGGATCTGAAAGAGGTCATCTAGCCCATCCTCCTGCTCAGAGACAGGCTATATACCATCTCTAAGAGATACTTAATCTCTTTTGGAACCACCTTCACTGGAGAATATGACAAACACTTTGTATAATCTGATCTAGGGCTTAACAATCCTGAAACAGAAAGCGTTTTTTTATCTACAAGGTAGCCCATACTATTCTTCATGAACACATCCAGCCTGAACTGACAGTTATTTCTGCAAGAGCAGCTTGACAACAGGTTGTATTAAGCATGGTCATTGTATATACTAATTTTAAGGGCATTATTATCTCACATTTCAATATTTTACCGCTCATTTGTGAGTTTAATTTTTGATTATGACATTTAATCTTGCTGATATATTAATTATTGGGAATTGTAACCTTCTTCCACATGTTCAGCATATCTTCCTAACAGCATGTCAAGAAGAAGAAAAAAAGTCTCTTTTAAAATGAAATTTGGAAAAAAAGAAGTCATGTGAATGAGTTTTTGAGGTCACTCTATAGAACATCATTGTTAGCAAGTCCAAAGGAGATAAATTGAACCTTGCTTATCTTTCAGAAACTTTTCTGCCATTTGCCTGAATTTTCATCAATGTGGCACTAAAAGGGAGAAATTCAGTTATACCTTTCCCAGAGGAAATAAGAAAAATAAGAAAGGATCTTTCTCAGGGAAGGCTCGGGGACTCAGCTGATACTCTATAGCACTTCACAAGCATAGATCCAGAAGTTTAGTAACCAGAACTTAATATGAATACATTTCTATAAGCTGAAAGAAGAGAACAACTTCAAAACATTTCCTACCCACTTTCAGAGCTAAACATAAAAAGCAGTTTTCTCTATTTTCAATATCTGTATAGATAGTTTTTCACTATCTGTATAGTACTTAGTACAGGTATAAAAAGCTTAAATATATTTAAATATATTTCATTAGGTGGACCCAAAAATATTATAAGTATTTCTTCTTTCATGCACTCGATTTAGTAAGCTTGAAAACATTTGAATTAAGTTATGAATAGTCAGGTGAAAAAACTTTACAGTAGATTCATAGTGTATTGAGGCATGTTGATATTTTCAAATAACTGCACTCCTGTGCCACCAGCAGTTGCCTGTGACAGTAGCCATGCCAGGCCTTTCAGCCAAGCACTGCATCTTCTTCAAAGGTGGCTCTGTCCACAACTCAGCATGACAGCTTTCATGCCTCCAGCTTGAGAGAGATGCAGACCTTCTCCCAGTTCCTCTGAGCAGAAAAGGACTTGCCAAGCACTGATACCTGCTGCAGTCCTTCCACAAAAATGTGCTGCTTCACGCCATTTGTATTTTGATCCTGAGAGACGTCTGTGCCAGAATCCATTCCAGTACAGGGTATTTCTTAAAAATGGGAAGGATTTCACCACCATAAAATGCCTGTGTTCTTTCAGAGTTGCACTCCTACACATTGAATCTAAAGGAATTCTTAATTTCAAGTTATCTCAAAGTAGCAGTTCAGCTGCAAATGTACTGAGGTAAAGATCTGCTTTGACTGGGTAGTTACTGCAATAAGTTCTTCAAATCATAATATTTTGCTCTCATTGTTTTGGCAAAGTAAGAAGTGGTAAGACATTTGTCTATGGACTGGAAGACAGTAGTGTTGTTTAATGTTATAAGCTTCACCATTTCTGAAACCCAGAAAAAAGGAACACAATTGGACTACAACCCTTTAATATGAAAAAATAATATATGGGTTGTTTTACAAAGAAAGGTAGGGTATTAATAAATTTCAGCTTTTGTGGTTGTTACAATAAGTCATTATAATGGCTAAGATTTTTTTTCTTAACTTTAAAGACAAAATCATTATGCTTGCTGTGCTTATAAATTTTAAGAGCTCCCTAAGCACAAATAACCTTTATTGCAATACTCCTAAAAATCTTCATTTTGATACATACATGAAACTTAATTTGTCAAATGCACAACTGATCAGAATAGACTGCAAGTATCATTCCTCTCTAGTTTCCAAGATGAATAGATAAGAAATGCAGTGAGATTTGCAGTGGTATAAAAGTTGATAAATATTTTCAAATTTATTTTTTTTCTGTGACAATAATGAAGATAAAAACATGTATGAATCCATTTGCATGCAAATCTATTAATTTTTCCAATGAATCTATCAAATTATTGGACAACAAATGCATTTTAAAGAAATAATTTTATGTAGCAGTGGTTTTTTTATAAAGTAATTTCTACTTTTGCCTTTTTTTTTTTTTTAAGACTTGATGAAAGTTTGTTATATTAGAAACCAGAGGTGGCAAAAATGCACCTGACTGTGCTGTAGGACTGTGTGGATGAAAAGTGGGTTTTTTATTTACTTAGATTAAAAAAAAAATTCTTATGATTTTTACTTCATAAAATTGTGCATCATTATAGTCACAAATGTGCTCCAGCTGCAAAATCAAGGTAGTAGTAGAAGGGTATCTAATGCCAGAGGTCTATGCTAGTGCTTGGAAGAAACCTTGGGATTGCTCTACCATCATACTCATTTCAATGTTTTCTATACTCCAGAATTTGTGTAACCAAATCCACTGCCTGTCTCCTTTAGAATAAATATAGTTTTACATTGAATTTATGCTGTGACTATCATATGATGAAGGAAGTGCAAATAGTTCTTTGTGCATTTTTATCACTTGTATGTTGAGAAACAGACATTTTCAGAATAGAGGTCTGTGTCCTCCAGGCATATTACCAAGCCCAGTGTCTCTTTGGATGTTGACAGTATTATGCCATGCAGTTCTAGCTAGTTACACAAATGTTACACTGGATGTATGAAAGGACATCAAAGAGGAATGAAACCACAAAACAAGCACATTAACAATCTACATTAATTCAAATTTCAACATAATAATATGCTAAAGCGCTGTGCGTTAAGACAAAAATACCTCCTGTATGAATACCTGGTTTAGCTAACATTGTGTGCTACTAGTGCAGAAACCTACAGAGAGCTACAGAATAGCCTTTAAGGACAAGTAAAGAAACCCCTCAGTTTTTATGAGGCAGAATAGTTCTACATGATTTGTTGTAGAAGTCTTACTAGTGGTACAAAGACGGGATGAAAATATTAGATTAAGCTGTAAAATAGATGTATTCATGCTAAAGTTATTTTCACAGGTAATGTGACACAGGCTATTTCCTTGTGACAGATAAGTTACATTACATAGCAGAAGGATGTAGGAAATGAGCGTTTATTAGTCAGTAAAGTTGCCTGACTGGAACACTGTCTTGCCACAATCTCTTCGAGATTTACCTTGAAGACTTGGAGAGGAGCACAAAGAGAGAAAAGGAAGAAGGAAGAGGAGGGTGAAGGCTAAATATAAATATCCACAGTATAGTTGTTCTGGGATAACCTGTAGACAGCAAGAAGCTTGGACAGAGGTACATCGTTGCCTCAGTTTTTTTTTTCCAAAGCCGTTTGCTATCTAGCAGGAATTCTGCCTGTCTTTAATACAATCAATAGGGAAGCATAATGAAATACCACTCCAGATACATAGCTGCCTTGGGCCAGATACGCAGCAGCAGCATATGGAATGAGTAAGAGAATACGCAATGTTTGTGCCAGAGACATAATGACCACATTGCTGTCTACAGCAATAAGCACACCCAGCTTTTTTATTCTTCAGTGCTTCCTCTATTATTTTGTGACTTTTGAAGCAGTGTAGTTTATTTTGGACTGTCATTTTCACCTTAAGGACATATTATAACTAATCCTGCCAAGTGCACAAGTAGCTATGAATACAGGGAAGAGCAAAAGATGTTGCCACCACTACTACAAGAGCTGGAGTGAAGAGCACGGTAAGAGAGGGAGGTGTGCTTTTCCCAAAAGCACTTCGTTTCCCTCAGGTCTCCTGGTTTGAAGAGACTGAAATACATTCATAGTCTTTTCACATCTTGACTCCTTTATCTAGTACTTACCAATGTTTCAGTTTTCTGCATGCAGAAGCTCTTTAGAGTGCAGCTCAATCTTGAACAATAATGCAGTAAGTGAAATAATTTTATTTCTGTAGTTGCATTTGCTTTGAGGACAACTTTGCTCAGTGATTACTTTTCTCCACACTTTTGGCTGAACATTCAAACCAGTAGTACTAAAATTAGTGGTCACTGCACATGTGGAGTGATGGGGTTTGCAAGAGCAGTGGTCAGTGAGCCTGGGTAGCTTACTCACAGCTCTATTAAATTAGACATACAACAAGTACATTTGAGCTTTACAGCAACAGTTTCAGCACCTACATTCTCTATACAGAGAAAGCTATTATGCTTGGAGATATTTATTTAAATCTGAAAACCTAATAATCTATGGTGTTTCTAATACATAATTAGTTAATTATAATCCCAAAAGCCTTGTTACTAAAATGAGTAATTTGTTAACTTGTTGATTTGCAGACATTTAAAACAATGGAATCTAGAATGCATGTGTGGAAGACAAAAGGTTAATTATTAAACTCTGAGTGCCCAGTTGAAAACATTTTGACTTTCAGATAAGGCAACTATGCAAATTTATGAATATTACAATAACTCACTATTCAGAGGTATTTACATGAAAATCAGATTTTTATACTTAATAATGCAGTAGCAAATACAAGGAAGTATTTTATCTTCAAGTAAGGCAGTTCTCTTTTTATTACTTTCTGATACTCTTGTATAGCGCAATTATTCAGAAAGTGCTATGTTCATCAGGGGATAGTTTTAAATAATGATACAATATAGATGAAGAGGTGCTTAAAAGGAAAAAAGGGCAGGAAGGGATCTGTGAGACAGTTTAGCTGTACTGTTTTCACTAAGGTACTGATGTGGACAAGTAAAGTCTATCAGTCTAAGTGGACAGCTGGGACCTCAAACTTCTTCACCGTCTTCTTGCACATTTTCTTATCCTTAAGTGGAAGAAATAATCTATTATTATTAAATTTGCATTTTTTTGGTAACACGTTCTCATGGTGACCTGGGAAGATAAAGTCGTATAATGTCACCTATTAAAATTTGTTTCTATATAATAAATATGTTGACTTATTTTTTAATCTTAAAAGTGACCATGTTTCTTTAACCTGACTGTTGGCTGCCGTGCATACACACTTGATACCAGATGCATTCATGCAAACAGAAAAATATTTTCAGAGTTGAGTTTTTACAAGAAATAATTTCATATCCGTATGATTATAAATGTGTACTGTCGATCAATCATATTTGTCCATTTTTGCTGTTAAGTAGTTAAAATATTTAATAATAAGTGACTTTTAAGTTATCAAGTACGTAGACTCATATTAATAACTCAACTTTTATATTGAAATACAGTACATTAAAAATTTTAATTAATATGATTGCATCTGTGTGAAATGCAAGCAGATGCTAGTGTTTGTGAAAGACTGAAGAATTCCTGCTAACAGTTGAAACATAGTTACTGCATGATCATTTTCCACTATTTTGGGTGATTAATCCAACAGTAGTCAAAGTTTTCAACTGAATGCCAAAGCTTCAGTAATTATATTATTTTTCTGTATTGGCAAGAGCAGGATGTACTGATGCTCTTGATGCATAAAAAGTAGACACATACAGTTCTTGGAATATTGTAAACATTATTTTACAAGCCATGAATATGCTTCTAAAAAGTGATCAGAGTAATTCTATGTTGGGAGCCAATAAAATGCTGTATTCTCTATAATTACATTTTCTGGTACCTCAATTAAATATGTGTAACTAGATTTTGGAACTCAGAGCTTTCATTCTTCTATTTAGCACTGGATTGAATATATATTAATATTAATGGTAATTGTGACGAGAAATATATTTAGAATACTAGGTGAGAAAGACCTGGTACTCAGGAGTAAGTTTTGGAAGCTTTTTCTTAAAAAAAAAAAAGAAGAATGCATTCTTGAAAAACCCCAACTAGTTAGGCATTTAATTCTATATGAAAACTTCCTATAATGCTTGGTTGTACACTTAAAATATTTTGAATGTATTTACTATTAGCACTGTTCATTTTCTAGGCACACACAAGCAGTTTTCTGGACATTGCTGACTTGCTCTATGTAAGCTTCTATGTGTATTTCATGACAATAACAAAAAAAATCTCAGTTATCACAGCAAAATAATAATTGTGGGTCTTATTTTCATAAGTCAACTTCAGATGTGTTTAAAGTTTAGAATATTTTAAAATGATTTGCTGGACTAGGTCAGAGTTTCAGAGATTTCAGGATTACCTCCTAATCTAGGTGTGCTTAAGACATAATTTATTTTAGAGTAGAACCTGATTTTGTAAACACTTCAGGTTGTGTATATTTTTTTAGGATACGCCTTTGTTACCTCAATGGGATGATTTGTTTGTAAAAGCAGTCATCTATTTTAGCAATGACAGGAGTCAAATAATTTTCCAGAAAAGCATATATAGATTACCTCTCAAAATTATGGAGTACACAAATAATATGGAAAATAATGTATCATTTCTTATTTAACTACTTCAAATAAGGCACTTTTCCATTACTCTGCCTCTGACCTGAGAACCTGAATGTTTTAATTTCATATTACGTAAAACATCAGGGAAGATTTAATCAAACTGATCATAAATAAAACAGTGCAGGTGAGCACAAAGGCTCTCACAACTGCTGTGCATATGATCACAGGAGCGTGGACTTTAGTCATAGCAATTTTACATCCTGGGCATAGTTCAGGTCTGTAAAGTTCCTTGAAAGTTCAATGACAAAAATGCTTTTTGACTTGGGTTGTTTTTCAGGCAATAAAAGTAAATTTCCAAGCTTATTAATTAAAACACAGGAGCTCATTAGACAAGGTATGTTCCTGATAGCAGACAGTGTTTCTGATAAGCTCAAAAGCAGCTTAGCTCAGGTGCTGTTCATCAAGGCCTAATGAGTATTTCTAAGATCACAGTGGGGTGGGAGGAAGTTGTACCACTACAGCTGCTACTCTACCTGTACAAAGGCTGTAGGAATTAGAAGCCCCAGTTTCTTGACTCTGACCTTCCAGGTATCGTACTGATTTCAGTACAAAACTGACAGCGGAGGCAGGGAGAAGAGGTGAGGCAAGGTGGGTAACAGGCTGGCTGAGAGCGCACAGCCCTTGGGGGGATGGCAGTGTGTCAGCTGTCATTCCATATTACCCATTGATGTGTGGATTGGGGGGATTATTTTTACTAGACTGGCTTTTGCTAGGCAAGTAATTAGGGAGTTTACTGTGGTGCTGCTCAAGGTCACCAGAAGCTGTGCAGGAAGGACAATTTTAAACCAGTAGCATATTCATCATGTCAGGAACTGCCCTCGGAGGAGAAACCCAAGGGGCAATGTGTAACACGATGGCTTGTCTGGGATGCAGAAGTCACAACAGGGAAATGTGGAAAATGAACTATGTTTTAATTTTATTTAAACTATATAAAGACACAGGGCAGTCTTGACACGAAGGTCATAGAATCATAGAACGTTAAGGGGTTGGAATGAACCTTAAAGATCATCTGGTCCCAAACGCTCTTCCATGAGGTAGAGACACCTCCCACTAGACCAGGTTACTCAAGGCCTTATTCAACCTGGTTTGGAACACTGCCTGGGATGGGACATCACCTACAAGCTTCCTGGGTAACTGTTCTAGTCTCTCACCACCTTCAAAAGAATTTCTAACATCTAACCTGAATTTCCCATCTTTCAATTTGTACCCATTCCTCCTTGTCCTGTCACTCCAGTTCCTGATAAAGAGCCCCTCTGACTTTCCTGTAGGTCCCCGAGATGGGTGGATGCTGTTGACTGGGTGGCCTTCATAGAATCACAGAATATTCTAAGTAGGAAGGCATCATCCAGTCCAGCTCCTAACCCTGCACAGGACACCCCCAGGAACCACACCATCTCCTTCCTTGGATCCCAGAGCTGCTGGCAGGCTGGGGAGCAGGACGACTGCTCCTAAGCTGCTCTACTGGGCACATGGGAGCCGCATGAGCAGGCAGTAGGTAGATAAAGCTATTACAGTAAGGCTCCAGAGCGGCTCGACCACCATCTGGTGCTGCAGGGGCGCTGGTGTGTGTGTCGCAGGCCTGAACCGGTCTCCAAAGCGAAGGTAGCAGTGCGGCCGTCTCTGGCCTGGCCCCCTCCCGGCGCCTCCCGGCTGCCCGCGCCCCCTGCGCGCGCGCGCCCGCGCCGAGGGGCGGGGCCGCGCGAGGCGGG